>VZTH01006153.1:86480-174128 GCA_013397815.1 Aleadryas rufinucha
AATAAAGATACTACCTGCTGCCAGAGGCCTGGGCAGGAGGTAGGGTTAATCTAAACCCCACATCCGATTCGTGACAGATCTGTAACATACATTCTTATTCACAAGACATCAGAGTAGTCCAGTGATGAGCTGTGACCTCAACATCTATGAATTTATGTAGTGGTGGCATCTCTGTGCTAAATGCCACAATGGAATAAGATTAAGGGATTAGTGGGAAGATTCGGTGCACTTCTAATCAGTAGTTTAGGGAGACGTGACAGATCACCTGTGCAGATGCCTAGAGGATGTTTTCAAGTGCATCCTAAAGTTTACCTCTGAGATGGAGGCAGATCTGTTGCCCTTGCTGGGACATTGCAGTTCTTCATGAATATAGGGACAAAATATAAATTCTGATGAGAGACATCAACTGCCAATTATAGTTCTTTGGATAATACCTCATGCTGGTGGTATTTATTTTCAGCATTCAAGAATGCTGCTGAGTAAATAACATGCAATGGAGAATATCAGACTTTGTTGCTATTGCTGGTCTTAAGCTTTTTATTTCCTGGAGCAGGGTGTGTGCAGTGCTGGTGGGGCTTGTGAGTAACATTTTGGGTTCTGTTCCAATAATTTAGTTATAATTATGTAGAGCAGTATGTTGATGGTACTCTTTCTGTATCATCAACATCCAATAGAAGTAGTTTTAGAAAGTAAGTTTTATGGTTTTCGGCAGTATTTTGTTGGCAAGTATATGATCTGAGATTGATTTATACAGAGATAGATGGATCTAGATGGTTATTTTAAATGAAGCTCTTACTGAACCAAAATAAAGGAGCACAAAACATACAAAGTGTAATTTCCTAGAAGAAGGAAGGACATGTCCCTTAGTTTTGGGATAGCCGAAATCGACCTTGCAAACAGGTGCACAGAGAAATTCAACCCTTAGATATTTCTGAACCTCAGTGCTAGTTAGTTCCAAAATAACCTTAGGAAAAACAAAGAAAATGAAAGAATGAACTGTTTTTGAGAAGATATTGAGAAAATAAAGTTTTCCACTGCTAGTGAGACAGAGGTTTTTCTTTGACTGCAGCAAGGAAGATTATTTTTGTTGTTGTTTTTTTACTTATTTAATCTGAAATAATTTCCATGCCTAAAAGAGAGGCCAGTATTTTGTCTCTGCCGATGCACTTTCTCTATTGCATTTTAAGTGAAGGCAAAGGACTTAGAAGTCTGAGACAGATATTATTTTGCTCTAATATGCTAACCTATATCAATATTTCAGATTAATATTTATTTTCTAACGTTATTTTTTTCTTCCACTGACAGTTACAATACTCCATCATGCTCTTCCCTTGAAACAAAACTGATGAAGGCTGTGAAGATGTTCAGCACATACAAGTGTTACTGAGCCTAGCAAAATGTAAGATTAGAAAAACATTTAGAAGGACAAGCATATTTTGAGGAGTCATAGAAGAGAGACTGTTGAGCATATCTTTGTTCAAAAGAAAAAATTTCTATTGATTCTCAGTAGCCAGCCCTTTGTTCTTCACTTTCTAACATTGGAGCACGCTGAAAGGGATATACTTTCAGAAAGGCTAAAACTAGACACTACACAAATAATTAGGAATTTTCTTTTCAGCAGGAATAAATGCTTATAGCTGTAATTCTATGTGTCTGTGTACAGGCAACCTGTTGGGATTTTTTTCAGCATTTCTTTGGATGTCTGGTTTCAACAGTATTTTTGCTGTTGCTTTCCTGGTATTTGTCTTATAACAACAACATAAAGGATGTAATTAAAGACTGTGGATGCATTGGAATATTTCCAGAGCCTCGTTCAATGCATAGACTGTATGTTTTATCAGAAGTCCCTGGTATCTATAAAGTAGCTGTACCTCTTAATACCTGGTGTATTTTTTTTAGAGAAACTACAGAATTTATTGAGGAAATCACTTTTTTGCACATTTTTGGACTTCTTATTCATGGAACAAAGAAGATTGAGATAAGTCCCAGAAACAGAAGAGTAATCACATCAAATTTCTGTCAGTCATACATGGTTTGCAAATGGCATTGAAAAGAATTGTGTTGCAATAACATAGTAAATGATAAACACTCACAATAATTTCTGTCATTTATATCCTATTGTGGCTTTTCAATCTGTACATTCTTACTTATTTTTTTGGTTTGAAATCATCATACAACAGATGACAGAACTTCAATTTCCTTTCAATTCATCCATTTTCCATCATACTTATTCTCCTGGGAAATATTTTAATATATTCCGTCACAGCACTGAAAGATCAACAATCACTTGTTGCTCAGGTGCTGGTTCCCTGGATTTGCTTGTATGGGCTTGGTGATATTTCCACCAGCTAATCAGTGTATAAACCAAAAATTTTGTAATTAAAATTTGCTGTATGTATATATCAAATCTGTGCTTTCCTCTTCAGGTCAGCAATGGCTGCTGTTCAACTATTTGGTACTCCTTCTACAAATGTACTAAAAAAGCCCTCAGTGCCAAATAGACAGGAGATAAGCAAACAGGGAAATAAGATTCAGAAAACTATTTGTAGTTTTCATTGAAGTCAGCTGTGCTGAGGGACACGAATGTTTTTTGGATTCCAGGTTCAGTCTAACTAAAGGATTCCTGTCCACTGAAGCTCTGGGCTGGGACACCCAGCACCACGTTCCTGAATTCAGAAGGGGCATTGGTATATAGACTTGTGCATTAGGAGATACCATATCTGGCACCTGTTATCTCCCCATCAAACATGGGAAGAGCCTGTGGGATGTTGCAGTTTGTCTCGGGAGTCAATCCAACATCCTGGCAGCATTGAAAGGAGTAGGCCCCTTTTCCAGTGTGGGAGCCCTGCTATTCTCCTTATGTCAGTTGAATTTGGGTAATGGAAGTGAAAGAAAACCAATCCAGGAAAACAAGCTAATGGTTTGTGCCTGACTTTGGGTTTTTTTTTTAACCAGGTGAATAAGTCAGACTCGTTTGTGTGTAGCCATAGTGATTGTGACAGAGAACTGGCTGAAGGAAATATTTATTTCATGAGTGAGTGACCAAAACTTCATTATCTTCACTTTATAGTGTCTAGAAGTAGCATTTATTTCCCCAAATACAGATCTTGCTGGAGCAATTTGTGTCACGGTGCCTTTGGAGTGTGTTCTTGCAGGTCACATTTGGACATCGTGGGAATCAAAAAGTCCTTCCTCCACCCCAGGGTCTGGCTGCAGACCTTGGCCTTTGTGGGCTCTGTGGTCAAGTCACATCCTTCCCCCTTGTTTTCTGTCAACACCTAGATGCCTCTACTCCCAGGAAAGAAAACCAGCTTGCAAGTTGACAGAGATCCTTGGTGTTTTGGCCAGGTCCACAATAGGGATGAAGACCAAATGCACATTCCACAGCATGGAGCCGACCCAGTCGGCTAGTCCCATTGACCTAGGAGCTGGGAGTGGAAGGAAGTGTAATGGGATTCAAATAGACAAAAAGCTTCTGACAAGACAAAGGTTCGGAACATTGATTTTAAATTTTTTTTTTTACTTTTTCTATTTGTGGTGGGTAATTCAAGGAGTAATGGGTTTAAAATTCAGAAAGGAATATACAGGGCAGAAGTTATTTCACTGTGGTAAAGACAGACGAATAAATTGATTGTATGTGAAGACCTCCAGTGATGAAGGTGCCAAAGCCTAGACAATATTCTCAAGAATAACATAAGTGTAGTAGATTTTGTTTAGGGAGTGAGACTGGAGAAGATGATCCCCTGAGGTATCTTCCAGACCTTTGCCTATATAAACTTTATTTGAACTGACCTGAAGACCACAGGCAGAATGTTTTAAAGGAGGCCCATTACCCAAGCTGTCAGGGGATCGCATGCCCCCTTATTTCCTAAAGCAGTTCTGGGTTCATCTCTACAAGATTCTATGTTGTCTGGGCACTGACTGCCTGAGGCCAACCCATTTTCTGCAGGAATACCTGGCATCAGCCATTGTGATTGAGTCCTCAGACCTCTGATTTTACCCATGTGAGAGGTAAAAGCAGTTATTAGACTCTAATGTCCAGAGGGAATTTAGATTTACAGAATATTACTTATAGATGGGCGCAAATATCTCATCCTTAAGGCACCTCCAAAGCTTCATTAGCAAGTTTGGACTGGAATGATTCAGCAAAAATATGAATTAAAATGTTAAGTTTTGTAGATGTGCTGCAGGATGGGCCAAAGCATATGTTTATATCCTATGAAATAAAATGTGAAAGAAAATAAAGATTACAACAAGCCTGTAAGAAACACAAAGAATTTGTAGCTGCAATATTGTTTGTCTTGTGAAGGAAACTATGGAGTGTATTTCTTAGTAATGTCAGCTGATGGAGCTGAGACCATAAAATGTTCCTTGCCACTAGCGGAACATTTCTATTGCCAGTTATTGATCGTATTACTAGTTATTGTGAAAAACATATATTATAAATTGCATTCCCCTTTTTTTTTTTTTTGGTTTTCACTTACGTGAAAAGTTGCTGTGCAGTGAGCAGAGGAAGCTACTGCCACAGAAATTCTCTGGAGAAACAGGGGGGCACATTTCCTCTCCACAGCCTATGTTTAGAATGCCAAATAACAGGCAGGCAGGCGAGCAGGCTTGTCAATTGCCTTGCTTTTTCAAGAATCCTTGTTTGTATATGGCGGCTGCCCAGCTCCCACTGATGGCCTGTGAGTCTCAGGCTGGCTGAAATAGCGTGCTATTCAGTAAGAGTATCTTAGTACTGCAGATGATGAGCAGATATGGGGGAACACAGAATTGCAAATGCTTCTGAATGGTGTTCAAAAACAACTAGTTACACTCAAGTGGTAGGAACACAGGCAAAATGGTTTGGCATTTAAGCTATGGTTAAATGCACACATAGAAAAATCAAATCACAAATGGCAAAATACCAGGAGGTAGATCAACTAGGTCTAGATAAACTCTTTGCTGTTATGGCTGCCACAGATCAGACTGTTCCAGGCAAAAGAAGTCTCTGTTGTGTTTCTGACGTAATTCAAATTTAAATTGTAGCCTTCAGTTCCACAGCATTTGATTTCTACATTTTTCCTCCAGATGAGGATAAGTGTTATTGCTTTTTTGTCAGAACTGTAAGAATAACAATAAAATACCACCTCTCTACCTCATCTTTTTTTGAGGTGCATCTGACCCCCCAGCTTCCCCATTGTAAGGACTATCCTTTCCATTCAGCTCCCTGTCTCTTGCTTTCTAAGCACAATAATGTAGGAATATTAATAATTCATGTTCTTGTCTTGCTTTCATTTTCCTCCTCCCAGGCTCAGCCACAGCTAAGGTTCAGGCCCTGAACAAAACTCTGGATATCATTGCACAACAGCCCTTGATGTGCTCCTTGGCTTCTCCTCAGAAACGATCCCCCTGGAAGGGCTAGTGGAGCACCCTCCACTCCACAGCCAGGTGCTGCATGGAGCTGCTTTGCCTTTGCTCCCTCCCCTGCCCACTCTTGCTAGCTCACTCACTTCTGGGTGGCATGGCACAGGGACTGACCGGGGCAGAGGCAGGCAGGCAGGGGTTCAATGCCTCATGCTGCTTTCCTCCTCTCCAGTGCTGCTCAGCTCTCCTCCCTGATCAAACACGGATCTACAAACCTCACTGTCACTTCCCAGCCCTTTTGACTACAAGAGTTTTTTAATGCAGTTTATTAATTGTCTTTCCCCACAGGAACTGAGTGGTTTTTGTTTGATTCTCACCACCTATACACCCAGTAGCCTGGTGTCCAATTGTTACCCTCTCCTGGGCCCTCCCATAGCTACCCTTTTCCCTTTGTGTTCCATCATCAGCGCAGTTACAGGTCTCCTTTGCCATCCCCTGGCTTTCTCTGCCTTTTGGACTCCTTAAAATCATCTCTCTTATCACAGAGATGTCCAGCTGGAGTTGACTTCCTACTAGAAACCAATTTTCTAACAGTCAATTGCTACTCCCATTTCCACTGAGTTTTCTCCTAGAGGCTCATTGCTACAGCCCTTGTCCTTCAGCAGTCTTCTGCCTTTGTAAAAAAAGGAAAATGTGACATTAATGTTTATGTTTTATTTAGATCAGAACATCTTAAACCCTGGTTTACAGTACTGACTACATGTTTCCAGGACTGAATGTCAAAATATACTTTCAGTCTGAATGGCTTTTATTGTTTTTCCTTTTCCTCAAAGAGTATCAAGAGCAGATAATGCTGTTTATCATATAACAATTTAAGATGATTTTAGAAATAATCCAGAAGTTTTTTCCAAGCTGTTCATGTGCTGAGTTCTTCTGAGAAGGAAATTATTTTCATCCTTTTCTAATTGCTTAATGATTTGTATGAAATACAAGCTTATTAGTTATAACCATTCCACATTTCTCAAAGAGAGAGAAAAATATTTTGAATGAAAATGCTTCTGAATAAGTTATTTGAAAGACTGATTTACCACTACTGGGTCTTACCACACAAACATGAATATGTCACTTTACTTGTCAATATCTCATGAGTTTAAAATTACCCTTTCACTGGCTGGCTTTGTAGCTGAGAAGTAAAAATGTCTTCATAAAAAGTGAAAATAATTCGATTTTTTCTTTGTTGTAAAAGGAGATTTTTTTATCAATTTGCTTTCATGGTTCTCATGTCTTTGAATAACAAAAGAAAGACATAGGTATAGATAGTAAAGTTATCTAGAAGCAGAGGATCTGGGTCAATGATAGGTCAGGAAGAGGAAGCATAGTCAAAATCAAATATGCATATCAAAATCAAAAATGCTTTACAGCATTATATTGTTTTTCTTAAAAAATATTTTACATGACTCAGAGAGGAGGATGCTAAAGGATACACTGACTGAAGAACTGTGCCAGCAATTAGCAATCTTGGATCCTGAAGGCCTTATATGTGATGACTTTCCCCTGTGCCAGGAATATTGTTCTGAAAACAAATGTTGGCCAAAATCTTTTTTTAGCTAATATTTTGATTAATATCTCTAATTTCTTCCAAGTAGCCTAGATAAAGCATTAGAAAAAAGGTTTGGTTTTTTTTTTTTTAAATTTCCCCTTCCCTACAAGATGCCCAGATAAGAGAGGTCAAAATACGTCACTTCATGTCTGGGGCACAAGCAGAACTGGATAAAGTTTCAGGTATCACATTTATTCTGTGTGCAGCCAACCCCACCTTTTACCCCAGAGCTCTTCCTGCTGCTTGGTTCTCCCTTTCCAGCCTCTCACTAGCCAGCACCATTGCATTGCACTTGACCTGGTGCTTTGCAGAGATGACATAGGAGCTCTGCAGTCATCCAAGATTACTGATAATCTCTTCCAGCCACTTGTTTAACTCTGATAATTTAACTCAAATGTTCAATTTATGTGTTACTTTAAAGACACCTGCTCCTACTCAACAGATTTAAGCTCTCAGTGGTTAATGTCCCTACACTTACCCCCATGGCATGACCGCTGCTCTGCCCCACTGTCACCCTGCAGTTCAGCTGGTCTGGGTGGCACCTTTCTCCCTGTTCACTTCTAGTTATGTAAGACTGAGTTCCTCCACAGCCAAGGGTAAGCAAAACTGCAGATCCTATGGTAAGGTTCACTCTGGATATTTAATTTTGCTCATCTTCTTTCAAAACCAGAAGCGGAAATTGTAAGGAGAACAAGTAGGGAGAGCATTATCACCCTGTACATTGTTCACATGGCCTTTCTCAGGCAGATACTGTTAGGAATGTGATGCTGGAATAAATGATTCTTTGGTCCAGGTGCAGGTTTTTTTGCCTAAGAAAAGGTATCATGACTTTCTGTTTTCTTCTTTACCCTGAGACAGGGATACATGAACTATGTCGATAAAACACAGAATGGTGCATTTTCTCCCCTCTCCATAATTTTTCCCGCTACGTGTGTGACAATAAGTTTAATTGTTTGAGCGCTCACATGGCATTTTGATGATACTTCTTTTAGTCTTCATCTTAGAGCAACACTCTAAGTGCAGAGTAACTTACAGCTGCAGTTCTGCTTTGTCTAATGCTCAGCAGTTTCAAAACCAGGCACTCTGTGAGCACGGAGACGATTCATTCTTGTGGCATTTCCTGGTTAACCAGTGCTGTGTCTCGAATCCCCTCAGCTAAGTCTGCACAGCTTTTCACCTCCAGCAGCTTTTTACTTCTGTGCTCCTGGGATTTCAGATTATTCTCCACTGCTGTGGAAATGTGTGCGAAGCCAGGTAATGGTCAATGGATTTTATCATTTTTGTAGTATAACATCATCTAGCCTTTAAAAATGAGAACTGTAAAAAAAGATCAGGAAGCTTTAACCTTTTAACAGGTATTGGGATTAATCACTTATATTTAGTATTACAGCCGTTCTTGGGATGATTACACAACCATAGAAAGGTGCAAGGGAGATCAGAATCTGGTCCCTCAGGTTTTCCTCTCCTGATGTCCTGCTATAGCAATGTAATTTCCTACCTTTCATGGTCAATCACATTGCCCTTTAAGCTGATTTCCTTTTTTTTTCCAGACTGTGGAAACAAAAAAGATGAAATTCACAGAATCCTGCTTGAATCAGTTATAATAACCAAACAAAAAAAGAACATCCTTTCTGTTAGACATAGAGCAGGGCTGTAAGTTAAGCCATATCTGAGGGGAAAACGGCAAGTTTTTTACCCAGTGATGTATTTGCTTACGCCCTCTTTCCATTAGGGCACCTGGATCTATAACTTCATGTTATAAAATAAGTGTTATTCATTTATGAGTGAACATACTGTACTGTTCCTTCTTGTGGGACTTACCACTGCTAGTAAGGGACCCTTTTCTTTTACTGGAAGCAGTCAGGAAAATCTCAGCAGGCCTTTGTACAATTATCGCAGCCCCAGGTTTCCATCTAGTGCACTTCCAGCTTTGCTGTTCCTAGCCAGTGGGAATTTAGCAAACTACTTGGAAGGAGATCTGGTCACTGAGGCATCAAAATCTACCTTCTTCTCGCACACCAGAAGGTACGGCTGCAGCCTGAAAGCTGCACTGTGCCTTTTCACACAGAGATCTCATCAGGGAGAGAGTCCCAGGGTTGGGACACTATCCAAAAATAAACACCTTTCAGTGCTTTCATTATGGGGGCTTGTAGTCTTTCCTCCTTTTGTCTTGGCTTTGGAAATCGAATGAGATATCTTGCCTGTTTGGCCATGTAGAGGAGAAAGTGATAATTTCAATGGATGTCCTAAGTTTATTAACTTTCCCTGTCTGCCATGAGCAAAGGCAGTAAGCGAGCTCTCAAAACATCTCTTACAAGCAGATCAAACCTATAGATGTCTGTGTCAGAAATATCTGAAAGCATGATTAAATAAAGTGGCCTGAGCCAGGCACATTTAAAAAAATAAGCACTGTATCACTTCAAGTTGCTGTAAATAGTAATTTACTTTAGTTATTTCCCTTAATTACAGCGCTCCATCTTTACACAAGGTTGTATTTAGGAACAAAGGGACCAGTGTCACTGTAAGGTGTATGCTGTAATAGAGACATTTATATTAGGCTTCAGGAGAAGCCTACAGTGTATCCAGCAATTCTGTGGCTCCTGTGACCACCGACCCTTCTCTGGTTTTGTTAATGTGTTTTTTTCCTTTTATATATATGCTCATTAGGCTCTTTCTGGTTCTGCTATGAAGTTCTCCCAACACTTCAGCTATTACCCTGCACTGTTATTACTTTTCTGACAGATAATATCAGGATAAGCCAGAATTAAAATAGACTCTCCTCTATTATATAAAATGTACAGATTTTAAGGGAAACAATGCAAACCCAAACTTTTCACCTAACAAGAGTTATAAATGAGCAAATTGCTCCAAATGTTTTTACAAAGAAACAGGAAACCAAGTTATCTAGCAAACCTATTTATACACAGTAGGTAACCCTGGCTTGCAGGCAGGACTAATAAACAAAAAATGACAACCTATTTCTTTTAATGACAAGCTGACTTATTTATTTTTATTATTTCACAAAAGTATTCACCAGACTCATCTTTCACACTAAAGCCCCATTCGCCTTTCCTCCAGACAGTGCGTGTAGCCCTACTGCACTCAGGTTGACTAAAAACATAAAAATTAAAATCAGCACTTTTGGAATAAAAAAAGATATTTGATAGCCTGCAGTTTACTGCACTAGAACATAAAATTTAAGATTTTTCTTGTCTGAATAAAGCTTTATATGCTCATTTTTGTAAACTTAAATTACAGCTACTGAAAGTGATTTTTATATGCTTAAGTTGAATTTCTATTTCTCCATGAACTGGAACACCATTTCCTATAAAATATGTCTGATTGTTCTACCTAAATGAGATGCTTTAAAACTTCTAGGGCATTAAATCACACAGTTTAGAAATTATAGAGCCCCTTATAATATATGAAAACTGCAATAATGAACTTCAAATATAAACTAAGTTACCATAAAATGGGCTTACTTTTCCATGCTTAGTGTGACATTTTCCAATAATAGCATTTTCTATAACAAAAGTGACAATTCACTTTTGCTCAAAGAAATAATCGCCTTAGTTTTGCTAAATTTATTTATTTATTTATTTATTTATTTTTTGTGTAACAGGAATGTGTTATATAAAATAATTTACATTCCATTGAACCAGAGTATAGAGTTGCTACAGATCAAGATGCACTTTCCAATTGCGAACATGTAGACACTATGTATGCAAACCTCACACTGGAAATGAATGAATATCTATTTTGCATGTCAGTTAATGGAAGGAATATTAATTAAGACTTTCAAATGAAATTGTGTTAAGCCATGGAAGTGTCTAGATCACAAAGATTTTTCTTCTCGCTGTTCTTTTTTATTTATAGTTTGCATAGGTGTTGAACACATGTTCTGGAAATGTAGGAACCTAGAAATGTAATGGTAAAAGAAGATAGAATGATAGCATAATGTGATATGAGTGGTGGTTTTGTATGTTCATGCATATACATTTTCCTTCTGCTCTTTACAACAACTGTTTGGTCATGGGGAATATGTTACTAAGAAAGAAAGTTCTATTCTTATTCAAATAATTATGTTGTAACAACTGGAGGGCAAAATAACGACTTCTAACCTTATAAGGTTGTTGTTAGTTTAATAAAAAAATTCTATACTGTTAAAAAGCCCCAAGCCCAACCCAAACCAACCTAGTGACAGTGGAAAGAAATAGGAAAAATATTTTTAAATGCTCCAAACCTCATATTTTAGTTTCACTGTACAACATAACCCATTCAGTAAGTAGATCTTTTGGTTTCATGTAAATGCTGCTTACGCTGAAGATACAGCCAAGTGACTAAACATTTTAGAATTCTGGCGATGTTATCATTTTAGCATTGTATATAAACCCTTCTGAGAGTGGATAACAATTCTGTTAACACAAAAGGAAAGGCAACCTTCCCATTTAAAAATTATGTCACCAGCATCCCCTTTATTAAATGCGTGAAAACATCTTATGTCATCATGTCCATACTACTTGCTTGAAATTGTGCTGGGTTTGAATGTGACCTAATATAAAGATACTGTCACATTCTCTTGTGGGAATTCAAACTTTGTAGAAAATACAGGGTTTTCTTTCCCCCCATGCTTTCACTAAAAAAACCCACCAGACTATTTTAGGCATCCTCCATCCTGCCAGTTCCCTGCACATTGTTTTATGATACCAGCATTTTATGGAAAAAAATCAACCCAAAATGCCAACATAGCTTTTACATTACCATGGATATACTCGAAAAGTGCCATTGTTGAGTTAGCAACCTATTCCTGTTCATTCATGAATGAATAATGTTAGAATTAACATGAGCTATAGTGCATTATTTATTATTTCTCTGGATTTGATGCTTAGCAGAGGTGTTAAAAGTCTGATGCCTTTTAAATGTAATTCATTTCCTTTCGTTATGTATTTTGCGGGCTAGAAGAATCCCTTCACTTTTCTTTTGCTATTGCTGTTTTAGGGTAATACTTAAAATTAGAGAAATATTAAAATTATTTCAAGTTATTAGTTAAATAAATAGAGCAATTAGAAGCATGTAATTATGCAGTGTCAGTCAATAGATCCTGAAGTAAACTTGAAATCTAGGCATTTGGCTAATATCTGCATGTCTACCATGAAAATGAAAACAAAATTATGTTCTTATGCTCTTTTAAAGTGATTTTTATTTCTGAAAGTTCAAGAACTAGCAAGAAAGTATCCAGGCTGGAAGTCTGACACCATCAAAGTAATGGGAAATTAATTCACAGTAGCATAACTGTGTGGTGATTGTTTGTTCTTGTTTAAACAAGATTCTTATTTATGTTGTTAAAGGCTCAAGATTAATATTTTATGATTCATAATACATGGTGTTGAAGGTTGGCGAACTAGGCAGTGAAACAGTAATTTCCTAAGAAGCATTTTCAGCACAAACAAAACTACAAATGCTGTGCAAAAGAGGCTGCTCCTGTGGATCTGAACAGGAGATGGATCCATACAGAAATTAAGAGTACTAGTTACAAGCTGGGAAAACACCCTGTCTGACTGCAAAAATCTAGCTATTGTGTATCAAGAGCAAATTGAACAGAAAAAGATTCTTACAATGCACTGTGAGAATGCTTTCTCACCTGTGGGTATATCTGGTTATCAGACTTATAGTTATGAGGGTTTTGGCAAGACTTGAAAATTCCTGCCATGACTTCTGTCTACTCAAAACAAGCTGTTGGCTAGTGCTCTTGGCAAGCTTAGCATTTGCTGCAAGGCTTCTGAAAAAAAAGTATTTCAGTCCTTAATCACTTACGAGAACAATTGCTTCCCCAAGGCTTCTGTCCGCAATTTGAGTGGATGCATCTCTTCTGTAGAGATGCCATGTGACACATCCCACAACAACCTTAATTTGAATTTGCAAACCACATTTTCAAGGGTTTTCAAAATACCTCCGAAGTTCCTTGTGCATCTCTGTAACTTTCCAGAGTCCAAAGAACAGCCTGGAATATGGGTCATAATGCCTAAAAGAAAACTGAAAGCAACCAGACCTGCAGTGGGCAAGAAGAGATGGGTAAAGCTAGAAGGAACTTCCCGTTTTGCATATTTATGAGATGAGTGATGATTGGACACAACAATATTAATTACCACCACACCACCCTCCTTTTTCTCAGACACTGAGTTATCTGGTACTTTGGCTCACATCAGGTTTTGTATTATTATTAGCAAACACTCTAAACATAAACAGAAATTGTGAAATCCAGCCATTTGTGCCCATGCAAAGGCTGGTCTGGTCAACCTGACTGCTTGATCAGCCTACCTGGACCCAGGAGCTGGCTCCTCCTGCAAGCACACTGCAGTGTCCCATCTCACTGCCGTGGATTTCGCACTGCCCCGAGAGATTGTTTGTGAATCTCAGCTGGAATTTCTCAGCTTGAAACCTGTGTTTCAGGCTCTGAATACTCTCTTCCTTCTGCCACCATGCCAGTATGGGAAGGCAGTGCATAAATTAAGTTATTAAATGTACTGATGAATCCAAAGCAAGACTAATCTGAGCCTCTCTTCTGCAGAAGGAGGCACAAGAAGAAAAAGCACATTTCATAGTCATTAAATGCCTGCTAACTTCAGACATGTGAGCTGAGCAGGAAGGATTAGGAAGGCAAAGAATGCCAACAGCCACAACTTACGTCTGGACAGTTTCATCCCCTTTTTTATAATGGACAAAGACTTAAACCTACAGTAGCTTTATTTAACTCTTGTTTATTCTAGTGGTAATTATGAATATAAGTAGGGACCAGACAGTGAAATGCATATCCTCAGGAAACTTGGTCTGTGTGGTTTGAGTAGGAGTGTGTTGCAACTTGCTCCCCTAAGGCTTCAAATACCTCTCACCCTAAACTCTAAGGTAAAGTATGAAACTGTAATGAATAAATAAAGAAATTTAAACTACCTAATTAATTAAAGTCCTGGAAAATTAGTATTAAAATTGCATGCCTTGAAATAATAAGATTATTTACAGATTCTTTCTACTCCTTATTAAAATCATAAACTGCTTTAATAGGAAAGAAATTTTGGAAAATACGCTTTCTATACAGCATTTTAATTGAATTGTTGTACTGAAATGATTGTGCACAACTAGAACAAAACTTTTCTTTTAATCCATGTAATTATTTTTGCATGTGTGTATAATTCATTTTTCTGAAATTCTGGAAATGAAAAACGTTTAGAGAGGACCAAAAACTCCACCCAGACATTCCCAGCAATACAAAACATGTCCTGATTAAAAAAAAAAAACAACAAAACAACAAAACTTTTAGTCAACACCCATTAACCAAACAAACAAATAACCAATCAGCCAAACCAGAGGCTAAGCAGCAGAGCAGTGAAGTCAGCATCCTAAAGCATATTTGTGTGTCCTGCATCTTTTCATGATTGATGCGTTGCACTCACGTGGCATTTGAAAAACATTGTTTTGCTGGTACTTAGCATGATGACAAATTAACAAATGGAATAAATGGATTACAAAGCAGTTACATTGTCATTTATGCCTTTTTCCTATCCAGTCTGGGCTACTACAAAGTGATCTGAGGCTAGTTACAAAAAGATATACAAGCTTGACAAGGTGCAGCATGCAGCAGGGTGATTAATGCAGAAAGATTAATGAAAATAATTTTGAATCAGTAGGTTTTGTCTTATGCTAGTTTCTCAGTTTTTTTATTAATAGGCACAGAAATCATGACCCTTATTTCATAAATCCTCAAAGGGCTGGTACTTGGCTGCCACAGATAGCATTTTTGAAGCATCTTTGAAACAGCCTCCGATAAACAGGGGCAAAGAAGATGATCACTCACAGCCAAACCTCTGAGAAACAGGGTAAATTAACTTGGGTGACAGTCCACTCTCACAGCAGTGGTGCTTCTGGGTGCTCTATACCCTACTGATCTGGCACTGTAAATCTCAGTGGACTGTTGCTGAAGTGGCTTCAGGTTTGAAATGACTTTAAATGAGTTGTTTCCCAAGATTTCTATGGTGGGGAAGTGACACGAGTATTTTTTCACGCGTGCCATCCCTGGAGAGAGATGATTGCTAAGTAGTGATGCTGCATTTGTAGACAGTGACCAAAAGTGCTTGTTTCTTGAAGAGACCTCATGGGATTATGTTTCTGCTGGGCTACAGAGGCTTCTGCAGCATGACTGTGCCCCTCACTTCATGCAGGTGCCATCAGGGCACAGTGGTAAACTTCTGCAGCTGCCACTACACCGCATTCCTGCTGTCTCTTTCATATTCTGTAATAAATTTCTTAAACCTTGGTTTGTCCACTCCTCACCACAAACAGCAGAGCTCATGATCCCAAATATGTTCCATGAATGCTTCCCTTTGTTCTGTTCTGGACATGTAAACAGAGTGAAAATTTGTAGCAAAAGTGTTTTGGGTTAATTATTTTTAATGTTAAGTCTGATTATTTAGATGATGCATAGTAATTTTTGATGTGTAGTAAAAGTGTACTGCAAGGCACAGAAAACATTTGGTCTTACACATGCAGCCTAGCAAGTTAACACGTGTCAGCTGAGCTGTGCTAACTGCCCAATTTTGTGTTATTTGCCTTTGGCAGCTCTATAATGGTTCAATTTAGCTGGCCCTCAGAGAAATCACCTGCAGAGATTTGGTGTACCACAGACTGTCTCACCCCTTACAGGCATGCAAAGCTGTGAGTTTCTCAATTTGCCCACCGCTGTTTTCTGCATGCTTGTACTACCTTGTGTTACAACACATGTAGTATGGGGGATATACTGAAAGCCAGAGGCACTCCCCAGATGCGAAGCACCAAACACCTGTAGGATGAGCTCCTTCTGGTACTGCTCACACTCTGGGAAAACATAATTGCCTCCCCTTGCCTTTATGAGTGCTGGAGGACACATTCTCAGTCATGGATAAGATGCACATGTGTGGCTGCTGAGGTGATGGGGTGCAGAACGAAGAGCTGGGGTGTTGTGGGGTTGTCATCTTTTCAGCTAAGGTGGAGTTAATTTCTTCTCAGTAGCTGTTACAGCACTGTGTTTTAGATTTGGAATGAGAATGGTGTTGATAACACACTGATGTTTTGGGGTTTTTGCTTTGTCATGTTTATCCTAAGTCAAGGACTTTTCCTGTCTCATGCCTGTGAGGAGGTACATCAAAAAACACAAACCCCTATAAACCAGGGAGGGAGCATAGCTGAGACAGTGACCTGAACTGACCAAGGGGGTATTCCACACCATAGAATATCATGCCCAGTATATAAACTGGGATAGAATGTCATGTCCAGTATATAAACGTGGGGAGCTATCCGGAAGGGCGGCCAAAGGTTTGGGAAGGGGGGTCTGGTGTTGGTCAGCAGAGGGTGAGCAATTGCATTGTGCATCTCTTGTTCTTGTTCTTGTTATTATTGATTTTATCATCATCATCATCATCATCATCAACAACAATAATTATTATTGTATTTTACTTTATTTTCAGTTATTTGACTGTTCTTAACATACGAGTTTTACTTTGATTCTCCTCCCCATTCCACCCAGGGTGGGCGGAAAAGGGGGAGGTTGAGCGAGAGGCTTTGTGGTGCTTAATCTTCTGCTGGGCTTAAAAACACGACAAGGTGAGAGTTACAGGGGAATGAAATCTGGCAGTGCGCATTTGCAACCCACTCTAGGAATGCGAAGAAGCACTGTTTCCGAAGACGTCTTGCCGCAGAAATGCACCACACCCCATCTGGGGTGCAAAAGGGGGAAAATAGAAGAGAGAATGAAGAAATAGACGAGGGAGTGACAGCAGTAAAAGAGTTGCAACAGACACTGGTGCCTTAGGGTGCCTGGGTGGCACGAACTGATCTGAGGAAAGAGAGTTAAAGGATGTGTGGTAAGCTGTATCTAAGAGCTGTGATTTTAAGCTTAAACTAGCAGCTAAAAATTTATTATGTTGAATGAAACTCAATGACCAACCTACTCCAAGGCACTTGCATGCATTAAAATTCAACAAGAAAAATAAACAGTGTTGAGTGATAAAATAGTACTAACTGTAAGAGTCTGGTACTTCTCAATCACATTACATGTAAAATCTATGCCTCAAAGCAAGCTCTGGTAGTCACAAAATAGAAAATAGTAAAGGAAATCGGTGTGACTTTCTCTTCTTGTTACAAGAAAATATTTGGTAGAAAATACAAAACAGACATTGACAAATAGAGCCAGCTATGGAAGTAATTAAAGAAAATTTGGTTCAAACATAAAACTAGTATTGAAAGACGTTGGAGATTTCATAATTGAATCATGACAAGGATTATATACTTCAGAAATTCTACATGTCTGGCAAGTCATATATTCTGCAGGAGTTAAAGATGGTGTGTGAGGAAAAAAAGAGCACTTGGGGAAGAGCTCTACTTGGTATCTGTAGGCATGAGCAGGTAGCTGCTCCTATCTCCACTCTTTGGGTGAGTCATAGGCTGGCTTGGCTAACACTCCCTATGCAATGCACACTTCTGGATACATGCTGAGATGATCCAGCTATGCTGTACTGAAATAAGGCACGTGGAGTTATGACCTTCCTCAGACAGCACTAACCAGGGATCTGTTCATATGGGTCCTGACCTGGGAGCGGAATATCCATGCAAACAGAAGTGACAGCATTTAGCCCAGGTGCAGAGTACACCAAGGCTGTGCTGCTGTCAGTGCCCAACTGGACCTCTGAGCTTGTTGAGCTCAGCCACATCCCCAGCGGCCCTTTGGGCTCAACACAGATGCTTCACTTGATTAGCTCAATTAAGCAAGGGTAAAGAAAGCAAAGAAACATTGCATTCAGTTGGAAGTGTGAGGAAAGGAATAAAGGCTGTGACATCTTCAAGAGCCTAGCCCTGCAGGTCTCAGGACAGCCTTGTTTGCAGAAGGTGATGGACTTAGGAAAAGAAAGGCTTTTGGATGACTCCTGTGTTTTTGAAGCATTTGAAAAATTACCTTGACCATGCTGGAGTAATTAATTGGACTTGGCATTTCTGTGTGTACTTAACTAGAGATTTATGCATGGTAAAGCTCACCACTGTCCAAATGTACCTGTAGGGCCTCAGTTAAAACCTTTGAAGTAACTATCAGTCTGAAGTGAATCATGCCCTTAACCAAATATTTCTGAGAAGCCCACTGTGCATGTGGAGAAATATTTTCTTGCTAAGCTGACATTTTAAAATTAAATAATTTTTTGCTTCAGGCCTTAAAGGAAATAGGACGATTTCCTTTTCACATATTATTTTTTAATGATGCAAAAAATATGTTTCAGCTTCTTTTTATTTTAAAGTGACTATCGTTTTTTTTCAGACTTTTCTAAATAATCAAGCCCTAGGTCAAAAAATACCTTAAACCCACCGACTGAGGAGAAAGCATCAGAAATTATTGTCCTGAAAAGTTTTGAAAGATTTAAAGTTTGCAAAGCAGGGAATAAATGGAAACTCTTTTGCAACCACAAAAACTGTTTTGCACTGTGTGCCAGACTGTGGGTGTTTGTGTGTGTCAGAGCTCGTCAGGTAGTTGTTGGGATTACATTTTCCATCCCTGCTTATGAATCACTCAGAAACTGATCCAGATTTCTCCTATTGCTTTGTTATTTGTAAGCATAAATTGAATAATCCGGGTGATTAACTTTCAGACTACAAAATGTCTGTAAATTTATTGCTGCAGTGTGTCACCACTGGCTATTCACATAAGGTACTTGAGTAACAATTTTACAGTGCAAGCTTTCAACTTCCTTTTGAAGAACTAAAACTTTTAAGAAATTTGAGCAATGAATATCCAATTAAATCAGGATTTAAGCACAATTAAAAGATCTGATTTCCAATTTCTGTTGTGAGTCTTCATCTAATAGGAAGAAATTGTTGCTTGCCTTCTGCAATGAAAACAAACATTTGCTCATTTGAGTTGTGCTACTGAAGCAAAAAAATTACTTTTAGGAACCACTCATCAGCAGTTTAGCAGGTACACTTGTTTTTGTACAATTCAGTTAATAACTTGAGTTACCTTGGGTGTGAATTCATAATACCTGAAAAAAGAGAAAAGACTATATGCATTTGGGCTTCTTGCTACTATCCTGTTTTAACCAATTGTTGCTAGTCCAACAATACTGTGAAGCAAATGGAAGTATTAAAATATTTGAGGGATAGATACCAAAGAACCTTTGGAGGAGGTTAGTCCTTGCATGCCCAGCCTTTATGTATTGTTAACACCTGGGTGATGCCTGAGGCATGCCAGCCAATAATTATATACCTTCATATTTCTTTTCTGACAGACTGTCATCATTAGTTCTAACTGGGAGTTAAAAAGATATTCTTCATGCCGCCCCTTTTTCCTTGTACCAAATTCTACAATATCTTCCGCGAAATCACAGCTATTTCACCAGCAGGTTACATAATGGGGTTCATTACAAGTGTTTTGCATACAAAAGAAATATAATGCTGTGCTGGACATTTTGAACTACTTAAGTGACAGCTGTGGAACAGACTGTTTGAGCAAACACATTGCAGAAAATCATTTGCAATTAAAGTATTTTTAATTAAGTTCCTAATGACCATTTTTTGATCTTGCTTTAAATCAGAACCATCATGGTTTGCACCTCAGAGAAAAGAGATGGCACAGGATTTGCATGTGATTCATGCATGGTCAGTCCAGCAGTGGGCTTTCTGTGAGAAGCAAGGAGCCATCAAACAACCACACATCAGTAACTCACCAAAGCTGAGCTGGAACGAGAGCAGTTCAGTTCTTTACATGAATTTGTAGGGTTGAAGTACAGCAAGAATCAGTAGGTCATCTGGTCTGATCTCTTGTGTGATATGAGCATCTACCTTTGTAATGAGGTTAATAACTTGCTATTAATTAGTGCTTATGCTACATGTGACTTACGTAGCTTTTACAGAACGGCTTTCAATCTTTATGTGAAGGAATTAAGATGTGAGGAAACTGCATGTCCATGTCTTTGCTACAGGGATTAATCATTCTTGCGGTTAACAACTAGAACATACCCTCTTCTAAATTTCCTTGTGCTTAACTTTCAGCTACTGGGTTTTCTGTTTTGGTTTGGTCTTTTTTTTTAAACTGTTTTTGTTGTTGTTGTTGTTGTTGTTGTTGTTTTTTTTTTTTTTTTTTTTTTTTTTTTTTTTTTTTTTTTTTTTTTTTTTTTTTTTTTTTTTTTNGTTTTGTTATGCCTTTCCTGATTTATTAAAATTCCTTTTATAGTCACTGGGGTTTTTTTGTCATGTGGATATTTTATATATATTGCAAGCAGACCATCTCTCACTGCTGCTTTTTAAAAGCTGAGCAGAATCCTTATTCTGTCTACACAAGGCATTTTCTTTGAGCTCTCAAGTTATTGATGTGCACCTTCAACATCTTTCTTGAAATAAGAACACCAGAGCTGGAGGAAGTGTTCCAGTATTAGTCTCACCAAGGCCAGAAGGTGTAGCTGAAATCACCTTGGCTTTGCCTCATTTATTACCCTTTGTGTATCTGCAGATCACAGATGCCTCTTTTGTTGAGTCACCATAATGGAAATTTGTTTTCACTCATCTGTTTACCTGGATGCAATTTCTTAGCATGTGGTTATGGACAACGTTCTTTTTGTTCCTTATATGTATGAATTTCATATAATCATAGAATTGTTTGGATGGAAGAACCTTTAAAGGTCATCTAGTCCAACCTGCCTGCAACAAGCAAGGACATCTTTAGACCAGGTTGCTCAGAGCCTCGCTGAACCTGTCCTTGAATGTTTCCAGGTATGGGACATCTCTATGAGCAACCAGTTCCAGTGTTTTTCCACCATCAATCTAGAAAATTTCTTCCTTATATATAGTCTAAATGGAACTTCTTTTAGTTTAAAACCATTACCCATTTTGTTTTGCAACAGGCCCCACTCAACATTTTGTCCTTAGCTCTCTTGTAGGCCCCTGTTAGATGCTGGAAGGTGCTCTAAGGTTTCCCTGAAGCCTTCTCTTCTCCAGAGTGAATAGCTCCAACTCTCAGCCTGTCTCCACAGAAGAGGTGCTCCAGCTCTCTGATCATCTTCATGACCTTCTCTGGACATGCTCTAAACAGATCCCTGGCTTTCCTGTGCTGAAGACCCCATACCTGGAGGCAGTAAAGGTGGGGCAGAGTAGTGGGGAAGGATCCCCTCCCTTGACCTGCTGGCCATGCTTCCTTTGATGCAGCCCAGGATGTGGTTGGCTTCCTGGGCTGCAAGCACACACTGTTGGCTCCTGACCAGTTTTACATCCACCAGTATCCCCAAGTTCTCTGCAGGGCTGTTCTCAATTCCTTGATCCCATGGCCTGCATTGGTAGCAGATGACTGACTAACTGTTTAGAACTTGGCAGGATATCTGGCCTGCCCTCCTCCCAGTTTCATTTGGAATTCAGCTGGATCTGTGATAGCTACAGATTTGGTTAAAATGTTGACTAATATTAGGCTAAATATGGACCCCACCAGAAATATCTTCTGCTGTAGGTGTGTGACGGTTTGGCCACCACAAGGTGATACCCAAATTTTTGAAACTAGTTTGTGATCTGTTATCCTCAAATAATCAAGTAATTTTTTTTGACAAGATATACTTTCCAATATGCTCTGATGACTGGTGGTAGTATTAATATATCCTTTAATACTTTGGGATGTAAATCCTACATGACTTTTTCATTAATCTATCCTGGATTAATACCAGGATTGCTGGTCTTTAGTTATGCAGGTCATCTGCTTGCCCTTCTATTGAGAGCTTTCACAAAATTAATGCTCTCTAGGCTTCTGAAGTCTTTCTGCTATTGCAAGCTGTACTGGAGATTAGTATCAGCCATCAAGGCCTTTCATCTAATTCTTGTGGAATTCTTGGCTGAAAATTTTCTGAATCTGTTTTTAAGGTATTTATCTCTTGTGGATATTGTTCAACATCCTTCTGAATAACTTACAGGCTGCAAAGTGCTGCAATGCTCTGCCGTTTCATGCATCATCCTTTTTATTGTCCCAGCAGCAGCATTTCTTGGTGACAAGGCTTTTGCTCTAGCTTAGGTATAAGAGCTGGCAGTTGTAGTGAATTCTGCTCATTTCTTTCCATCATGATTCATAAATACTATGGGAACAGTCTGTTCCTTGACTTGCAGGTATAATTGTCACTGAGCTCGACAGAACCAGTGGCAAATGTAGTAAATGTGTTTCAGGGCAAAATAACATCCTCTGGTTGATAAACTGGCCAGGTGAAGGAGGAGATCTCTCGCTGTCTACAAACCTTACCTTGTTCTGAGGGGACTTGCAGCTATAGTCTGAACACAATAGCCGAATCCTAGACACGTAGTTTGTGAATGACTGTATGTTTTGGACGTCATGTGATGGGTGTACTATACTGGAGCCACTATTATCAGTGTCTTTCAGGATGCTAGTCATGCACTGCTTGGTTTTTATACTAATCTAACACAGTCAAATGCACTTTCTAAAATTAGAGCTCTACACGATTTCAGTTGAAAAAGAACAGATAGTCTCAATAGTTACTTATTGCTGAATACAGTCCACACAATGTTTAGGAGTGAACAAAGTAGTACAAATCTACAGCAAAGCATTTTCTACTAGTGTTTGTGATGGTTTTGTAATTTCTTTGTAAGACTAGAAGCATGTAGGTTTGTAAAATGTTGGGTTTTTCAGGAATATTTGTGCCTGCCTATAATATAAATTCTTGAAATATACTGATAGCAGTTAAATTAGTGTATGTTGAAAAAATGAATCAACCAAAATTATAAGAACTTACATTAATTTAGTTATTATTTTGAATGCATCATAAGTTCAAGAAATAAAATGTGTATCTTAGGTGGAAAGGCACTTCTCAAGCATAGAAAAATCTATGAGGAAAATCTATGCAATTAAATGAAAACTACAGAATAAATATTATAGGAAAAGGTACTTTTCAAAGAAAGGATATGCTTTTTGGCTCTGATTTAAACAGCATTGACTCATCTAGATTATGAAAATATTGCGTCAAAGCATCCTTTAACAGCAGACAAACAGATACGTACTGGTAACCACAAATGTGCACAAATACAAACAAATGTATGTATTCCCACCAGTGTAGAGTAACAAACAATAGCAGCCCTAAACATAACTTCAGTGCTCTGGCTGGGAAATATTTTGTCCAAGATGCGCTGAAATTGGCAGGGCAACTTTATACCAATCATCCCCTGTTCTGACATGTTTCATGAAAAAAACACAGGGAAGGTGTATATATGTATACTCTTCATGGCAACAGAAAGGACAAAAGACTTAACTTGCAGACTGAAAAACCTCAGAAATACAGAATCAAAGGACATTTTATCACCCATTACACTTACTTTGTGCACTGAGTAGCCTATGTTCGAAACAGCATGTACTAGCAAATATTGGATTGTTATTCTTTCCTTGGTAGAATTCAGAAAGGTTTTCTGCAATTCGTTTATGGAGAAGGGCAATAAATAAACGAACCATTAATATGGTAACTCTTGCACAAAAAACAATTGACAAAAAAGTAAAATAAGAAATGAGCATGAATATAAATAACGGCAAATATAAATAAGAAAATCACAAACTACTATATGCCCTTCATGCTGGTTGTCCAGCAGAGACACAAGGCAGAGCGATCTCCAGGTGCTCAGGGGTGTGATGGAGAGACATCTGGCAGATTTCTGAAGCTGTGGTGGCCACCAGGACAATGCATCTAGTCCCACACTGCCCTAATAAAGAGCCACCAAAGCCAGGGATCAGACTGATCATCCTGGTGGTGATACGCTGAACCTTGTGCACATGGAATTGACAGACAACCGAAATAGCTAAAAATCCTCTTGGTGGATGTAAATTGTCCTGAAAATATTAGAGTTGAGTTCAGGTGGCTTTTTTTGAAGAGAGAACAAATCCAGTTGATAAAAGCACCTGCATTGATGAAGCATAATGTTTTCAGTAAGAGCTGTTACCATGAGACTATGAGCATGTATTCTTCCACATTAAAAGTTTGCTCTTTTATATATATGTATGGAAGTACGAAGGACTGCTGACTGCAGGTTGATTCTTCAGCTCTGTGTGACCCAAGCAATTCAATCAACTTTCTGGAAGAAAATCTACTAAGAAAAGCATGTAAGATGTACATATAAAATTGACAGATGATACTGAGTCTTGTGGGTGGTAAAACAGGGTAAAATACTCAGTTTGAACTCAATAACTTGGTTCACTTTGGAGCAACCTAGTAATGTGGTGCATTTTAATTCAAGCAGAAACAAACTAGAACCCCAAATATGACTATGTTTGCCCAAGGCTGCTTCCTCCCTGTGAACAAGGCTTTCTGACATGCCTGTAACTAGTCACTCACAAAGTGGGCTTAGGTAGGAGGAGGGATCCTATATCTTTCTCCAGTTTAACCTCAAGTTTGTTCGCTATTTTCAGGTCTGAAGTAAGCAACATTTTGTAATTTGGGGGTCTGATGCAAATAACACCAGATAAATTTTTATCACTGGTATTATGCAGGTGGCTAGGTGAGTAAAAGTAAGTGCTGTGACAGTCTAAATGAGCAACAGCCACCCCTTTTGCGGTAACCTACATAAAATTACATAAAAAGTACCCTGTGATAAATAACATAGCTTACCAGACTTGAGTATATCACTCATATCACCTTTTTCCACGACAAGCTGTGCTATAGCTCAGGCCATACCTATTGTCATAGACATGTCAGACATGCTGCTGTCCAACTTTTTGTTTGTTCAGAAGTGTATAAGGTGCAAAATAATATCCATGTTTAACTGCAGGCAAACCATTCACAGAGAATTAACACAGAATTACACCTGCCCAATCTTGAACTGGCCAGAGTGTGGGAAAGCTCACCCTTTTCTCAAAGAGTCATTGAGGGGCACTAAATATCTCCCTGGCTCTAAAGACAGATTTTATCAGAGAACAAATTTGCTTAACTAGAATAACATAATTCTTCATATAGGGAGATCACAGATCTGTCAGGTAACCCATATTAAATAAGTTTTTAACACAAATCTCTGAATTCCTTTCCTCCTGCCTGTTGTACCCTTACAGTGCAAGGTGTCCCCCTCACTCACCTTTCAGACCAGGAACAGTCAGTGGCCCTTAGTTTGCTCAAACCCCTTGCTTAGGAAAGTCTTCTTTCCATAATGCCAGAGGGAGGTCTTCTTTCTTCTGAACACAGTCTCCCTCCTTGTGCCAAATCCTTTCTCCTTCTGGAGACTTCCATGTCAGTTCCCCCTCATGTCCTAGAAGAATTTCATGCTGCCTGTGTCCAGGAAGAGTGAAGTTCTCCTCCCCCCAGGGGGTCCCCAGGGAACAGAAAGGAGGAAAAACAGTTTTCTTTCCTTTTGACAGCCTTCTTGCACTCTTTAACAAAACACAGTAAATGGTACTCACAGAATAAACAGACTATAAACTTGCTAACTGCTTGAACCATTATTCTCAATCAGGCTGCGAACTTTTAATAAAATGATTCATGGAATAAGTCAGCATTTAGCACTATTGCAACAGCAAAGAGGGCCTGATCTTATATATTATGTTTATTATATATACAACATCTTTAATAAACTTTAGTTCCACTTGGCAGGACAAGCTGCATCCTGTCTGTTTCAGAAGAAAAGACATTCTAAAGAGACTGCAGTTGCAAATTTTTTGGACATTAAATCAAAAATGAAGGTGAAAAGTGGAAGTGCTGAGCACAATAAATCAAATTAAAAAAAAAAAGAGAAAACAAGTGTTGTAAGAGAGCATTAAAAAGATGTTGCAGTATATGAAAACAGGAAAATATTGCAGCCACAGTTCTTGCTGTTCTTACTGTTTGAGAGAGTTGGGGACATCTAATCTGGAGAAGAAAAGGTTCTGAGAAGAGCTTAGAGCACCTTCCAGTACCTAAAGTGTGCCTACATGAAGGCTGGAGAGGGACTTTTCAAAAGGGCATGTAGAGACACGACAAAGGGCAAATGACCTTAAACTGAAGGAGGGCAGGTTTAGATTAGTATTAGGAAGAAATTCTTTACTGTGAGGTTGGTGAGGCACTGGAACAGGTTGCCCAGAGAAGTTGTGGATGTCCCATAACCAGAGGTGTTCAAGGCCAGGCTGGATGGGGCTCTGAGTAACCTGGTGTAGTGAAAGGTGTCCCTGCCCATGGCTGGGAGGTGGGAATTAGATGATCTTTTAGGTCTCTTCCAACCCAAACCATTCTATGATTCTGTGGGTTTTTTCCACATTGCATAAAGCATTTAATGAACGCATACCCAGTTTATAATTTAAGATTATTGCACTCTATTTCTATTTTGCAGTTTTGTGATTTATAATTTCCTGCAAGCTTCTTTTGATATGTGAAATAGTTGCTAATTCTTCTTTTCAGGACAGCAAAGATTTCATTATTCACAGATTTATCAACATTTTTCTGAAATTCATAATATTGGCAGTTCTTCTGCTCACATTTATAGCTGATATTCAAGTGGAATAGAATTTTACCTTCTCAATGGCCATACAAGATGTGAACTTTGAATGCAGTAAATAAATATTGCACATACTTTTACTTTTAATTTGTACAAACACTACATTGAGTTTTAAGAATAATAGTGTTAAGGTATGAAAAATATTATTTATTCATTTTTATTTTGGCATGCTCCTGAGCCATGAAGGAAAAATGGAAATCTTATCCATGACACGAACTTAATAAGCTATTTCTCAGCCTAGCACTTAAACGAGTTGACAAAAGAAAAAAAGAAATCAGAATTATCTGACTATTCATAAAATATGGATTTAATAAATTAGCTATTAAATATTCTCTTAGCATTGATAGAATGGCTTGAATAATAAATACTTCTAGTTGTAAATAATGTATTCTATTTCTAAAACCTCTGAACCTCTTACACCCTCAAAATTAATTTGATCAGGTCTAAAAAGTGTCAGCTGGAATTTCTCTTTGAAGTATTGGAAGGTTGAGATGTTTACTGGGCTAACTGGGAGTGAGCATGGCCTCTCTGGATAAACAAAGAGAAGACCCATCTGCCTGGGCTCTGCCTGGCTCGTTGCAGTTTGGTTTGCATCCCCACCCTCCCTGTTCCTGAAGGGAATGGAAACTCCAGAGCCTTCCCACAACTGCTGCTAGCTCTGGGGGAGGGTATTACAGCTCCCTGAGGGTTATTCCTCTCCCTGAATATGAGCAGATGTTGTTAGAGAGCGAATAAATTCCAGAATAGGCCCATACATAATGGGCAACCACAGAGGTGCCCTTGTTCATCTGAGTGTATGTAGTGGTTTAGTACACCTTTCTTATCTTTTGTGAGATAGGAGATTTGGAGGAATGCAAAGCAGGCTCAAAACTTAAAGAATATGAAAAAGTTTATTAACAGAACTAAGATGGAAAAAAAGAAATAAGAAATTAAACCAAACCTCCCTTTTTCCCCAGCACCCCCTCCCTTTTCTCTTTCCCAACCAGCACAAAGGATAACAAAACATGATTCTTGGTCAGCATTTACAGTTCTTAAAAGTCTCTCTACTATTTAAGGAAACAGAGGTCTCTTTCGCTGCTCGTGGTTCCCAAACTGCATCAGCCAACAGCCCAACAGCCCCCGCCCGGGAAAAAAAGCTGCCACTGGGAAAAACATCTCTCCCATGGAAAGAAATCACAGTCTCTTTACCATGGGCCACACATGGGGCTTCCCTTTTAAGGGTGGACAAATTCCAGCCCAAAAAACAACAACTCTTTTCCTCACAGGAATTTTTAAAGTCTCTCACAACTCTTCACAACTTCTGGGTAACCTGGCATGGTTAGCTTTGTTTTCTCACATAGGCATCCCCTCATGTCTTTAAATGGATTAAAGAGGAAAACAGTTTGGGATATTACAGTTCCTACCACGGTCTGCAGAAAGCAGCTTTAAGCTTTCGCGCTGCAAACACGACTCCGCCCTCTTTCTTTCCCGCCACCATCTTCAGATTCGCTTTCTCTTTCTCTCTGACCTTGAAGACGCCATGACGAAGGGTGATCTTCGGTGTTCAGGCTTTACAGTGGAGAAAGCCTTACTCACGTTGTGCTGCTGGCTCCCCGATGTTATTCTCTCAGCTCCATCGGTCCCTGCTGGATTTCTGCGGGCCACGCTGGGGGAAGGCAGGGAAGGGAGTTCTCAGAAGCCCCAGCTGGGTGGTCTCGGCTATTTGCAGCAATCAGGGCTGTTCCTCAGCTGCCCGGGGCTCTGAGGGGCTCTCCCACAGGCACCCAGGGCCGTGCCCCAGCACTGGGGTGGGGGGGGAGGCCCGAGGCCGCTCCGAGAAGCGGAGCCTCAGCACCCATCTTCCCCCCCTCCTGCAGGAGCTGCAAAACCCAAAGATGGCACTTCCTTTGTCCCCCAGGCTTTAAATATGGAAATTCCGAAAAGCACCACTGGTCAAAAGAGCTGTCCATCAGCTCAGGTTCAACCTACCACAGTGTAGAAAGTCCCTGGAAAAGCTAGGAGTCCTCACCAGTGAGAGATGGGGTGTTTCTCCATACAGGCAGCACTTTATTTTTTCCTATCAGATGTCCTGACTCAAATGTCACTGGATGTTTTGTTGTGGTATGACAATTCTGACATCCTCCGTGGGTGAAGGAGGAGCCACAGACTCTGTCAGGAAACAAATTGGTGACAGGCTGGATAGGGCGTGTGGATGCTGCCACTTCTTGTCATGGGAAATGGAAGGGAAACCTGGGCAGCTGCCTGCTCCTGCTCAAAGCCAGGAGCTCCTTCCTGTCCATCTGACCATGGCACTGGAGAGCCACTTGGGGCTACATGTAGCACAGCTGTATTCAGTCTTTGGAGTACAGTAGTTTGCCAAAACATCCATCCTGCAAAATACCTTGCCTGCTAAAACAACCTATACAGTCACTGGAGGAGCAGTGGTGGGTAGGATGGGTATTATATTTACATAGAAAGGTTAAAAAATGTGTTTTGGGTTCCCTAAATATTGTTGGGGAGTACAAAGCCTTTAGCAGTAATAAAGATTACTTATGGCAAAGGAGTGCAGTCTGGAAAGGAGTGCAGTCTGGAAGTAGGAACATTAACAGATAGGAATATGATTAGTTTTTACTGAGGGCCATTGGAAATTTAATGCAAAGCAAAATCTCTGAAACTTTCAGCTCTTTTCATGAGGTTGACTTTGCTTACAACCTGTACATTAAAAACGGAGACTAAATAATGCCTGTGTCCTGACCTTCACAGTGGTTTTGGTGGATGTTGCAGATACTATGAGGCATCAGCCATAGGAGACATTTAACAAATACATGTGAACTTTTAAATTTTAAATAGGAGCCATGAATAAACCCTTAGCCTTTGTTATTTAATATAGGTCTTAATTGTAAAAAAAATTATGGAAAAACATTTTATTTCTAGAGTTACTTTGTGAGCCTGAAGGCATATTTTGTGGCTATCTCACTCTTTTCCATTACTGTTGCAGATAGTGAGGCCTACTCACAAATAGAAAATAGGCTTCATTAAGAAATGAAAAAAATATTTAAAAGGAATGTTCTTGGAAATATCCTGGTATAATTCAAAATCCAAGAAAATCTCCTTATCATTCTGAAATCTTGTTCTTTTTTACATATAGCATATTAGTGAGCAAAGTTTTTAACTATTATCTTATGGCATCTTGTTAACTGTTTTTCTTCTCACCAATATGAAATGGCATATGCACAGCATCTGTAAATACTTAAGAATCCCAAGTAAGTAGAAAATTATCACAGCAACACTTCATCTTTCAGTATTTTTTCTGGGTGATGGCCATGTTTGAAGGGATGGAAAGAGATCTAACTTTCTATCTTATTGACCCTTATGGCTACATTCAGTGTAATAATAATAATAATAATAATAATAATAATAATAATAATAAATTTTCTGATCTAACTCTAAAGACTTTAGCTACAGTCTTGTATAAATTGCATTGTTGTGGGAAAAATAAGCAAGGATGGGATCAATGAGGCAAATTTGGGATTAGGAAAATAATACTGTGCTTCAAGGAGCATTAAAATATGTTTAGATTAATCATGGATTAACATTGTAAAAACTGAAAACCCATTGTTGCTAATCTCTTTGAACAAGACTGAGCTATTCTAAGCCAACACTGAACAAAGTTTTCATTTGTGGACTGAGGCAGGAGTTTTCAACTTTTCTTTTGCTAAAATCTAGATTTAAAAAAAAAAATCATAGTTGATATATTTGTTTCAGCAAAGATTTCCTTAAGGCTTGGGTAGGGTTTCATGTCAAGACGAGAAGAGGAGAGAAAATACCAGCTATGAAATAATCTAAGTGAGAAACTGCACCTGGAAAGTGGACAGGAAAAATAAAATTATATGGTTTTATCCTGGGATAAAATATGGCAGATGGTGCAATGCCACCCACTTAAATTGAAGCTGTATCTGCAGTCCAAATAACAATCATTCCAATTAAATGCAATAGAAATAGTAGTGCAGCTGATTGACAAACTATTTTTCAAATGGTGTCTATTCACAAGACATTTATGAGTTAGAAATTACTTGCATATTTTGAAGAGTCTGGTATTCTATTGTTAAACTAAATTATGTCAAAGATCAGACCAAACTGAATTCTGTAATTCTTGAAGCACTCAGTTTTTAACTCCAACTGATTAATTTATGTAGAAGATCCACTAAATTGAAAAGGAGAAAGACAGGAATGTAAAGATGTTTTTGCTCTCTGCCCTTCTGCTGGTGACCCTGGCCAGTAACCAGCAGAGATCCTCTGCACCTGCAAGCTCTTTCAGGTTCCTACTCTATTAAAAGGACTACTTCAAAGCTCCCAATGTCCCACATTTAGTTTCTATGTAAAAAAATTAGAGTTGGAAGTGAAATAACCATGAGGACATGCACTGCTCTGGGAACAGACCGGCAAGCACAAATATGGGTGTTAGGAAAGTGGTTTGACAAGCCTTGAGGGTGGAAAGGGGAAGAAAAAGGTGAAATAATAATATTTTAGCAATAACATACAGTTTGAAAAGGCATTCAACAGTGTATTTTAAAATCTTTTTTGTTTCTTTGTTTGCTTGATTTTTAGTATCTCTCTTACTTTCTTGCTTCTTTGTACAAGGACTTCTCTTTTAAAGAAGTTGTCCCATGTTGTCCAAAGTATACGCATGCACACGCAGACACATAGAGAAATAGGTATATTGGAAAAGTTATTTTACTTAAAACTGAGCTACAGAAACATGCTTTAATAGTAATTACAGCTGTCTCTGACACACCATACAATGGTCATCTAATTTGTGGGCATTGAAGTCATACAGCCAATAACTCCACAAGAGCAGTGTCCCTGAGCTGTGGTACAGCATTTTGCTCCAGTGCCACTTATTTCTTTGCCTGGAAGCACAGGAGATAAAAGACTAACCTTAAGATGGTAGTGCAAGTCGATAGTAAGGTCCTGAATGAAGTGGGAGACGCAGCGCTTACAGTCCCTGCTGGACAGCAGTCAATATCAGACATCACACTTAAACTGTCACAATTTGACCTGACAATCCTTTTTCAGAAGGACCAGAAATAGAGCTAGCCAAGTTACCTTGCATTTCTGAAGAAGGTCATGGGCAGGTTGCTGGCAGATGGAAGTGTGTATTAAAGATGTCTGGTATGATTGTGAGCATGGACATTTGTAGCCTGCATAAACATAAATGTTAAGATGCATAAGGGATTGTTACTGTCTAGCTGGAACAGGAAAGTTAAAAGATCTTTATACGGAACAAAGAGAGATGTTTGCTCTGTTCATGTGAAAAAAGAAATTACTGGAAGAAAAGAAAAAAAAGAGACTTATATAGTCAGCAATATATGTTCTAAAAATGCAATTTCCGGATTAATAACAAAGACACTGTTCTAGTTCACTAGTTCCTTTAGGACGTGCGCTTTTGACCCATGCAACATATTGTGCCCCATGGCTCTTAGCTGAACTGTGTCTTAACTGCACCTATTTTTTTTAAAATGTGTGATGTCTATTAAAACTAGCTGGCGCTTGTACCAGGACCCCAGTGGAAATGAAAGAGATGTCTCGGTGGACTGTCCATTGGTTAAATATTAAAGGATCAAACTTTCATATTTAAGTGTGTGTGTAGTATATTATATAAAACAAATTCCCATCTGAATATTTTAAGTTTTCTCTTTAATCTCGTGAAAGCCAGTGTTTCCACCCCCTAACTCTAATTAACCAGATAAAACAGTATTTCAAGGATATATCTCCTATGAAAAGAGTCAGGTTTTTCTGTGATTATATATATCTTTGCTCCAAGGCACTTATTAATTTGCTTAAGAGTCCATGCATCATTTCACAGATTGTTTTAGCACTTGTCATCTTATCAGTCCACGTCTGAGTAAGGCACACTTGAAAAAAATGAAGTGAAAGATTAAGTATTCCAGCATGCTCTACATTATAAATATAACTGTCTTCCTTTTATAAATGAATTTCCATAAAAATGGAGCAACAGAGAAGGGTGAGAGGTGATGGAGCACAGTGAAAGATGGTGGGCCTGACAAATGCAGCTGGGGAGGGAATCTGAGGCAGCAGCAGGTTAGATACAGCTGGAAATCCTTTATCTCCCTGCAGCTGCAATACTACTTTGCTCCACTATTTCATGTCTCACACCAGGGAGCCAGAGAAGCAAGTGCCCTGCAAGGGCAGGGGAGAGTGGGGGCTGAGGGCTGATGCCCTGTCCTATCCCAGCAAGGAGATTAGAGCCACCTGATGATGGTAACCCACAGTCTCCACCATGATGATGCATGTCCACACTCAAGGCAAGAATGTCCTGCCCTTGAAGTATCACAGTAGACTGGCAACAGAAAACAGGCTCTCCAGGTTAGTGAAATTGAGGCCCAGGTCTCCAAAGGTACTTCTTCAGCGTCCCTATGCACACACATCCATTGAAGTTCTCAAAATCTCTGCAAAGCCACCACTGGACACGATGGGTGTTTAAATCCTGTAGTTGGCTGACCAGTGATCGCACACTATGTAGCTTAAATGCTGAGGTCAACTTGAGAGGTGACAGTGGCTGAGATCCCTGCCTCAGTCCAAAACTGGGTTTTAGATTAGATCAAAGTCTACTCTCCAAGTCAAGGGCTTGAATGTCACCTTCATACCTGTCAAATGAAGTTTCTAATAATGGGCTGCCTGCCCTCTTGCAATCTATATGTCATAATCTGCAGACAGTGGGAGGGCCTCAACAGGAGACCTGGTTGGTCTGCAATGAACAGTGCGACTCTGTGGACAGATATGTAACAAGTGAGTAAGCTGGATCTCAAATCAACATACCTGCATCAGATCACCTAGGTGAATTGGCCCTGGTCAGGCAGTTTGACTAGATGATCATTGTAGGCCCCTTCTAACTGATAATATTCTATTCTATTCTATTCTATTCTATTCTATTCTATTCTATTCTATTCTATTCTATTCTATTCTATTCTATTCTATTCTATTCCTTCCCATCCTGTTCCATTCTGCCTTTTTACTTACTGTTTGCTTAGGAGTCAGATTGGGCATGTCAACCGTTCTTACATACGTACAGACATCAACCAGCGCTTGCACACGAAAATAACCAGAATGTAGGTGGAGGTGAATGGTATTTAGGTCACTCTGAGCCACTGCAGAGGCAGGTGACTATGTCTAGTCCCACTTGTCTGCTCTTCAGACACAGCTGATTTAAGCAGATCCTTGCTCTGTTGATTTCTGATTTTTTTTTAGTAAGGAAAAAAAATTACTCTTACTGTTCATTGCCTGCAAAGTTGTGTTGGGGTTGAGAAATCCATAAGGTCACAGAGGGAATAAAAGTTAGCTTTGCAACATTTAAGTACCTTTGAGGATCTGGGCCCAAAGGCTTAATCCAACAGCATCACATTCAATAGGAGATTCCTGAAGTTAGAATGGGAAATTGAGGTAAGAATGCAATATGTTCTTTTATCATTTCTTTCTTACAGTTTCTATTGATAAAAAGCCTTGGAGTAGCAATTCTTCTTTGATGCTTCTGCTGTAAAATCAGAGTTCAAAGGGGCTGGTTTGGATCTGTACAATAGTCTGACATTTTATCCCTTTTCTTCAGCTGCAGAATCATATAAGCAAATTAAGCAATAGAAAGAATGAATTAAAAATAAAGGCTATGAAAATGTTATTAATTTTACTGGCTTCTTGGCTTACTAGAGAAACTTAGCTGAGGAATCAGAATTTGCCAGTTTGAGGGGAGAAGTAGAGTATGTGGTTATACTACACAGGTAGAGGTGTGGAGAGGGAGAAAAGGCAGACTGGAAAAAGAAGGATGCAGAAAGGAAGAAACGCAATGTAAGAGCAGCTCATTTTAGTTATGAAGAAGAACTTAAACCTGAAAAAGTCAGGATGAATCTTTGTGATTTTTCCTAACATACATGAAATATCCACATATGATTTAATACGATGCTACTTCTTTTGCTTACAGTTAAATGAAGAAAACTCAAACTATTAATTTGGTGTACTACCTTTCCTCTGTACATCTATGAATGGCCAAATGGTTCAGCAGAAGGTTCAGAAAATTTTGTTACAGAAAATTATGAAATAATCTGCTGTTAGGAAAGTTTCATCCTGGCCTGACTCTGGTAGATCAGATAATAGCCACTGAAGTCTTGAACAGAAATCTGTCTAACGTAACTGGATGTTCACACCCTGTGTAGAAATCACCGTATTTCTCTGTCTTGCTCTAAGCTCTTGGAGTCAATGTTATCTCGTTCCAAGGGAAAGTGTGTGTGAAACATTTTCTGCAAGAAAATACTTTTTATCAGGTTTAAAAATTGTTGCCTCTCAGTTTTATGGCAGTTCTGTTTACTCTTATATCATGTTAACAGCAATTTTGCCCGCTTAACTGCAGTTGAATTACTCTGCTAACAGAGGGATCTGAGAGTGGTCACACTGACACTCATTGTTTGTTGACCAAATTTGTCTGCAGGCAGCTGCATCTCAAAGACATTTTGATTAAACTTTTATGCAGGCTTCCCTACTCTTTTTTTTTTTAATATTTGTTTGAGAGGAATATTTTTTTTCCATGTGTCTGGACAGAAGAAATACTGAATTCCGCACTGAAATATTTGATTTGTCTCAGAAGGAGCTGATAGATTGGAGAGAAAAATGGAGTTGGATAGGTAATGGAAGAAAAATCTCAGATGGAGAAGAGAGGGAATGGAGAAAGCAAGGAGCATCAAGATGAAGAAGAGAAAAGTAGTCAGGACTGAGGATATTCACACCATGTTGAATGAAAGGCAGAGCTTCCCTCCACTGGGGGGAGAAGCAGATATCCCAAAGCACTAGTAGAGAACATTGTTAATAGGGAAACTTCTAAAATTTCTTTACAGTAGGACACATTTCCTAGCAATGACACAGAGATATTCATTCTCCTGCTTAGCTGTGGGTCAGGTGCCCAGACAATGTGAGTGAGTGAGAAGCTGGGGAGCCATTACACTGGAAAACACAGAAATCCACAGGCTTCATATGCTTGAGTTTTGCCTGACTCATAGCCAAGATTCTGCATCATTCTTCTAGTGGAACAAGTTTCAATATAAGCGATTTTATTAAAGACTTGATACGCAGCTTGAGCAAGCCTTCCTGTGAAAACGCTTAAAGCTCCATATGCTTGGGCGATTGTGGCTAAAGTTTTGTGGCAAAAAAATGCCCTGAACTTTGCATAAAAGCTTGTCTTTTTTTTTTTTTTTTCTTAGCAATGGCCACATTCTTAGAAAAGGGACACTTTTGCAGAAAATTGGATATGATCATCCTTGTGTACTTCAGTCCAAACTGCACAGTGGTGTATATTGCACACACTAATAGCAAGTTTAGGACTATCCTTTTAGAAACATTGTGTGGAGAAAAATTGCATTGTTAAGAGATGCTCTGAATAATTATACTGTTCAGAGGCAGCCCCTCAAGATTTATCTTTCAATGAGATCAGAATAATCAAAACATGGAATTACTGTTTTTATATACAGTACACTTAAAAAATAAAAGGAACTTGTCAAAGGTTTCAATTAATCTCTTCCAAGCATATTTTTTTTTAATTAGTTGTCTCAGATATTTCCAAATTCTAAGGACACAAGATCAGCCCTTTGAAATTTTGGGGTATATAGCTTTTGGAAAGACAGATAGCAATCAGATTTCTAACTATAAGACATGCTGCTTGTCTAACTATGAACTTAAAAGCTCCCTCCCTTAATTGAATAAAACATTGGTAATGTATTATGAATATTCAGTTTTAATGTTGCCTTTCTGGACTTGTATTAAGTTTTCCATAAAGAAAACCTGGGGATTTTAATGAGGTCTCCCAACTTCTCAATAACATGAAAAGTATCACTAGCAGATTAATAGCTGGAATGCAACTGGAAGTTCCCTCTGCCCGTCAGTAATTTAACTGGGATTTTTACTAATCTTTAGCTGTTTAAAACTACTATGCAGCCAATAGTATACAGCTAGAATTAGTAAAACCTATGAAGAAATTCCACACTGTGTGATACACATAATAAGCTTACACAGATTTGGCTTAGAATAAGTTGTTAATTGACAGCATATGACTGCCTAAAATCACACAGCTGCTTTGCAAACCATTCAGACAAGCAGTTCTAAATTAATACACATCTAATTCATTATTTATGTAACAAATTATCTCCTTTCACAGTTAACAATAAGGAAAAGCATTTCCAAATGGGTCATCACTGTAGCTGGCCACTGACTTACGTGTGATGCGATTTTCAAGGGCTGGAGAGAGTTGGCAACTGCTTAGGAAAAAGATGAGTTCATATTGGGGCTGGTCCTCATCTCACATCTCAAAAGGAAAGAAGCATAAATAAATAAATATTTTTCCAACTGCTTAGCTATATTTATTTTCCACTGCCTCCCTGCCTACAGCAACACGGATGTCCCTTGAGCTCTTGAACCTGTTTATTTCCCATCCGCTACCTGTCCAATTGAAGCAGCACTAATTATCCCACAAGGCTTTGCTCCTGTCTGTTAAGGCAGAAAAAGCACTCAAAGCCTTCCAGAGATGCACCAGGGCCATTGCAGGCAACAGGATGTGGAGCTCATGGTGAGACACGTCCATAACCTGGAGTCACATCCTGGAGCTGGGGAGGAGCAGAGGTAGAACATAAGAGGCAGCAGCATCTATGAAGCTCATTATTACAGACACATGCACTTCTGACCTAATTAAAGCTAGATTTATTTCTCTTCTGTGTGTAATTTATATTGCTTTCTTCCTGGTGTTGCTGAAAGGAGGTACCCTCCATAATTGCTATTTATCTCCCAAGATTGTTTTCTGCAAGTCCACTGCTTTTCATTAGGAACGTTTTTCATAGCTCGTAGGTTTTCCCGTTCTCTACAGACTCTTCCAGATTTGCAGTTCTGGAGGAGAATCCTGCAATCAAAAGGGAGAATTCAGATACATGGTCTTTCTGTGCAATGAAGAACTGACACCTTGGGGTCTGCTGCAAGCCTCATGAGCGCTCTGAGTGCTAAATCAGATAATTTTACAGGACTAGGAAAAAAAAAGACTTTAAATAACAAAAAGTAAAATGTTATTAAAATTGTAAAAAACTCCTTCCCATTTAACAATTCAGGGAAATTGTGGGAAATGTAAAAGTTGTTCCACTTCTTGTTTCTATGTCCACATAGCACCTGTACAACCCATAGTATGATATTCAGGCAGATGTGGATGATGTGCCAGAACTTACCCTACCCATGAGCAAAGACATTAAGAAAGAACAAATCTTTCCATCTTCCCTACTTCCCTTCAAGCACAGGGACAGGGCAGACACAAAGGGGGTATTAAAGCACTCCTAGTATAGCAGTGTCATATTTTTATGTCCTCTGGGCTCTGAAAAAAAAAGGGGAAGGGAATATGCTCCTATTGGGGCAGCAACTCGCGGCCTTTGCTCTCAATCTGACAAGAGCCAAATATGGGATGAAGTGTGTGACAAACGAGAGGCACAAACGTATTCATGCAGGAAACTTGCAACGTTCTGGGATTCACTCCCTTCATATAAATAATTCATTCTGTAGCTGGAGACTCTGTTTATGACATGTGTAAGATTGGCAGTAAAATATAAGATGGACCATGTGATTGTAGAGCTAGTTGAAAAGTGGGAATTAAAGTTCAGGGGAAAAAAAAAAGAAGTGGGAGATTTTGAAATTTGTGTTCATTCCATTATGAAAAAGAACAAGAGACTTTGAAACATCTTCTCCCTTGAAGTAAAACATAAAAAAAAGAGCTATTCTCAGAATAGCAATACTGGAGGCACTCATGTGAAATGAAATTCTTGCTCCACAGTGAAATTCCTTCTGTCTGATACAGACAGGAACTTGTACCTGTGGCTTCCACATCCCAGTTCAACAGTCACTTGGGGAATAGCTTCTGCTTGTCTCTTTCATTTGGACCAAAATTTTAATCCTAAGTACAAGGGGAAAATGTTGCAATTAAAACACTTCTGGAAAAAGATTTCAGTTTGATGAATCTGGTGTTTTGAAATGAAAAAGGTAGAATAATTTTTTGATATTGCATGTGCAGCTACACATGCAACATTTTTTCTCAGTCCTCTCTTTAGCTCAAAGATATTATTAACACTTCATAAGAACTGTTCCTAGGACAAAATTAATAATTAAGAATTTTTTCTTAGCTCTTGTTATTGCTAGTTTTCATAATAGCACTGTGTTATTTTCCTCCCTCTTCTGAGTGTTTTAAAAATGCTGTTTCTCAAAATGAAGGTTCTTACTAAATCTGGACTACAGACTAACACTGAAAACAGGTCTTGCTTTATATTTTTATTAAAGATGACTAGCCGTTGGAAGGACATATGGTGTCTTCAATGGAATATTATGAAAAATAATATTCCTCACTCTACTATACATTGCTCTTCTCATCAAGCTTTTTAGCATTGCCCTCTCTATGATCCTGTTCAGTTTTAATTTACCAGTCTATAGAAAGTTATTCTATAGCCTTTCAAAAACACCTCAGTAATGGTGTTGAAGACCAAAGATGTATACAAGGAAATATTTAATGAATGACATTTGAGATTCTGTAATGCTCAACTGTCCATTACAGGCACTCTTTTTGTCCTATATGAAGTACAAAAGGGGGAAATATGGTCATAGCGCAGCTTCCCCCATTTACACTCTTAGTCCTGATCCTGCCCTCAGAGGGATGCAGAGGCATCAGTGGTGTGAGCCTTTGGCTATTCTCTGACTCCACAGCCTTGGTGACACCCGCAGCAGAGGGCTGGACAGAGAAGAAGAAAAGGTACCTGAGGTGCAGACAAAAGGTGTCCTAAACAAGAAGTGCACCAAGTGGATCAGTAGCTGAAGCAATGAGTTTGGATTTCTAAATGAAGGAAAAATCATCCTGCAGGATAAATGCATTTGTACCAAGGGATGTCAGAGTCCTCGTGTAACAAAATGATGGGCAAATACACCTCAATGCTGAATGTTAAATATCTGACTGATGCATCAGTTTGTCCTTGCCCTGCATGGTTGTCTTGACCCACTTTTCCACAGCTTGATAATGCATACGTGTGCTTAGATATGGCCTTTAGTTACACAGAGAGATGTATGATGATCCTTACAGAAGTCTGTAAGGCTGTATGTTCTTACCTCAATAAATCTGTAGATGGGTTCAGTTAGCTGAAACATGCAGTTTGCTCTGTCATGTGAGGTAATGGTTGGTGAATGAAGATTTGGGACAGCAAAAAAGTGAGAGCTTAACAGGAAGATAGGCCTTAAAACTTGAAAAATTTTGCACTACCAGCACAGAGTTCAGTGACAAAGTATATTTGTCTCCCAGGCAAAGATATTTTACATATATAATTATCTTGATAGTGGAAAATACAGCTGTGATTATAAAGGTAAATCTTTTCACTCTCTTGTTGAGAAAAGAGTGAGAAACTTTTGCCAGAAATAATGTCTGAAATACTAGGGTAGCTGACTCTTCTTGCTTGACAAGCACTGAAACTCCACTTAGAATGAGAAATTAGAAAAGCATTTTCCTCAAGCCCAGAACCAAGATGCTGAAGATGGCACACAAACTTGTATCATAGAGCTGAGGCTCCCAGTACCCACATTTATCTTTGAAGCCACAGACGTTCGGTTAATTAGAGACAGCTCCATACGTGAGACACACAATATCGTCTCCCACTGCTAGGCAGTGAGCAGTGCCAGCCAAGCAGATCCTCTTCAGTGTGAGAGAAAAGCAGCTCTGTTGTCCAGGATCCTGACAGAGCATGAAATATCTTTTAGGAAGACAGACTGTGAGTGAGGGAACTAAAGATGGAAAAAGGCCAACAAAATTTCTAAAGTTCAGCCTTTGCAAAGCAAGGAGTTGGCGACAAGAAGCTAGCAGTCTGCAGAGATGATCCATCTCTCTGTTCACAGAAACTAATCTTTGCATTTGCAGAGATGAGAGATAAACAGAGGTTAGAGATAAGCTCAGGGATCTGCACTGAACCCAAACTGCTAAGCAGTGTAATGGCAATAGATATAAAACATTGCAAATGTGTGCAAGGGGCTACCTGATTCATTCAGAGCAAAAAAAATGTTTGCTGTTCATATTAAGAATGAGTTTTTCCCTGTGAACTGTACAGACCAACTCTGACAACTTGAGCCACATCACTTCACTGGTACTGTTACAAAGTCAGTTCTATGAGTAGCCATTCATATTATTATATTAATTATAACATATCTCTATATTATCAGTGTTACCTATATTTTGTGAAGAGTTATTGCCTACAGACAATAAGAATCCTGAGAATTTTTAAATAAAATATTTTATAACCAATTCAACAAAATCAAACCAGGCTTTGGCAAAATACCCTATTGAAATGCTTTCGTGAGGATGGAGGCAAAGTCTCATTAAACAGATGCCTGACTTCTAAGCCCCTGATGACCCCCCAGAGACTGGATAACCCACCACTTCCAGACAATACTTCAGGCAAACCCTTCAGAGGGAAGGCAGAGAGCTTTAGAGTCTGCTGTGAATTAGAGTGTCTGCCCTGTCAGCAAAGGTGCTGCCACAGCTTTCGGGGACTTATCCAAGGACTTTGAGATGGGAGGGCAATCCCTGTGTTTCCAGGGAATTTCCAAGGCTCACTCAGTCTTGGAGATTGCCTAAGAAGCTGCCCTCAGGTTCTAGGTAAGCACAAAGAGTTGCCAGGAGTTAGGATGGCTCTGCATTCCATATTGTTCAAGCAAAAAGAAAAAGAAGTGTTTTAATTTTTCCTTAAGGAAAAGACAATCTCCTACCCATTTCTCCCCTACCACAAAAATGTAATTTTCATTTGAGCCCTGAACTCTAATGTATTTTCAGTCCTGTATAAAATGCCTGGGATGGGGGAGATCTTTCTCATGGAAGTGCAATCCTGAGTTTGATTTCTTTTACTCTAAGACACTCTTCAGAGACAATACTCTGCTTATCGTTAAGCAGATTGCAAGAGTGCCAAATGCAAGGAAAGTGAAGGCAGTGGGGACTGAAACTCCCTCTATTGAGCACCTGCTGTCTTCTGAGACACTGCTCCAGACATTCCAAGAGCCACTATGGAAGTGCCCATGTCAAAGGGTGTGAAGAAAGTCCATGGACTTAGTAAGTTGAGCTACAAGTTGGAAATTGTATTGTTGGAAGGCCTGTCAATCTCTGAGCCACTTCCACATTAATACTTGATTATAAACACTTGGGAATAAAAAAAATACTTAGATATTGTGCTCTTTCCAAGCAGGCCCAGCTGTTCAGAGCAGCTCATGCTACAAAGCTTCAAAAAAGGAGTAAGAAAGAAATGTAGAAATTGCCCAGATGCGGAGCTGGCAGCTTGTACTTGCTGCCAAAAGTCTTGGCAACTATGGCAGTCCAAAACACAATCAAAAAAGAAGCTACTGAGAGTGCTTTGGGAAGTGAAAAGATGCCATCAGCTGGCCACCGGGTACTGGTTGGATGTGCCATTTATCTCAAGTGATTTAAAAGTATCATGAAGAAGCTGAGAGATAACCCAAGAGAGAATGCTGTTGACAATCCAGGACTTTGGCACTGCTGAAGCTGGGTGGAAATTCGCTAGCAAAATCTAATTTCACTGAGAAATACTGGTCACTTTTGCCTGAAACATCTCTGTTTTGACAAACATTTGCTTCCCATTGCCTTTATCAATAGCACTAATACGAGAACACCTGGTGGTTGCATTTCTCTTTTATACAACTGCCTCACGTTCCTAAGCAGATCAGTGCGATTGCCTCATACACCCAGGTATTTCTGCTTCTGTCTTCTTTTTAAATAACCAGGTCCTAGCAGAAGTTCTTTGTCTTAGTTATTAAGTGACTTGTGGTGACTCTCCCCTATCGAATTCCATCTGATTATATTAAAATACTTTGCACAGAAAGTCATGATTCTCCTCTTTATTGACAGTTCTTCCCCATATTTTGTCATCAGTACATCTAATTATCTCAGTTCTGCTTCTTGCGACAAGACAATGAATGAAAATGCTGAATAAATAGAAAAGTATCCTAGAACCAATCTATAAGAAAGTCTTATTCTAGTCCTCACTTTAACCACACACATCCTCTTTCAGTATTACTCATTGATGTCTTTCTTTTACCTACTACTTTTCTCCATTTATAGTTTTTCTGGTCATCATTCTCTTTTTCCACTTAAGTAATAATTTCCCATCTTGAGCTGTACCAACCACTTTATAGCAATTTGAGTAACCGTGGTACGTTTCATTCCCATTCTCTTTTTTAAAGAATTAGGTCTCTGATTAAAGGCTATGTGCTTCTGTGATACAGTCTACGTGTGCTAAATCCATATCGCACTCTATCTCCTCTTCTCTTTATCGCCATTTTATTAATTGCTAATTACTTCAAACTCTGTCCTAATGTCTAGTGTATAGGGAAGTGACATAGTGTATAGTGACATAGTGTATGGTGTATAGTCTAGTGTAATGGATGACAAGACACAGACTTGTCTGAGCACTTTTTCCCCCTTTCTCCTCAAACACAGACCTTGCATACATTGCATACACCGTAATTCAATCAGATGGTACTACACCAAACCCACTGTGACACAGTAAATGCTACTGTGAATATCAATTTTCTCAGCATATTGGGATGGAGATCATCAAGTTGATTTTTTTTTTATTCCCCCCTCTTGCCCCCATTTAAATCTTACAGCTTTTCTTCCACTTAAAATTAATTCATTTCTATTTCCATAGACCCCATTCTCACTCACCATCCCCCTATATTGCTAATCTTCATAATTTTTGAGAAACTAATGTAGACTATTGATTTAGTTTGAGGACCCTATCTCAGCTATCTTTAATCTCAATCTCATTGTTATGAGATTCCTATTCACCTACTTCTTACTGTCTCTTGGGTTTTTTTCTGACTTTTTTTTTTTAATCCATGCAGTTAAAGAATTTTGTTTTATAAATTTTCTTTGAAAAAATTTATCACAGCATATTTTTTGACAATGATTTTATCATTTTATCCCGAGAGTTCTGACCTCTAAAAGGTCAGAACTTTTGTTTCTTGGACAGTTATTTTCTATTCTTAAAATATATTTTTGGGGATCATTTTTCAACATTGAGACACGAAAGTCTTCCTTGGGTGTAAGATTTCACCAGTTCTGCACAAATTCAATGTAAGTTTGTCAAACCTACTTCCTATCCCTTGACATCAGCAAGCAAGCCAAGTGTCTCATAAAACATCACAATTTTCAGCATCACAATTGGCAGTTATTGACAGTCTCAGTGGAGAAGACAATGACTAGATTGGCAATGAAAATGAATTATTTTGTCATTCTGAGTGGATCTCCTGTAACAAGGCTAAAGGAATTTGGCAGCTCATAATTGGAAATCTTGTTTTTTTTCTGGCACTACTCTTTGTACAGTGAATGATGCAAAGGTTTTAGAGTTATCACTCTGGTGTTCATTGGTAATTAATCAGATAAAAATACTAGCCAAGAAATATCAATTCAGCTAATGAGAAACAAAAACCAAAATGTGAAGCATGCTCCAGCTTGGAGTTTGCCATCTCTTAAATGATTTTCTCATCTGCAGTTTGGAGACAGCTCTGCAATGGGAACAAGATTTTTGAAATCAGCCCTAGACTCAAGCATAATGTTTGTGAGCAAATTTTACAGATCAGAGGGAGGTTTTGCCAGATGCACAGATTTCAGTGCTTTGTGAACAACTGCTGTGTTCAGAAATGTGGCAACAGGTTTTTTTGACAGTGTCAATTAGATCTTCTATGCATTGGGTCTTGCTGAGAAAATTGTTATCTATTACAAACCAGTGCCCATACATGCAGCATGGGCAATTCCCTTTGGAGATGATTCAGGAAAGATTGTAACCATTTTCTTTTACAGGCTGTTAACTTGCAGATTATTTTCTCAAACTTACAGCACTGCTGAGCTACACACACATTTGTTCTGTAGTTTCTACCAAAGCCACTGTCAGCTGATGTGAGATTTGTGTCAGTTTATAATGGCAAATAGAATAAATGGCGACTTTATACCCTGTAGGACTCCACTTTTCTCTCATATTGTCTTATTTGAAAAAAAAAAATAGCATCCTTTACCATTTTTGAGTGGAAAGACTGGGGACAGTTGTCCTTTAAATGAATCCCTCCTTTCCTTATCTGTTTTTTCTTCTGCTTCTGGAGGGTGATTTTCTCTTCTCTCCCTTGGTACTGAGTATCTTTCTGGAGAATCCCTCTACCTCTCTATTTGATTTTGTTTCCCTACTTCCCCTTTGCCATTTTCTGGTATTGAAACTCTCTCTGACGATCCATGCAGTTCCAGGCTATGTCCAGGTTTTCCTCTATTTCAGTCTCCCACTCCTAGAAGTCATTACCTCTTGCTCTGTATCTCCCCAAATGGTTTCTCAACTTTGTTTCTTGCTTCACTGTAGGTGCCTTTGTCTTTTTACCTCCCAGATCGAAGTGTGATGCCTGTAGGAGTCACAAAGGAATGAAGATTGGGCTTTTCAGTGTCTGCTTACACACCACCTGACAGCCTGCCTCCTCAAGCTAGACTTAGCACTTGCACAGTAAAGAATATGGATAAACAAACACAGACTTGATAAAATTTCATGCTTTCTATGGAACACAATGACTTCAGAATGAACACAGTTGCAACTGAGGTGTGGTTGATGCTGTTCAATTTATTTATAAGTGAGTTAGAAAAGGTCACACCTTGGTGACAGTTTGTTGCTGATAATTTATGGCAATGAAATGGAAAGATAGCTGTAAAAGAAGTGCAGAAGTATCTCACAGTACTGAATTACAAAACAAATAGAGATGCTAATTAACACAGATATATGTAAAATAATGTACATGGGACAAAAATTCTAACTGTGCATGTATCATGAGCTGATCATTACCACCCAGAAACAGGGTCTTGGGATTTTGAAAAATATGGAAGTAACACCGTCATTCACTAGCAAAACAAAAAAAAAAAAGGGGGGAGAGAGAGAGAGAAGAAGAAATTGAATGTTAGGGATTTTAAGGAAAGCAATATAAAACAGAAGAGAAGACTAACATTACTCTGCCACCACCTGATGGTGATGAATCCCTGAGGCATGTAGAGCTTGAACACACTGTGTACTTCTAGTTGCTCCATCTCAAAAATAAAATGATAGAACTGCAAGAGGCTCAGACAAGGGCAACAAGGACAATCAAAAATCTGGGATGGTTTTTGAGGCACACAGAAACCAGAGAGCAGACTGGAGAGATGGCTGAGGGGGTGCACAATGGACATCTAAATGATGAGTGCCATTAAGACGATGGAAGGGGAATGCCTGTCCTCTGTTTTCCTTCTCTACAAAACTTAGGGGTGAAAACCACTGACTGGTAAGTGCAAAGAAAATGACAAGAGGTTGTAATTTTCCTAACACTACATTAAAGTGTGGAATTCCCTGATACAGAACATTGTGAGTACTAAAAGTTCACATGGTTTCAATGATATTTGGATAGTTTCATGGTAGAATCTGTTCAATCCCACTTTGCTTGTCCCGTACTTGCACTTTTGGCAAGCAACCCCAGATTAAACTGAACCTGGGTCTGCTGTGATGTGTCTGTTTTATCTAAATGATTCTGGTAGCCTTGGCATAAAAGTTATTTTATTCTCAAGGAAATGAGGGCAGAAGTGTTTATTTTTTGCTGCAAAACACATCCATATTTAGAAAAAAGTTTAAGTAACCAGCCAATAATAGCAATCAGAAAAGTTCTCAAAACTGAAATCCAACTTGTTTGGTACATTAGATTGTTTCTAGAAGGGGCTGGTGCAACCCTTTCCTTCAAACTGGGCAGGAAAACCTGATAGCAGGTTTGTGGCTCAGAGGAAAATCAGTGAAAGAGCTGCTGCCAGCTCTCCACACCAGTGGGCAGGTGAGACTCAGAATGAGTGAAAGCTGATGCTAAAACTATTCTCTTTTCATTCTCTCTAGCATACCTGCCTGCTATTTTTTGGGCCTTAGCAATGCCCCCTCTCAGTCAATTCCCATGGTAACAGTAATGATGATAGGTATTTCTGTTCTAGGCTATGTCCAAAACACTAGAAAGTGTTAGAGTTGCCTGTCCATGTTAGAAGGACACTAGATTTTCTAAAGGATTCATCCCCCACACAGAAGTTGTACATAAATTATGCATTTGCTCATACAGTCTCCTATATAATTATTTTCTGAATGAGTAAATGAGGCTTCATTCACACTTGAAGAAAACATTATAAAACCATATTGCCTTGAATTATATTTCTGACTTCATCCAAGTGCATGAAAGAAAAATAATACAACTAATTTGTAATAAACAAACAAAATAGTAGATTGTGATGAATATCATCAGAGACTGCGTTTTTCCTTAATGAGACCATATGAAAGCCTGCAGTGTCTGTTAGCACCCCTTCTAACTAGGAAAGCTGACAGAAAGTTCTCTGTGACGAGTCTCTGCTTTACAAGTTGATTTATTTCAGGACATTAGAACACAACTAGGTTGACCCCTTCAATGACACATGGCCCATTTGTTCTCTCATCCTCTATTTAGAGGAGAAATGGATATGTGGGTGTTTCTGAAAATAAAAATGCAGAGCAACTCATCAGACAGATTCAGCTAGTAAGATGGATGACTTTGTAGGCTTTGGTCTATTTCTATATACCAAGTTAGGTTCAAGATGAGTCTGCTGTTGAAGACAAAAAAGGGGATTTTCTATACATTTTGCAGGTCTACTGCAGTTTCCAAGGAGAGACTGGTTTCACACATGATACAAGTGATATTTAATTGTTTATTCTGGCACTTTCTGTGCAATTACATGTGCCTTTTATACAAAAAAGTTAGATCCTTGCCCTACAATAAACAAAAGCACATATGGTTCACCTCTTTGACATCATTGACTAAATTTGTTTGTGAAATGCTGCTCATTCACCCTCCAAATTCCCTCCCACCTTTCCTCAGTACCTTCCCAATTGCAAACCACCACTGTCAATGTGCATGGTATGTACCATGTTTCTTTCCATTGGTATCACTTTATGTATTGCCAGATCATGACACTATAAAAATGTGTCTAGAATGAGGCAAAAATGAGGAAGTAAAAGTGAGCCATTTCAGGCCTTTGTCTTTGGCTTGCCTTTCTGATTTGTAAGACATCTCTGGCTGAAATAATAACTGGCATGAGGAGAAAAGCAGACTGCACTGTTCCTAAAGCTCTCTGTTCCATGAATGACTTACTTAGCTTCCTAATAATGTTTCACTACTCTCTTGACTCCTTAACAAGTTTATAAGGAATATTTGCACCCTGAATATCCCATGGTGGGACACAAGATTAAGTTTTGGAGCCATATGAGCATAGCTTCCATCATCTGGCCCCTCACTGCCCATTCTCAGTAGAACTATTTCTTGTTCAATTTCATGCTTTATTTAGGTTGAAGTAGCTCCCCTTTCTTTGGATATTTCTGAGCTTGGTTCTGAGAAGCAATTACTTCAGATGTCACAAAATTTCTTTCCTTAAACTGTGCCCCAATGTTACATTTTGCCAGCTAATATGAGGATAATTTAAATAATTTGATATGAGGAAAGACGTACAACTTATTGTCAGGAGGTAACACCTGGCATTAATTCTGTTTCCAAGAGTCATTCACATCCACTGACTGAGAGACTGTGAGTGTGCAATGACTTCAGAAGAAAAGGAGAAAGCAGAGCAGTAGTTGCTAGCTCTTTTTTTATTTTGTAATTCACATCACTCACTCTTTAAACGATTCCTTCCAGCTTCTTCAAACGTCAGCAACACCAAGAGTGAGGAGCAGGGTGGAAGGTACTGCTCTCTTCCTTGTTGCTTTCCACCTTCATGGGCTGAACCAGAAGGCAAGGTAGAAGACTGTGTGATTAAGACATGTTGTAAGGAGCAGTGCCCTTTTTCCCATCTGAAAGGATAACCTAAAAATAATTTTCTTTCTTCTCCCCTGAGATAAAATTCTTCCATAAGATCCACCAGGGATGGGGGTGGGGAGGAAGAACACCCAGCCAAAACTATTCTTAATGAATTGACTGCAGGATATAAGCAGTAGTTGCATAAATACAAAAGATAAAATGAAGCAATGTGTAAGAAGACAGCAAGTGCTCTCCCTTTAGCTGGAAGAATGTGTGCATATACTCGGATTTTTTTGGAAGATGTTCAAAGAGTTTCTCTGTTTTTAGAAATACACACATGTTGCTTCCCATTATCCAGGAATGTTTCTTTTCTTGGGCCAATTTCTTTTGTGCATGAAAAGTATATAAAAAAAACCCTTCAGGTAAGGTGTTTAAAGTAATGAAAGCATAGAACTTGAAACAATTTTTACAATGGTTTCATATATTTTTCTACTATTTTAATCTACTTGAGGACTAGTTTGAGTAAGAAACACTTAAAACATTTGCTTAAGACATCTTGCAAAAGATACATCATAATGTCAAATGTTGTTCTGGGATATTTCAGGATGAACAAGTACAAAAGTGTTCCTGTAACACATTTACTTGGTTTTTTTTCACATAAAGAATAAAAGTGACTTGCAAAAGCATATTTTCAGTGTAATTACATGTAATGCTTCTCCAGTATGTTTTTTTCCTGAAGGTAGATAAAACGAATCCAATATTTTTTGACTGTCTTTCCTTTATATAATTCAGCCCATGGCCTTGTGTTTGCCTTTCCCTCTCCACACTTCTCTTCTTCCTCCTCTTTGCTTTTCTTTTCCTTTTATTCTGATTTCTTTCCACTCAATTCACTCCACTTTCTCCTCCATTCTCTACTTTTGCCTCTTCCTCACACATCAGTATCTAACCTAGAAAGACCAAAATTTTCCTTCCTACATGCATCCATTCTTTATTTCTTTTTACTGCATCTGTCATGACAAACCAACTTCCTCTTCCAAAGGACATGCTATATTCCTGGACAGAAAGTTCTACTTCTCAACTGCTGTTGAGAATTCTCCATGTGCATATTTAAATTGCTTAGTTGAGTTCTCAAAGCATACAGAATCTGTTAATGCATATTTTGTAGCTTATATTCACTTTGCATTTTCTCCATTCAGTACTCATGCACAGCTATTGTTCGCTTGATATTTGCAACTATTTCTAAAAGACCTATGAAGCCTTCACAATTTATATCCACTTTCTTCTCTCTTGTCTTTTCCTTAACACTTTCTTCTTCTTAGTATTTTCTCCATCTCTCCTGATAAACCTGTTTCTCTTTGTTTCCCAATTTTCCTTGTTCACATTCCTGACTTTTGAATCAGATAGTGGGTGATTCATTTGACCTACTTGATATGTGTATAGCTAAGCAAAACAAATTGTACCACAGAATTGCCTGTTTCCTTTTGTTGACATTACCTAAAAAGGGTTACTGGATGACTTGTTCAGATACAAATATCTACGAAGTTAGAAGAACTCTACTGCACTCTTTCACCTAAATAAATCCACAAAACAGAGAAGACTCAATATGTCAGATTCCCGTTTCGATTTGCGCTGACAGTTGAGGTACTTAAAGAATTCATCCATTTTGCCAAATGTAGGACTGGACTAGTTGGTGGGCAGCAAACAGGGCGAACTGGGTAGGAAGCAATGCCAGGCACTCACAAAGAAAGGCAAACACCTCACTGAGATGATAAAACATAGAAATGCCATGCCAAGATACACAAGTAAACCTTCTGTTCTATCAACATGCTCCAAGTAATAGCACGAGCAAAATATCCAGCCTGGGCTACTTGAAAATATCAGCTATGAGGAGAAGTTGAACAACCTGGGAGTAATTTATCCTAAAGAAGAAACATCTGAACAGGGATATGACATTAGCCTTCAAATACATAAAAGATTGATGAAAAGAGGAGAGGCACAATCTGTTCCCCCTGTCCAAGGTGCACAGGAGAAGATACAAAGAGCCTCAGTAGCAAAAAGAAACATGATTTAGAGACATTTTTTCTGTATTTCTGTAACTGTCATCAGAATCAAAAATACCTTACTCTGTGCGTGTGTGTGCGTGAATGTACGTATATTTTTTAAAAGCCTTTCACGTGAAAGCCAGCTGGTAAGTGCTAAGCTGTAAAACTGTGGCTTAGGTTTCAACTGCCTAGGGAACAAGAAGAGCACTGTTTCCCTGATTCATAAAAGGGGTGTGTGCTTGTCACCATCTCTCTTATCCTTTTGTCTGTAGGGAAACTGGGCACAGCTTGGGGCTATCAGCAGAGAAAACAAGCCTTTAAATCATGAGCTTCGGGCAGTTAAGTGAAAAGTATCAGTATGTGGCTTTTTTAGAAGAGGGATTAGCACCTCCACCTTATTATTGTTTTAGGCCTTTATTTAATGTCATGGGCAACTCAGATATGAGTTTTTATATCCGATCAGTGTGTAATCACTTCTCATCCATTTGTGGCCTCTACATCACAGAGACATAAGAGCCCCACTGAAATATGAGGGGGGTGGATACTAGAGAAGTGAAAGTTTTGAAATGAGAAATGAACTTTTTCCCTTCTAACACCTTCAACAAGGTACAGAGAGAACTAGCAGGGGAGACATACTGAGGTGGATCAAAAGTGACAGAAAGACAGCTGTGCATATCTGGCACACATTTGCTGGAATAAGCCAGCATCTGTATACAATAAGCCTTGCAAAATTTGGGTTTGGGAAAGATTCACTTTTCCAAGTTTTGTTGTTTATTTCTCAGTGGTGGCTCTAACAAGCACAGGCTGGCAAATCAATGTGTTTCTGAAGTTGGCAGATGTCTTTAAAGCATATTTTTATCCTGGAGAGAACTGGACTAGGTTTTTATTTCATAAATATTATAGTCACTTTTTCTGCATCCTCCTCAGCCTAATTCAGTGAAGCATAAGTAAACAAGGCTGACAATGTGGCACAACTCACCTTGAAATAAAGAAATGGACATTTACTGACCACAGTAGGAAAAGTACTTGTTCTTTAAAATAATGAACATAAAGGGTCGTATCCTTTGATAATGTCAATGGACATAGCCCTGGTGATTCATATAATTTAATTATCTGGCTGATATTACCAGCATAGGATGGGAGGAGTATATTTTTAATGCACTTTTCCAAAGAGTGAAAAGTGAAATTAAAACTGTAGAACCAAAAGTAGTATTTTTTTATGTAAGTTCTCCATTCATTATTTATTTACCATTGTTATTTATTAATCTCAGCATATTTTTAACTTGAGATGGGACTATATGTGAAAATTTTAGCGACCCTCTAAAGGTGACAAGAGTTAATTTTTATGAAGAATGGTGAAAGATCTGAGATATCCTTTGATTCCTTAAAAACCTGTCTGACATATACACACTTGTGTTCAGAATATACATGAAAATAAACATATACACATGAATATTTTTTCAGTAATTATGATCCTTTCCCAGCACTTCCTCCAGTAGTATTATATTATTCATAGATGTAATCTTGCAACATGCTTACCACCACCTTGACATCAAAGGGAACTGACTATAGTTTTCCACTTACATTTAAGGTGTAACACTATAATTCCTGTGTATTATATTTTAGTACATTTTGCAACTTAAATTGCTTGTTGCCCTGTTGCCACCAAAATTTTTAGTTTCAGAATAAGAATAGGGATGCTAATAACCATCAGAAAAAAAGAAAATAAATTATTAATGGCTACTAAGAAGTAACAGAAGTTACATAAAACATCAAATCAAAATTTTCTTTAGTTAATAATTGAAGTTTTCATTAAAAACATTCTTTTTTCTTTATCTACTCGTATGAAATCAGTAATGGTTTATCTGTCTGTTGGCAGAGGGAACCAAACTTTTTTCTATCAAATTGATTATAATGTTGTATGTGGTAGAACAAGAGGTTATAATTAAATTTCCTGCAGCTTGGGATGTTTCTGAATGCTGTATTTAGACATTTGTACATGCTGTGCTGCATGGATGCTGAAGAATCATTAGGAAAGTTTGAGAAATATGTTTATTAAAATGATGATGATGATGTTAGAGAGTCCATAAGGAACTGAACAGCATACTCCGGGGGAATCAGGACCCAGGCTGTTCTTTCTTAATATAAAAATGGAACACCTACTGATGAAATACCTGCAAGAAACTTTCACCATTTCATGACATGGCCTTGCTGACTATGGAAAAAATGTGATGTGAGTATGGGATTTGGGATTTTTCTTTTGCTCCTATTTTCTTTTTCAAATGTGACTGCTACTGTCATTTATGCAAATGTTAGTCCTGCTCCTGTGCTAAGTTCTGCCTTGGTCTAGAAAAATGCACCCTAAAATAATATTACATAGAGGGATACAGTGAGTACTCAAATTTTGCAAGAGTTAGGATTTGGTAAAAAAGTTGCTTTTTCAAATATGCATTTTTATACTCAGAAATCTTAAGTGGAAAATGTCACACAAGATGAGTATTCATGTAATCAGGGAAAATGCTTTGCAGCATACTATTAAAATATTTGTAATAGGGACTAATCACAAGGAGAACAGACTTGTAGACAATGTTAATTTCACGCAGATGACTTTGATGTAAGTTGTAAAAGGTTGAAGCGTTACACAGGAGAAACATTTTGTGCTGAACAATTTTGGCTGAGAGAGGAGAACAAAATGATCCCAGTCCCACGGTGCCTTTCCACCTTCAACTGGTGAATGCCAGTAAAGCTAGGAGTTCCTTAGGTAAAAAGATTGCCAATGGGACAGTGAGTAAAAATTCCAGATTTACTTTTTTATCTTTTTTTTTTAACATCATGTAATATGCTACATATTTATTATGTCTTATATTAAATTTCCATGTAAACAGCACAGCAAACTTTGAAGAGAATAACACTCTTGTAGGTGTCTGTTCTGTTGTCAAAATACGTGTTCAACAGCTTTCAGCAGCATGTTAACAACTCGTCTGACATCGAAACTATGTTTGCTCTTGTGTTGAACCTTTGTCTTGAATCTCCACTTTTAACGAAGTGCAGGGCAAGAGGATTTAAGAGTGGCTGGTTGCAGAGGTCAGTAGGTGGGAGAAACAACAGTCCTATAACTCACCTTCAGTCAATTTAACTGCAAGACAAACTCGGGATGATGAGAACTGTGCCAACCACGTATGTGTGCTGACATGCTGCAGAGTGTGTTTCATGATTCATCAGCCACACCGTGATTGATTGGCCCAGCATCCTGGCAGAGCCTAGAAATTTTTTACTTGTCTCCAAATGTGTTCCATGATTCTTCAGGCAATCTCTGATTGATTGGCATGTGGGCTGAACCTAGATTTATTTTTTCCTCATGCACTGAAATATTTGTTTGATGATTCATCGTACATAGCTATTGACTGGCACATTGGCAGAGTCCGAAGTTTCTTTACAACATAAAATATTGTTTTATGATTTGTCAGGTAAATTGAGTGTTTCCTGCTGACACTTGTAGATAAATTCTGCTAGTGTGAACTGGAGAGAAGAATACAACCTTAGCTTACAGGTACTTAGGGCAGTGACGGAGGATATGGTCACATTTTTGGCAAGAGAGAACAGCTTCTTTTGCTTGAATGTATAGTCGGCCATCGCACTTTTTAAACAGCTGAAAAAGACCTTACCTTGAAGAGACCGTGTTACAAAAAGCAAAATGATGGCATTGCTTTTACATATTAAATCTCGTTAATATCAGTCTGGTAAATATGCTGAATAAGATGGCCAAGCATGACTGAAGCAAACAAAGGCCTTATCTAAGTCTCTAAAGAGAGTAGATTTTAACAAAACTTTAAATTGTGCCATTTGCCTTGCATCACCAAATCACATCACCATTCTCTAACTGGCTTTTAACCATACACATATTGCTTGAAAGCCAAAGGAGAGATTTGAAAAGCTGGCAACAACTTGCGCACTGGCCTTCAAAATGGGAGTGACAAATCAGATTCTCTTCTGAATACTTGTAGACAATTATTCTTAGGTCATCCTTCCCTGCCCTCACCCCGATGAATAACATTTATCCAGGGTGAAGGAGTCTCAATTTGTAATTCAAAAAATGATTTATTTAGCATTACATGTCATTGTGTAAGAATTGACTCTGTGACAAAAGTTTCTGGGAAGTTGATCTTTTCTTTTGTCCAGGAAGATGGATGCATGTTCTAATGTCAGGTTTCCTCCCACAGTTATTGAAACACAGAGACCATCACCTAAAATGTATCCCTTATGAACCAGGAAAATTATATTCCATATATTTCTGCATGGTCTGTGCATATTTCTCCAAAATCTGCCCACACTAGTATATTTCCACATCTACAGAAAATATTTTACTGTTTGGAGTCATTGCAGAACCTTTTTTCCCAGGCAAAATTAAGCCTGAATTGTAGTTGTAACACTTGCTATTCCAAGAAATAAATATTAGTCTTAAATGTTTTCAACTCCTCTGCCCCCATAATTAGCCTATTTTTTATGTCTACTTTAGAGGCAAGGAAGGGCATAGATCAAGCAATGTATCACACAGATCAGTTAACAAAATTGGTGCTCCTGGGATAACCAAAGGCATATATGATAAGGAAAAAGAAGAAAAAAATTAAAAGAAGAAGAGAAAAACATAGGGCTTTTGCAATGCAGAGGAATGGAAAAAAGGAACCTGACTCCCTTCTGAGTGGGCTGTAAAATAAAGGCATTAAAACTAAAATTATGTTATGACCTGAGAAATCATAGCACAGCAATAAAAATCATGGAAGAATTGAAAAGGATGCCTTTTGATGGAAATCACAACCTAGGTACTGTTAAGCTCTTTGCCAGGAAGAAGAGGCTGTGGGCCACATTTCCTAACAAAGATGGATTCCTAGATTAGTCCATGTGGTTCTCCTGGCTGGAGGAGTGCCATTAACCTTCCTTCTTCTTTTCTCCCTTCCTCCTCTTTCTGTGCAGGATTTCCTTCTCTGGGCTAACCTCCAGGCACATCTGTCACTGGCAAGGGCTACCTCGTTCTGTAGTTCAAACTGCAAAGAGATCAGCCAGTGAATGAAGGTCTCCTTCCCTCCCTTCCTCCCAGCCTTCCTCCTGGCCTCCCTCCCTCCCACTTCATTTGCATTCCTTGTGACTTTGTGCAGCTGAGGCATCATATGTGTCATGACTTCTGCAGGTCTCTGACGTTATTGTAGGGTGCCACTTTCAGATCTTTTATAGTTCTTCCTTCAATTAAGAAAGAATTGGTATCAATACCAAGCCAAATGTTTATCTCCTAACCTTGTCTGCAGCAAAGAAGTCTACCCAGGTTTGTTAAGAAAGAGGATTAGAAAAATCAGTTTCCGCCTTAATTTATGTACTTCTCTTTGGATTTTGGCTTACAATGACTAAACTTTTACTGACTCCTTCACTCTAAGAAAGGCTCCTTAAAGCTTAAATTCCACTGCACAAGAGATTTCATCAACTTATTTACAACTGGTTTTAAAAGTACTAGCTAAATGGGAACTGCAACTGCTTCTTTTAAATCCCTTTTTTTTTTTTCTCTTGTAGGAAAGATCTTAAATGGTGTAAGACTGCTTTCCTTGCCTCTTGGCTTACTTGAATATGTAAAAATAAATTGACAAGAAATAATTAATATAATCCACATGAGAGATAATTTGATGGGAATGAAAGCAAAGAAGTCAGTTGTGCATTTTTTAAATAACTGGGCTTCAGTTTATTACAAGCCATCATATTTTTTTTTTTTACCACATTAGGAACTAAAGCCTGAGATGCTATTTATGAGCCTGTAGAAAGAGAAAAAAACCCCAGCTATTGTGTTGGGGCCCCAGGACGTGCTCACGTTGCCTACAGACTGGTCTAAAAAGACAATGTGTAATGTGTAGTGTGCACTGATTTGCATCTTGTGAAGTCACTTATGCACTTGCCAAGAACAAAGTACTGGTGTGTAAACACTTTAATTTTACTTGGTGTGTTTTTCTGTCATCTTGTAAATTTTGTGGGCATTTATGACTGTTCAAACAGTGGAAAATTGTTCTCATAAAACCAGACAAGATTTTTAAGCAGGATTATTGCAAAATCCAAAGTCAATAAAATTTAGGTCAGTTGAAACAGTTTAAAGATACTGTTTGCTAATGGACGACTCAGCCAAATATATCATTAAAGCCTTCTCTGAGTCAGACTGACAGATGTCAGTACTGAAATATGGTATTGTACACACCATTTCCTGACATAGTTTATCAATTATGTAACCTAATTTTGTAGTCTTTTACCTGAAATGAGCTAAACAATACAAACAATTTAGAAAGCATTTATATTTTCATTAAACAGTACTTCATATCTTTCTAAATGTTTGTCTAATTTTAACACAAAAGTAGAATACACTATGGAAACAGACACACCAAAGAGATGGTTGTATTTGTATGCAAAACCAAAACCAGTGACAACCCCCAATTTTATGCATTACTTGTCCTGTGTACTTTCTGCTTAAAAATGGGAAAATAATATAAGAAAATGTAAATGGGGGTGAATTAAAGCAGTTTTGGGGCTTTACTTATTTCTGGTGTTGCCACGGAAGAATGTTTCTTGGTTCTGGTGTACTTTCCCATATGTTGAGGAGATGGCAGTAACCCACCATGCATGAGAAGCAGTGATGGGCCCTTTACCCGTCACTGCAAGGAAGGAAGGGTCATTATGGAGACCTCCCACATCCAGTTTTGCAGTTACAGTGTGGAAGAAGAGTGAGCGGCCACTCCTTCCTCAGGCATTTCTCTACCTGCTTCTACACCTCTTGTTCTCAAAGAACAGTAAGGTGTCTGTGGTGTGATTACACGCAGATAAGGAATAACAAGTAAGACAGCTGATAACCCAGAGATCATTAATTTTCTCTTCTAGTGAAATCCAGATAAAATCATTGGTTAATTTTCAGATTCTTATAGGAATGGATTACTTGCAGCTCATTTATCCCTGGTCATTCTAAAAAATATTTCTCTATAATGAATAAATCTGTCCACTGCAATGTGAAATAAAATCAGCTTATTCTTATATGATAAAATGTGTCCTGATATTATGACTTGACAGCTATTGAAGAAGGGTCAGACAAAATTATTTTTTGAGAGAGTCTCAGCTGTATAACACTTGACGTGCTTTGTGTTGTATGACCGCACATGATTGATAGTCTGAGCAGTAGTGCTGGTACTTGTTTGTGTATTCACAGACATGAGGAAAGCACAGGCCTGGAGTACTCCTCCCTTTCCTGAACCACGGATACTGTCAGGTGCATTTATGGCTTTCTGTACCTAGAACCAGCCATTTCTGCCTCCTGGGCCTTCAGGCTGGAGTTCCTCTGCTAATAACATTCCCAAATAATTATTACTGCATTATCACAGGAACCCTGACTCTAGCCCTGCATCACACTGCACCTTTATTGAATGCAGTCTGTAATTTATAGGTTAGGTTTTTATGAGGAAAAAACCAGCTCTATCTGCCTGCCCAGAGAGAAAACATTTTAAAATAGCAAACAAAGTAGTATTTTCGTAAGGGCACCCGGTGGCACTAAGGGCAACACTTCCCAAGCTGAACACGGCAATGCGCTTCCAGCTACATGTAATTAGTGGCAAAATCCAACAGGTGGCACAAAAGTATTTGAATTTTATATTGATTTAAATCATATGCCGTTAAATTACCAAATAAAGTACGGGAATATTTTTGGTTANGATGCCCGCGGCCCCAGCCCCCGGCAGGCGGGAGAGAGGGAGGGAAGCGGGGCGGGCGCCCTCCGCTGGCCGCCGCGGGGCCGGGAGCCGGGCCGGGAGCGGGGCACGCCGGCACCGCATGCCTGTGGTCCGCCCGGGGTAAGCGGAGAGGGAATGGACAGAGGGAGCGTGGGAAGCGACGTTAACCCTGGAGAGACCCTCCCAGCCCGCCGTAAATAAATCCACGGGTAAAGATCTTGGGCCTTCAACGCTGCCCGCTAGCCAGCACTAATGGTGGCTTTGAACCCCTGAGAAGGTAACCGAGATTTTTTTAAAATGGGTTTACCCTGCAGGTTTGTGTGGAGAGGGAGAAGAAATGAGGGCTCTCAGACACCTGTGGGAAAGGAGAGTTATAAAGGCACAAGTTGTCTGGAACAGTGACACCCAGGACTTGCAAGTACGGCTCAGTCTTTCAGCTTGAAGTGTAGTAAACACTTCTAAAGGGGCTTAAAATAAGAGAGAGGGTGACTTCTTGCACAGGGAAATAGTGATGGGACAAGGAGGGATGATTTTAAACTAAAAGAAGAGAGATTTAGATTAGATGTTAGGATGAAATTCTTTACTGTGAAGGTGGCGAGACACTGGAACAAGTTGCGCAGAGAAGCTGTGGATTCCCCATCCCTAGAAGTGTTCAAGGCCAGGCTGGATGAGGCTTTGAGCAACCTGGGATAGTGAAAGGTGACCCTGCCCGTGGCAGGAGGGTTAGAACTAGGTGATCTTTAGTGCCTCTTGCAACCCAAACCATTCTATGATTCTGTGTTTTCATACAATGAGCATCAATTGTGGAAATACTACAATGTTAGTCTAGGCCTTATGAATAGATTCACAACCATGTGACATACGTTATGTGATTGCTGTCTGTATTTGCTACTAAATTATTGTAGTGAGTCAGGTGGAGCTTTACTGACATTTTTGTTTCCAAATGTGAATGGAGGAGACATATAAATGGCTTAAATTTTTATGCAATGGTTCATCTAAACCTGACACTTATGTGCAAGTCAAAGGCATTTTNGGCCTCCCCACGCAGCCGGGACCACGGAGCTCCAGGGAGGTGGCACGGCGCTTCCCTCGCCCCTTCTCCGCAGTGGCGGGGCGGCTCGGCCGGCGGGACGAGGCAGGGGCAGGGGCCGGGGCCGGGGTACGCCCGTCCACCCCCTCACCCCCTCATCCCTACGGGCCCGCCGATGCCCGCGGCCCCAGCCCCCGGCAGGCGGGAGAGAGGGAGGGAAGCGGGGCGGGCGCCCTCCGCTGGCCGCCGCGGGGCCGGGAGCCGGGCCGGGAGCGGGGCACGCCGGCACCGCATGCCTGTGGTCCGCCCGGGGTAAGCGGAGAGGGAATGGACAGAGGGAGCGTGGGAAGCGACGTTAACCCTGGAGAGACCCTCCCAGCCCGCCGTAAATAAATCCACGGGTAAAGATCTTGGGCCTTCAACGCTGCCCGCTAGCCAGCACTAATGGTGGCTTTGAACCCCTGAGAAGGTAACCGAGATTTTTTTAAAATGGGTTTACCCTGCAGGTTTGTGTGGAGAGGGAGAAGAAATGAGGGCTCTCAGACACCTGTGGGAAAGGAGAGTTATAAAGGCACAAGTTGTCTGGAACAGTGACACCCAGGACTTGCAAGTACGGCTCAGTCTTTCAGCTTGAAGTGTAGTAAACACTTCTAAAGGGGCTTAAAATAAGAGAGAGGGTGACTTCTTGCACAGGGAAATAGTGATGGGACAAGGAGGGATGATTTTAAACTAAAAGAAGAGAGATTTAGATTAGATGTTAGGATGAAATTCTTTACTGTGAAGGTGGCGAGACACTGGAACAAGTTGCGCAGAGAAGCTGTGGATTCCCCATCCCTAGAAGTGTTCAAGGCCAGGCTGGATGAGGCTTTGAGCAACCTGGGATAGTGAAAGGTGACCCTGCCCGTGGCAGGAGGGTTAGAACTAGGTGATCTTTAGTGCCTCTTGCAACCCAAACCATTCTATGATTCTGTGTTTTCATACAATGAGCATCAATTGTGGAAATACTACAATGTTAGTCTAGGCCTTATGAATAGATTCACAACCATGTGACATACGTTATGTGATTGCTGTCTGTATTTGCTACTAAATTATTGTAGTGAGTCAGGTGGAGCTTTACTGACATTTTTGTTTCCAAATGTGAATGGAGGAGACATATAAATGGCTTAAATTTTTATGCAATGGTTCATCTAAACCTGACACTTATGTGCAAGTCAAAGGCATTTTCCATCTTGACCAAAGTTGGTCAAGATGCCCGGTTTGCTGAATTGACTAAGAGTGAGGCAAAGAAGAAGTGAAAGAGAAATTGGGCAATTGCCATAAGTTTAAAAGGGAGTGCTAGTTTCACATAAACTTTTGCAGCAAAGGTCTGTAAGAGACTTGAGCCTGGGATAAAAGATATTAATTTGTGCCATTTTACTTTACACATTTATTCCTAATTAAACAAATTGTGAGCCCATTATCTGTGACTTGTAATAGAGCCAACTTACAGATAGATAAATGTCAGACAGCTTCTTAGTGAGCAGATCCTGTGCAGGTGTTTGAAACAGGATCCAGTTTCCAAGGCACAAACTGATGATTGCTATTCCTATGGGACCAAGTTGGAGCAATCATGGTAGGAAATGGCTAATGTACTGCCACTAACCAGAAGGGAGCTTCAATTTGAACTCAGAGAGCAATCAAATCACACCACTACGTAAATGAAGGAGGGAAAAAACCCAAACTCAGTTATTCGGTCTTTTTGTGCAAAACAACAAAAAAGAAAACAATGACCTGGACACAAAAAACATACCAGTAAATTTGGGTAGAGCTGACATTCACAAGGGTCAGATATGAAAAGTGATTCAGTTGCTGAAGAAATGGAAGGATATAAAATAGAAGCAGCAAATAAAATTGCAAGAGTGAACCTCAAATTTTAGTTCTGGTCTAGACAGCTGGAGAGCAGTAACATAGGATTGGCTGTAAAGTGCACTTGCATGATGACTCTGGGCAACGAAAACTGGTAGTAGATGTGATAAAAATGAAATTGAAGGAGTAAACATGTAGGAAATAAATTGAAACTGCAAAATATCAGGGCTTTGAGAACTCAAATAAGCTTTAACAACTCTAACCAGCTTCACATGGGGCCTCTGTCCACAACCCTGACAATGGACCCGGAAGCCCCACTTCAGCTCCAGCTTGGGACTTCTGGTGTGACCCTAACTCCTGGAGAGACCTCAGACCTGTGTTGTAGGTAGCTTTTCTCCCAAATGGATGCCTTTAGATGTTTTTTATTGCTTGTGTTCTGTGTTGTCTTTGTTGTCTGGGTTGACTTTGGACTTGTGTTGTAACCTTATTTCCAGTTCTTTCTCTTGTTCATGGCTGGAGAGCCTGTTGGAACCTATGGACCTGGTTCATCATTTTGCCATCTCTGGGACTACCAGAGGGCCCTGTTCCCAGTAAGTAGTGTGATCTGTGTCCCGGGTTCAGATGTGGGACACTTCTGTGGTCAGTGAGGGCACTGCCCACACTGAGTCATCCTCACCCTGGGGCTTGCGCTACCTCAGGGAGCAGCCAGCCCTTGCTGCTTCCTGACACGATATAAATCCTTCTAACTCATTGAAATCAAGTGGGTGGTGGTTGGTAACATGCATTTAACTAAGTTGGGCTACATGAGCCTGGATATTTGACCTGTGAAATTTGGTAAGGAAAGCTGGAAAGCAAAAATACAAGGGCTGAAGTAATAGTTAGTTTGGATTCCTATGTGATAAATAACTTCTTAATAAGTGTCAGGGAAAACATCCAAAAGTTTCATCCATGTGAGTTCCTCATGCAGGTGTGGGCTAAGTGAGGCAAATTGCAAGAGAGCAGTATGCCTTCAAAGTTATTTTTTTTTCAGTGAGTGTTTCCTGGCTCCAGGGATAGAAACCATAATGGCAGCTAGACATAATGAGTGGGAGCTCAGTGAAGAGGAGGGATTTGTTGAGTCTTGTCTTAAAGCTTTCTTAATGGGATGAAATTAGCAGAATTCCTTGAAATAGAAACAACTCCCTGACAGTTTTGCTAAATAACCCTCAAAACTAGCAAATACTCAACAAAGAGGAGGGTTGCTGCATAGAATCAAGCCGTGGATCTGTTAGAAAGGGGACTAGGAAAAAAGCACGAAAGGGAACAAGAAATATTTGTTCTAGAATATTGCTAATACTTTTTAAAGGGACAAAAAAAGCAAAGATAGATGTAATGGATGGGGCTAGCATAAGCTGTTTTCTGAAGAATACTGAACCACTCAGTAGTCCTCTGACCAAGTAACCCCATCAGAGAAGAGAGTGTTGATGGAGGTTATTGAAAATCTATCAAGAAGCATGGATGTTCAGTATCCCTGACTCCTCATTGTAGTTTGTTTCTTCAGCGTGAACTGAAACAGGTGGGATAATAAAGAATACAGTGTGGCATACTTGTCTCTGTATTTATAGCATAGTATGATGACTGTGTTGCATAGTAGAAGCTTTCGGAACTGAAACATTACTTATAATCTGTGATAAGTGTATGGCCAAAAATCTGAAATCAAGCCCACATAAACTAGAGCTGCTTCAAAAAGAAATTGTGTTCTTTTGGCCTGTGGTCAAGGAAGAGGGAATTCCTACTAGCGATGACAACATTTATTGTATAGAGATTACTAGTACTGTAAGCACTCCCAGATGTGTGCCGTTTTACAGTTTTTAAAAATAGCTGCTTTTGTGCAAGGAGAAGGAAATCCTTTTGAATGTGACTTGACACTGACATGGTTAAAACCATCTGTGTTGGCCTCCTTGGGTTTCAAAACAGATTCTTGAATGCATGAGCTTGGATGGTCTTGAAACAAACAAAAAGGCTAACAAGATCAATGGCTCATACAGAAAATCTGAGCTCTACAAAAATAGAAATGAATGCACCACTGAGTATTGGGTAAGTCTAAGGAGTATAAGGAATCTTTGTGACTAAGTCGCTGTTTGCGTTTGGCTCCTTGAAGTCAGCAATCCTCAGACTCCTGGCCAGCTGGAAAATCTGTGGAGTGATGATGTCATGGTGTCTGACATGGATGTCAGACAGAGATATGGCGCTGCTGAAGTGTGAGCCACAATAGACAATGGGGAAAATTTAATCGCTGGGTTTTTCTTGAAGCTGGATAGAAGGTGCTGGTTTGCAGTAAGTGTATTCATACATTCTTTGAAAGTCTGTGTGGTTGCAGGTTGTGTAGGCACGAATGGGATTTGATCACTTTCGGTAGTGATGAGCTTGGCTTTGGCAGCACAGAACCCAACACAATTTACAAAATTCAGGTGAAGCTATCCATGAAGCTAAATTAAGATGTAAGGGTCCAAGTAGAGCCAAGATATGTAATACTAGGTACCTGAGATGGCTGTCTGAAAATTAACGGGTTTGACAATGAGTGGTGGTGAAGTATTTATTACAATTTACATAAAAGCAAAAAAAAAAAAAAAAAAAAAAAAAAAAAGGAAAGTCTGAGACAAGAGATACCAGAAGACATATGTTTAAAAGAAAAAAGGAAGATACAACTTGCGTGGTTAGAGACTTGATAAAATCAAAAGCGTGGATCTTATTATAGTTTAAATAATTGTTTTAAGAACTAGGAACTATTAGTGATTGAATAGAATGCTCATTGGTGCAACTGAAAGGGGGTTTCCAAGGTTATGTCAGGATTCAAAATCACCAGACTTCCATCTGCCTCCTACATAGGGATACCAGTAGCTCATATGAATTGTGATTGATAAATGACTTTCCCTGTGCAAATGTGATTTGAAATGTGTTAGGTGCTTTTTATCAGGCTGTTTGTTCCTTGGGCCTGATGTGTGTGAATCACTTCAGAGATGCTGCAATTTGTTCCAAGGACCAGTTATGGTCTGTAGGAAATATAGTGCATAATCCTCTCAATGCTACTTTAAGCAGACACTGTATAATTAATTGACATTCTCAGAGCCCAAGTAGTCTGTCTACAGGATCATTCATTCAAAACTAGTAATTTAATATAGAATCAAAATATCCATTGTCAAAAATGCCACACTGGGTTCTTTCAAGGTCAAAACCTCCACTGGAACCATTTTCTAATTGCTGTTTAATGGTTATATAATTCCAGTTTGTTTAGAAAGGTTTGAAAAGGTCATCAGACCCATAACTAGGAGAGTGAGAAACCAAGGTGGATTTTAGGGAAGTAGACCAGTAAACTCAAACATGTGGAAGATACAGATTTTCAGGAAACATGTCTGAGAGATAAGAGAGCCAAAGGGGAGCAGATATTCCTTGATTACATGAGTAGCAAGGACATACATAATTTTCCATTCTGCATGAAAAATAAGAAATTCAGTAAGATAGCAGCTTTTAAAAATTGTTCTTCATTTACCTTAGGTGAGAAGGACACAGAAAGGAAGGGAAAAGTTCAGGTTACTCTCAGAAGCACAGCAAAACTAGGAAGATAATGGCACAAAATAGAAACAAATTGGACAGGTAGCAGGAAATAATTGTGTGCTCTAGCATTAAGAGAAAAGTCAAGGCAATTGTCATCAGTGGAAGCGCAAATTTGGTTACTTTGGACAAATAACACCTAGGAGGCAGATGTCATTAATGTGTTTTTTCTATCAGTCTTCACTAAAATGACCATTTGCAAGAGGTAGCTAATTCAATGCAGTCCAGTGAGAAAGAAAGGGGAATCTCAGCCTTGAATGAGGCATATACACTTTACAGACAGCTAAGATTGGTAGAGTCTCCTGAATTGTCTGAGCCCAGGGTACCTCCTCCCAGGGTAACTGCAGAATTATCTGCTGTAATCAACTGCCTCTGCAGCTGGACCTGGGATGGAGTGGTTGCTCATGGCCTTGTAGTGTGTGAACTCTGTGTTGGCAACTCAAGTGAAAATTGTGTTTGTATCTGAAGTGATTTTTTGAAGTCACAGTCTTCTGCTGTTCTGTCACTGGGGAGTGACATAGCTTCCTGACCTAAAAAGTTATTCCAGTTTCCCACCTGTAATTAAATTCTGTGCAGCTTGCTCTCCTGCATTTAAAGATATGCAGCTGCTACACTAAAGGACTTTAGAGAGGTTTTGCTTATAGTAGTTGCTAATTTAAAGATAGGTACTGAATTACAGGTTTTACTCGGGCTGTTTGTTTAACTTGCATCCTTGACAGCTGGGCAAAATACCAGTGTCTATAAATTCATTCCTGTACTAGGTTTAGAGCAAATAATAGAATAGTTCTAATTCTAGCCTGGAACTGGTGATCTGTTTAGTTAAAAACACATCAAATGTAGTAGTCATTAAAGTAGTATTTTCTTTCTAGGCAATGTTGCGCTCTATTGTTACGACCCGCCCCTGAAGGCAAGTGTAACTGAGGTTCTTGTTAATAGATCCCTTGGTGTGCATTAGAGTGAAATGACACTGAATGACCAGTGTTTATATATCTCTCTATATATCTATATATGTAGGGTTTATTTTAGGACAGTTTGCTTGCAATGGAAAGGAGGTATGTAGCTGTTTTGGTTATTATCTGTAGCAATATAACAATATAAAAGTATAAAAATATCACTTAAGAAAATGTATGAGGAAAAGAGAGAAAGTGTATGAGTAGATAGTGGAAAGATATCACCACCAGTGGATCCAGCAGTGAGGCTTGATTGTTGCAATTTAGATGTCTGTTGGTCGAAGTGATGGTCACAGTCTTGATTCATTGCGGGTGGAGGAAGCTCCCACCGTATAAAGTTCAGTGGATTAAAATAGGTTCAGTTCAGGTGGGAACACTTAGGTACCTCCCCTAGGGATGAGTTTAATACTGTTTGTTGCAGCACTGTGGATCATGCACAGTCCTCAGGTGGAAGGCCCCAGAAATGAGTCTGGGGGCACTTTGGGGGTCTTTGATGGTGTATGACACCCTTCAAGACATGACAGCTGCCTCTCACATCAGCGTAGCTGAGCCAGTTATGCCCCATCAGAAGGGATGAACACCCTCAGGCCTATGTGTGAATAGGAGGGGGAGTTTTCTCACCTGAGACAGTTGTGTAGGGGAGGACATTGGCAAGATAAAAAGCACTAGTCCACCTATCAGGATTTGCTTCTTATCAGCCTTCTCCCTTACCTAGCTCAAAACCCAGCTTGCTGCTAAACAAAGATTGGTTTGTCATGGTCAACCTCTGGTGTTGGGTGAGCACCCTCTCTGTCTTATGCAGATCAGAGGTTTTTCCACCACACAAAAATTTCTCCTTCTCTCCTTTGGTTGGGGAGTGCAAACCTGGTCTCAGCAAATCATCCTGCTGCTTTTGTAAATGGCTGATTGTTTGAGTCATTAACATTTCAGTCTCTCACATCTATGGAAAGTAAGCTAGATAAAAGTTTTATTTTTTATGGTATTTAAAATCAACATCTCAGAGCTGTTTTTTCATAACAGAATCATACTTTTTTTTGAGGTTTAAAAACTTTGGATAAGATTTTTATCCTCTGCTAAATTATGAGATGTTTGGGCAACATTTTGGAGCCAAATATATGTGTGTGTGTGTGTGTGTTTATGATGTTAAGGCCTCTGTGCAGAGATGCTGGATAAATATATGTGTTTTGTAAATACACACATATTCATGCAACAAAGATACATTTCTGTAGCAGAGTTTTATTGATATGGAGAACATGATTTCATAAATATGCATGTAGGGCAAATACAGAGGTACTGTAGAAATACAGCAGTTACTTAAGTGTTATTTTTTAATGTATGTATCCATATGTGTGTGCACATGCGTACTTGTCTGTGTGTCTCAGTTCTGATGCCTATGGGTTCAGCACGTGTAGCTCGTTTTGTTTTTCAGCATCTGTGGGTGCATGTCCAAGTCAGAGGGTCTCACAGAAATGATTCTGTCACCTACAGAACAGTGGGGAACGGGCTACGTGTGAGTCCAGCACATCCTGCCACTGTCTGCAGTTACTGAATATCTCCTTGTGCTTTGAGAGAAGTGCTGAAACTGCTTTTTTGTCTTTGGCTGTACAAAACGACTTTGTGTGTGATAAGAATCTTTTTTTGATTGCATGAACTAAAGATTAAATAGCTATTAATATAGTAATTACTGAGACAGGAATCTAATGGTGTGGTTGTGAAAAGTGTCACAGAGTATCTTAGAGTGAGAAGTGTCTATAATCACTCTTAGATGACTGAAGTACATGCTGCTAATACTAGATGTGGTTTTCTCTCTCAGACCCCGGCCTTCTCTTGCGTACAGCTCTGTCCCATCTCTTCTTCTGGCAAAAGTTTTGATGTAGCAATACTGTGAGCTGAATCTGTAGTGACCTGAGGGAAAAGTAACCTGAGAGGAAAAGAGATGAGACCCTGACTGACTCACACTGCAGCTGTGTTAACACGTGGGCAAGGTGGATTGTACGAGGAGCATGGCGGCTGAGGACAAGGCAGGTGTGCAGGACTTCCCACTTGGCAGCAGGCCACTTTTAGTTTCTGGATCCAGGGCTGAAGTGACTGCTCTGAGATCAGAAAATCTTTTTTTTTTTTTTTTTTTTGTTATTCTAACTGATGACACAGATGTAAAAGTGGCTCCGAAAACTGACTGCAGAAATGGTTGTTCTCTCTTTCAGGATGAAATATAGCTCAAATAAATATTTATAACTGGCTGATGTGCCTGTTTTGTCTGTTCTTTTCTTCTTGGCAGAATCAAGATCTAAAATAAAAAATCATTCTGAGCAATTTGTAACATATCCATCATACATAAAAATCAAATGTGACATTCTTTCACTGCTATTTATTCCATGTGTTGAAATTTAAAGCTCCCTGTGGACTATGTGTAAGAGAAATACTGGTTAATGAAGCATTTCATAAATATTTGGTGTATATACTGAGCAGATTTTGTGAGAATTCAGAGTTCTAGTACAGGATAAGAATGAGGAGCTATGGAGTACTAGGACTTGTTTAGCAGAGATCAGTAAAAAATTAAAGAGCTCAGCTCCAGAGAATGAAGATAGAAGCATATTTTACCCTCAGTGAATGTTCCATCTACGCTTTTGTTATATGATAAGTGTCATTCTTTGCTTAATCAAAAATCCCTGTCAATTCCATTGAGAATGTAGCCAAAAGAAATAGTGCAATACCAGGTTTTTTTGACTCTGCCATTGTATTGCATATTGTAAAAATGATTAAGATATGTTAAGAAAATGAAGTGTTTGTTAAATTCTGCTAATATACATTAATTTGTACACATATATATATACACACTTTTATAGAAAGCAGTAAGTATAATTTTACAAGCAGTCATAAGTGTCAGCAACTTCTGTTCATATCATTTTGAACATGATTCAAGTGAGAAGAACCAATGCATAAGTTTAGTGGGGTCATTTTCCAAATCAGGAAAAATGACGGTATTTGACAGCATGATATTGATGGTATTTGCAGAACATTTATTCAGGTATTTGTTGCCTGTAGTTTCAATGACTTCACTGTCTAATAGGTGTACTTTAAAAAAGAAGTAGTACTATACTGTTTTATTGTAATAAAAATGCTATTTGTGCAATAAGGCATGAACTCTGATCTCATTACATAGGTTGTGTATACACACAGTTGAAATTTTGTTTACAGGCTAGTTTATGCCCCTAATTAAGACCTTAGTTATAAACCAGAATTCTTCATCAAGATGACCACTTCCTGAGTCTTTAACATGTATTTCCAGCCTTGCAAGGAAGTGACAGGTCTGGTTGGAGTTCTGCAGGAAAATAGAAAGTGAAATAGCTTAATTTTTCTTAGAAATACTCAAAATTACATAAACTGATCTACAGATACGCTGAAGAAGTACTTAGAGATCTATTTAATCTGAAATTAGGACCCTGTGGTGGCTCAGCCTGTTCACTGACTGCGCGGCAGGGTATGCTGATGTCAGTATTACAGCATGGATACATAGGTGCCATTTGGGTAAAAAATATCAAGATTTACTTAAATATGGCTAATTTGGGTGACATACCAGTTCCAGGATATACCTGAAAGGTTGAAACTCAGATGTCCTGAGCTCAGAAACTTCCTAAGAACATATCTGTCTGCCATGGCCAGATGAAATGGAATGGAGATTTTTCCTGTCTCCCTTTTCATCCCATGGAAGATGTTTTCATCACCAAGGAAACTTCTGCACTCACTTCTGCTGCTTAAGCCTCTGGTTAATTGTGTCTTGAGTGTATGGTCAGATGCCACCAGTGGTGATGCCTGTCAGTACTGCTGGACCATTAGTGGCATGAAGTGTTTAGAGGGTGTGGCTTCCTCATATTCTAGAAGATTTCCTCAGTTTGTCCTGTCTTTGGGTTTGGGCATATTCTCGTTGATGGTTTCAGACCTTTTGTTATTTATGTATTGTGTTTGTTGGCAGAGATGTGCTACTTTTAAAGATCTGCCTGAAGATCACTGCTAAATGACAGTGCAGATTGTAGCCAATTTTTCAGCAGCATGACTTGGGTTTGAAGCATGTGTGGATCAAAGCATGAGTGAAAGGTGATTCAGAAAGCTGCTGAATTCTCAAGATCCTTGGGACTTTCACACCCCTATTTCCATGTGGTGATGGAAAGCCACAGTTACTGTGGGCTGGCATGTCCCGTTCCTTGTTGATTTTTTGAATGGCAAAAAAGTTGCCAGAACTGTCCTTGTGCAAAGACAAGGATCTGAGAAACTCTGCTGCCTTAAAATCAAACCTCAACGTCTCGAATCTTTTTCCAACCTTTTCTTGTGTGTTGTCAACAATATTGTCCTCTGATAAGGAAAAAAAGGGAGAGGTTTCAGCCTCCTTCTTATTGTATTTGTTCATATCACTGGGAAGAAGTTTTACTTTTTCCCAGTTAAGAGTACATAGTGCTTTCAAATTTTGGTACTTTTACCTAATTTGTGATAATTTCTGTTGTGTATTCCTCTTGCTGTCTGTGCCAATGTTCATAGTCTGTCATCAAAGTCTGTTTGAAGACAGATGCAGAACACTTAATTCAGCTCCTGGACCAATTTATACAATCTTTTTTTTTTTTTTTTTTTTTTAAACTCACAAAATATTGATCTCATTTTTTTTTTTATTTTTTTTTTTTTTTTTTGTTCAAATTCCCCAAATCATGATCTGTTTTTTTTTTTTTTTTTTTTTTTTTTTTTTTTTTTTTTTTAATTTTTGGCTCTACTTTGCCGTACTATGCTAGGAAAAAAGTTGGCAAGTTCCATTCATTTTCCATGTTGTTGTTGAGGTTAAATGACCCTCATAATCCTTGCTGCACTTTTTCATCTCTTCACTTGTAGCTAGTAGCCCACTTTGTAACATTTCTTAATTTAATCAGATCAGGAGTCTGCTCCAGATGTCTGGAATTCAGTTTCCTAGGTATCCTACTATCTTTGACTGAAAGATATTCTGGTGTCTGAATTGCTTAGTTCATTTGGGTTCCCTGAAGAGTCCCCTAGGTTTACTGAAGTTTATGATAACTGAGTTATGAAACTATTATTTTCACCCTTTGATTTAATTTATACTCACCCAGCTTTCAATGTTAAACTACTTAAATCTTCATTACATGGCAAAATAACATTTAAATAGTGTAAGTTTTTGTTAGCTCTGGTTATGTTACGCACATTTGTTGGTTGTAACATCCAGTAGCGAGTTGCCTCCACCCCCATCATTATCTGCTACTTACTGTTGTCAGTTCTAATCTCTTTAAGGAAGTTTGTCTCCTGTCAAAAAAGATATTGTCACAATAGCTAATAGTATTTCACTTTCCAGTGATGCAATGATCATTATCCAGATTTATATCTGACTGTGGATCTCATAAAAAGTGTTTCCTTCATTACGCCTTATAGCTTCATGTGTACCCCAAAGCTGTCATCTTTAGAATTATCTTTCCTGAATGGTATCTGTCCCTCTATATCTGTACTCCAGTTCTGAATTCTGTGTTGTCAAGCTTATGTTTTGTCCTTAACATTTATTTTTACATCCTGTGAATGTAATTCAAGATTTCTGTTGTGTTGATGAAACTTTTGAGAATTGTTTGCACATCAGAGGTGTTTCTTATCCCATTCTTATATAGAGCAGACTCAGGCATGTCATCTTCTTTTACCTGATTGCTCTTCATGGTCTTAATTCTTTTTATTTACCATATGTTCTCCTGTAACCACAGGATTTTTTAATCCATATCTGGCTTCTCATTTACCCTATATTTTTTCTTTCCACTAGTGTTTGGAGATCTATCATTTCTTAGTTTAAAGCTGTTCTTATCAGTTGTGTCAGCTTTGATCCTAGGTAGCTATTCCCTTGAACGTTCAAGTCAAATTTATCTCTTGAAAAATTACTTCCTTCAGTAAAAGCACCTCAAGAGTCAAACACTACAGATGCTTCTTATACCACTCATCATTTAACTATTGGTTAGTCTAATCTCTTAGGCATTTTACTCCTCTGGTGACTTGATGCCCCTTAAGTTCACACAAAGATCTATTTACTTGCAAGTATTCCCTGAAACAGTTAGTCCTTGATTTTTTTTTCCCAGTGGGAATTGGGCAGTGTTGCAGTGCATGTGGCTGTCTTAAAGGCAGACCAAAATCCAGAGTCCTGGTGGACAAGCACCAAGGGGTAAGGCTCAGCCCCTTACACCCAGTATCTGCATGAGTTCATGCTTATTCATCTCTCCCGGTTAATATGCAGCATTTCTAGAATTCTCTTCTATATTCTGTGCCCTATTGGCTCCCTATCCTGGTTCCCTCCTCCTTATTATCCCCATTGGTTTTTGTACTGTGGAATCCTTCCCCTAAGTTGATCTCCACTGGCTGTTTCCCTTTGCTCCACCCCGAATAAGACCCTCAGATTCTGATTACCCATCGGTATTTTGTTCTCGGCTTTCGGAATAAAAAGATCTCGGAATAAAGAGGAACAAAGACCCCTCTCTCATCCTTTGCCTCTGCCGACGCTTTTTCACCACCTGTGTTTGGGACTCGCTCCTTGCGAAGGAGCCAGCCTTGTCTGTGTGCTGCAGCCACCAAGGACGTCTGCAGCTGGACGCTGTGTGGCCTCAGGCAGCCCCTAACAGCGTCGGGGCAGTACTGGTTTTGGGGAATTGTAATTGTTTCTCAGGTTCCTTGTGATGTTTCCCAGTTGCAGGCCCACCTGCCAGTTGCATGTAATAGACATGATGCTATTTTGGTTTTTTGATCCCGTTCCATGAGCAGACTGTTACAAGTAGCAAGGAGGCTGTGGTCGCACAGACCTCCTCTCATGGTTTTAAGCCCAGCTGGAGATTAAACCAGGACTGCCTGCCTCTCCACTTGTTGCTGTGAATCTCCAGCCTTTTCTTATGAATGTCATTTTTAGTTCCATCTGGAACTCTGAATGTCCCTTCTCTTTTCTTGCAGTGTTTCTATGTAGTGACTTAGTTCTTCTTTAGTGCCAATACTTGATATTCTTGTTGTCTTATTTCAGAGCTAGCATCTATTTCCTTCCTTCACGCTACCCTTATTTTTTTTACTTTTTTTTTTTTTGGGGGCAGCAAACTCCTCTTCCATTCTGTTTCATATTCACAAGTTACTATAGTCCTTCAAGTTCTTGTATTTTTCTTCTGGGCAGATATCCTCAGCTAGCAATGGTTTTCACCTCTTGTTGAAGTTTACAATTGAAGGTTTCATGAAGATGCTCCTCTCTTCCCCTTTGTTCCAAAAGACATGTTGTCTCTAACATCATCAGTTGAATTCTGAGCCTTTATGAGCTCATTGTGTGTGCTTTTGTCCAGGTATACACTGACTGATAATAAAGATCCCACTGTTTCATTACTTTGTATCCTTATCCTACTGCACTTCAGGGATAACCATCATCATTAATAAAGTCTAATTGCCTTTACCTAACTATCCCTACTTGGAATTGTGACCAGAAGATTTGGTCGCTCATCTGACATGCAATCCTTTTTTTTTTTTTAATATTTGCTTATTGAACTACTTGGGTATGTTGAATCGACCCCTAATTACTTGCTGTTCTCAAGGATGATGTTATCATTGTCCTGTATGTTACTACTAGTACCTTGAAACTTCATAATGTCTCTTGGCAAAGATACCACAGACTGTGTATGCTGTTGTACTAATAAATGAAGCAGGGACAAGTTGTGCCTCTTCTGCTCTACAAGATTTTTTGTTTAATACATATATGACTATGTGGACTTTTTTTCCAAAACTCAAAACATATTGACAACTCTGAGAGCAAATGCATATTGCCAGTGTGTGTTGTGGAGGGAATTCTTTGAATACCAAAAGAAGGATGCTGTGGGTAAAGAACATGAGTTTTTTAAAAAAAAAAAAAAGTGTACAGGGAAGAATTGAAAGTGTAGACATGAGTAACAAATCATTGTTCTGTGTGTGTTCAAAAACTAAGTGTTGTGGAGACCTGTAAGTCCAAGAAGTGATTAATGTATGAAAGAGGAGACAATATAGCTGAAAAATTCAACTTTTTTTTTTTTTAATGTAGATTTAGGAAGAACTGGGTGAGATTTTTCAAATGGTAAGGCTTTTTGATGGGGAAAAATGTTGGAGGATCTTTCTCAAATGTTTATTGATGGATCTTTCCAAAATCTAACTATTGATGGATGAGGTCTCTGAGCAAATGGACAAAAAGGAAAAGAATACATCTGCAGACAAAGATGACATTCACTCAGGATCTCTAAAGAAACTTGGAGATGAAACAGCTGAAACATGACTACATGTCAGTAAATTCAGTGTTATGTAAGCTATTGCAAACTTTTTTTAAGAATATACATATTAGATGGACAAGTAGAAAACATGCATTAGGATAAGCCTTCATCTTCTGTTTAAAAAAAACCAAGAAAATCAGGTCTGACGGTTTTTTCTGATTTAGCAAATGTATTCCCCAAAGCAGTTTATCAAGATTTCTCGGGAAAATCTTCTAAGAACTAAGAGACCACGGGATAACAGGGAAGGTTCTCATATGGACTAATAGTGGATTATAAACTGGGGTAAAGGTGGGTGTGGGTGAAACATCATTTGTCACAGTGGAGGGAATTTGCCGATGAAGATGACTATTCTGTGGTGCAATATGTTCTTTAGCATATTCGTAAATGATCAGAAGAAGAAAGAATACTGAGGCAACAGTTTGCTGATGATACCATCTAATGATGATAAAGAGCTGCAAAGCAATCCTAGAATGCTATGATAAAACAGCTGATTAAATTCAATGTAGATTAATGGATAATGATGCCCTTGGGAGTGAGGGAGGGGGCACGACAAGGAAAGAATGCTCCTAATTTGACATATTCTTGTATGGGTTGTGAGTTGACTATTACAACCCTAAATCTCATTCTGAGTGGTAATAGATAGCCTTATGGAAACAGGAGAGCAGCTCTGAGTGGCAGTCAAAAATCAGATAGAATATTATGAATTATTGTGAAAGGAACAGAGAACAAATCAGAACCTCATTATGCCACTTTGCAAATTCATCATGTACAATCATTGTGAATATAGTATGGAATGCTGGTTTCTCAAATTAAAAAGAATATTATCAAATGAGAAAAAGCAGTTGAAAAGAAAAGAAAAGGAGATGGGGATGATGTAAGAATGAAGTATCTGAGTTTCATTTTTGAACAGAAAATAGAAGAAAATAAAGAAATATGAACTTGTTTGCACGTGATGTGACTGAAGAGCTGTTTTCTCTTTCTCTCTTTCCTTTCTTATTTTTTTTTAAGATTATTTCCCTGTTTTGTGATTAATTAATAGGTAATATATGAAAGCAGAATATCAAAAAAAGAGGCTACTGTGTAGCTCAGGACTAACACTTGACAAAAGTGACTTTTTCCTATGAAGCAAGCAGGTTTAGGCATATATATGTGGAGTGCAGATATTGTCCTCTGATCCTGCCCTTCATGATGCAGGATCCAAAATACTGCAAGGATGAAAGAATGTTGATGTCCACAAAAAGAACATGGAGATGGTCATCACATGGCACATTCTGGAAGACAAAAAGAAGTGGACACAGTTTGAGAAGAGACAAGAATTGTGGTGGAATTGTATCACTTTGCAAGAGCTTAGAAGATCTCAGAAAATGAGCAAGTATGATAACAGCCCTGCTAGATTAAAATAATTCCTGATAAAGAAAATGGATAATAATATAATATTAGTCTGATATCAAATGGGATTTTTTAAAAAAAATTATTTTTAGTTGAATTGAGCCTTGTCACATAAGCCACAATGGGGCCAAGGACAAGCATTGAAACAGAAGATAGATCTAGCCAAAGGAAGATGGATACACTTCAGGGCGCAGGCTTCTGAATACAATATTCTAAAGGAATATGGCAAATACAATTCAATATAAAAACAGTGTGAAAATATGTAAAGGGCTCAGCATGAAAAGATGCTAGTTATAGTAAAATAATGGCAAACCCCTTTTCAACAGGAGAGGGTAATTGCTGGAAGAATAAGAAAATTTGAAGAAATGTTTGAGGGCTTCATCCTGGAAAGAGAAAGGAAGTTTTGGCATGCACAAAAAGCTAAATTCCTTCAATTCTTTCATGATATGTGTCTTGCAGCAGAATGTGATATGCCTGTTGCTCTGCAGGGTCTAGGGAAGTAATCCGTAGAGTGAGTGCAGTTGCTGTTCTCTGCAAGGGTGGAAAAAACCCTCACGTGATAAAATGGTTTTTGAATTCATATATCCTTAATAACTATTTATGTAAGTAGAGAATTATTTTCAGTACTGCAGTTAGAGCTATCTGGTACGTAATGCTTGAGCCCATTTTTTCGTTGTTTGTTTGTGTTTTGTTTTGTCTTTTACATTTTTCTCGATGCAGTGATAGATGTCTGGTAAGCATCCTGGGAGAAAGAGGTGCTGTACAAACATCTGTATGTTTTCAGCAATCTGTTTGGAAAGCATTGTTTCTTCAGAGTGCTGCATTAGTTGTCATTGGCATCCAATGGATTTCACAACCAGGAATGATAGAAAGTTAGTCCTGGAGTGATCGCTAAGGCATATATACTGAACCTTTTGATTCAGGACAAAACTTTAGAGACATTTTGCTACAGAAAGGAGGCTTTCAAAAGAGTCAGGGCCCTAAGCTGAAGTGAATGAAGGAATCTTACACACTGTTGTGTCTTACATTGTTCCTTGGAAGGGTCAATTGTGCTTTAAAAAGACTTAGATAAACAGGGATATTTATGCTGTTAGGACTTGGACCATACAAATACATGTATAAATAATCCTTTAGAAATGTATTAAAACTGCAGGCAAAAAATTAAGCAGGAAAATACACCTGGGGAGCATAGGGGGAAAAAAATATCCCATGCAGAAAAGTGAACAGAGTTGCTAGCCTTGGCTGCCCATCTGTTCTTTCACTCCTCTGAGAAAGCCCTCCCTGAACATGCTGTCACTAAAAAGGTCACCATAAAATCAAATCCATTTGGACTAGCCCTTGTTTAATTTAATAATAGCTCCTATTGGGAGATTAGGCTGTTAACTCCAGCAAAGTGTGGATACAGCTATTCTGCCACAGGGTTGTGAAGATAGTAAAGCCCCTCCTAGAGTTGAAGGTCTAATCAACAGTGCATTTCAGCCACAGATGGACAAAGCAAAGCTTGGTTTGCTGTCTTCTGTCACTTTTTCATTTAGCTCAGAGAACTGAAAATATGCATGTCTGCAGAGTTAGAATGTTTTATTCCAACTGCAGGTGTATATTGGCAGAGCAAAATGAAAACCTCAGCATTCTGGTCTTCAGGAGAGACCCATAATTCATAAAAACAACACTGTGCTATGATGTTACAGAGCTGAGTGATTAAGCTAGTGTTGGAGAAACAGATATAGTTTAAATACTGTGTTGGAAAAGACATCATTCCTTATATATCAGCATGTACTGCAGAGAAATAGATGTTTTCTGCTCTGCATTCAGCAGGAGATGAATTAGTGGTCACTCAACCAGCCATTTTGCTCAAGAAAAATGCTAGAAAATAGATGTAGTGGGTAGGGTGTCATTGGGGTAGGAAGGGACCTGCTGGTTAGAAACAAGTCTCTACAACTATTTTAGGGTGTTGTTTTCTGAAAATGAGATGGAACCATAATTTACCACTGTGTGATAGTATCACAGGAAGTCTCAGAGGGTTAGGTAGTGGGTTATTTAATGTTTTTTTGGGGAAGGAGGATAAAAGTAAAATACCTCGAACTGCCTTTGCAAGAGGTTTTTAGAAGTGGTTGTCGGGCAGTGTAGAAACTCATGTGAGCTACAGCAAATCAGTTAGATCTCATATATTAAATAAAATGTGCTTTTGCCAGGCTTCTTGGCTCTGAACATTACAAGAAGATATAGAATGCTTTTCTCTCATTGTCCCAATAGATATTTCAGATTGGAATAGCTTAAACAGGAAAAGCAGCAGAACATCCCAGCAGAATTACCAAGAGCTCTGTGTTTCAGATATTCTGCAAGGAGCAGGTATTGAGTTCAGATCTCCTCAGGTGGAGAGCAATTAAGTAGCCTTGTGCATGTAAAGAGTTGGCTGTTGTAAATCCAGGGCTTCCGTAGAGAAAAAGAGCCATCTCCCATCTCGGTTTTGTGCCTAACTCTAGCTCTCCAATCCATTGCTTTGCCTGCTTTAGCAACACCTGTGGTAAAAATAAAATGTTTCTTGCCAGAGAAAATGAAGTAATTTGGTTTGTTCCAAAATGGAAGTAGCTTTGCTTTCCCATATTGTTGAGGAGAAAACAAACATGTTCTTATCTGCTACTGTCAAGACGACTTTCTTGTTTTGCTTGGTCAGGTTTAATGTCCATTCTCCAAGCAGAAATCCACTGTTCTCTCAGCCCTGCTCTTTCTGTCTTAGTGATCATCTGCTCCCCACTCATTTGCAGAATGAAGGGCTGAGCCTCAATACGTGCCCTGAGCCCTTACGCACCAGAGCAGAAGGGACCATTGCCACCTGCATGCTGCTGAACTCAGTGTAAAACAGTGTCCACCTCTGTACAGATGCTTTCTTGTAGTGGAGACAGGGTGGATGGTAAAAGGAATAACATTGTTCTTTCACTGAAATGTAATTAAACCAGTTAAATTGGAATAAGAAATATAAATTCAATATAAATTGAAATAAGTGTATTCACGAGACTTTTAATACTGGTTAACAGCGTTAATGCTACGTCTTTGTTAAAATTGTATGCTTCTGATTGGAAACATGTCATGAGTCTATAAATATTCTGCAGATCGGTAGAGGTGTAAAACTTACACTAGTAAATTCTAACTGAGCAATCAAGGAGCATAGAATAAATACAGGAAATGTTTTATACTAAATGGATGGCCAGTCAGTGTTCAGCTTCTGTCAGAGGATATGCCTTCAAATGTGGCTACTGGAACATGGGGATACTGATTACCTGCATTTTTTTACCCCAGATTTAACCCATGTCACACAAGTGACTTCATAATGAACTTAAGTTTTGACAAGGATAAATTGCATTTTAATTAAATGTGACTGTTTTGATACTTCCACAAAGTGAGTGATCTTGTCTTAGAAAGGACCATTATATCACTCCGTTCCAGATTGCAAGGTAGCACAACCCCTAGATCACTACATGCATAGAGCTTAACAACTCATAATCTATCATACTCTTTCAGAAGTGTAGGTAACCTAAATTTCAAACCTGTAAGAGATGAGTCAATATTCTATCTCATTGTTATAAAATTATAACTTAATTCTGTTTGAATTTATTTAGTGTTAGTGATCACTTATCGGTTCTGCTTTTGCTCTTCTCCACTAAACAGCCTTTTAAACTGCTTTTTTCAATGAATATAGTCATTTGCTCAAAATCACAACTTAATCTTCTTTTGGTAAACTAAGCCAATGCAATTCTTGAATTCATTTAATGTGAGGCTTTGTTCAGTCTAAATCACTTCTGCACCTCCTCTGTATATAATTATATATTATTTCTGAGAGTAGAATTACAATATCTTCACTGTAGTTCTCATCAAGGACACAAAAAGGTAAAATATGTCTTGGTATTCTCACATACTGCTGTTCCGTTTACACATGCTCACTGTAGCCTTTTTTCGGTGGCCGAACTGGGCTGGAAGTTTTTGTTCAGCAGTTTGACAATTATTTAGGAGTCATAAGGGATGAAGTCATTGTTTTACTGGATAGAGTCCTTGAGTAAAGTTCAAGCAGATATTCCTTGCTTCTGTATCTATTTGACTGTATGAAGGTATGTTCTGTAAGAATGGGCTTAAACTTACTAAATTAATTTCCAGATCACTCTGCACAGTTGCCTTCTCTACCTTAGTATTCTGCAGACTTTGGTGGATTTACAAATTTGATAATGAATCAATTTTTACTTCATTCCAGACCACTTACAAAATATTGAAAGGCATCAAGCTTTATAACACACAAAATCATTACCACTTGATGATTGTTACTGACTATTTGCATCACTGAATAATTACTATTTAAGTTCTGTAAGTTATTCAGATCTTTATTGAATAATGGGATTTTGAGTGGCAGAACAAAGTGCTAGATTCTTTTGCGCCTTTGAAAAAACATATTTCAGGGACTGTTTTTCCACCCTACATCTGTCTTGTGTGGTCAGTGAAACACATTTTCAAACATCTTAAACCAAATGTTGAAGTTCCTAGCTTTTATTTCTGAGGTACTTGTGATATATGATTTGCAACCCTTTTTGGAATCACAGTATTACTGAGTTTGGAAGGGCCTCAGGAGATGGCCTAGTCCACCTGTCATGTAGAAAGCAAGGGCAGCTCAAGCAAGTTGCTCAGGACTGTGCCTAGTCAAGTTTTCCATATTTCCAAGGATGGAAACTCCACAACACCTCTGAGCAGCCTGTTCCAGAATTTTTTTGTCTGATGTTAAAATGAAATTTCTTCTATAACAGTTTGTGCCCCTTGCCTCTTGCCCTGCCACTGAATATGACTGAATCTGACTCCATCATCTTTATTTCCACCTTTTCATACCCATTGATAAGATTACTGTGAGCCTTATCTGTCATATGCTGAACAGTTCTAGCTTTCTCAAGCACTTTTTATTTTAAATGAGATATGCTCCAGTCTTCATAGACTCAATCCAGAGATTCCTGAAGGAAGTCTTACTAATGAAGTTCGAGATGAAGTACCTTTACCCATGTCCATGATCACTGGGTCCCCTGCCCTGTTCAGTGTCAGTCCTGCTTTTTCACCTATGATTCCTTTTGCTGTTTGTAGGCCTCTGGAAGCCCTTCTTACTGCCTTTCGTGCCCTTCACTAGATCTGACTTCAGGTAGGCTTTGGCTTTCCTAATGACACCCTTGGGTATTCAGTACCTATATATTTCTCCTGTATGACCTGACCCTGCATCCCTCCCTTGCATGGTTCCTTTTTATGCTTAAGTTTAGTCAGGAGCTCTTTGTTTAACTGCATTGGTCTCTTGCAATCTTTGCCAGACTTCCACCTTTCCCAGGTGGGGCTGGACCATTCTTGAACCTGGAGGATATGATATGTTCCTTAAAGAACAACCGTTCTGAACATGTTTGTAAATTTGATTGCAAACAGCAAAGGAGAGACTTGGAACTGCAAATAGTGGAGGAATAGAACTGTTTTAAAGTTGGGGTTGTAAATCTCAGGGTTAAGTGGAAATACTGCAGAATTATTACTTCCTTTCATTTCTGTCTGCACACGGAAGTACAGGTATGTGGAAAAACATAAATGAAACAATTTGGAGAAGGAGATGCAAATTTATCTGTGAAGTTTTGGCTTTGAACAAAGAGCATGAAAGTGTAGGGTAGATGGAAATTTAATTGGACTGTAAAAATAATCTTTGATCTTACTGAGTTTCTCTAGGTGTGATATAATTTCTGACAGGCCTCCAGGTCAATGAATACGCCTTCAACTCAAGCAAATGCAGCTTTCTAAGATAAAAGATAACTTCCATGTTGTATAGTAACACAGTTGATGCTTCTGATTGCCATTGTCCCCATCAAGCAATCATTTCCTGTTTTGCAGATCTCTATAAGACAGCATGCAAAACCACATTTCACTTTGCATTAATGGGAAAGATAACACATTTTACATGTTGTTGCATTTTCAGAGATAGCAAGGGAAGAATAACCTCTAACATTTTGCCTTCTTAGGATGGTCCTCAGTGCTCAGCTGCTGAAGTTTGGGAAGGGAAATTTTCTATAATTTCTGTTTTTAAAATTAGACTGCACTATACTTTGACATCAGTTCTGTGGAGACAGATTAGAAGCCTCAAATATTCCAGTCCTGCAAAATGGCAAGGGAAAAAAAAAGAGCGCTTGTTGGAGGAAAAAATGGACATTTTTTATGTTAAGATTTCAGTTTTAATAAATAAATGAATTCAGTAAAATTGAAAAGGCTTATGTAAGTGTATTATATTTAGATACTGTATATAGCTGAAAAGTGTATATAGCTCAGTGCAAACGTTAGGAGTTTAGAGAAAGTTGCATGAGAAAGTTCATTTTGGATGTGCTGTTATAGCTCAAGCTCCCTCTTTGGTTGAAGGTTTATGTTTGATCAAGATATTTCCTATTTATCTTTTCCATTTAATTCCATTCTTGTAAGTGCATTGGCTTTATAATAGAGGTAGCTAGAAGACAGCCAATTCTATCATTATTCAAATATGAAAGTTTCATAAGGAGAGCAGGATATGCCAGTAAGATGAGTTAATGGTCTGTTTTGTTTTATCTGATTGTTTTAGCACCTTGCAATTTCCTCAGTCATCACACTACCCAAAAAAAAAGTGTGAGTCTGAAAATCAAAAAGTTGGGGAGGTAATTTGATGCTGTTAGTCTCAGATATTTTGGCAACGGACTGTGAAAATGTGCAAGAATGTTTGCAAGTGGTTTGAATGAGTAAGTGGAAAGATGTGGATCTGAGGTATCTTTTTAAAAATAAAATAAAACACTCTTAACATGAAAAGAGCTTTTTATTTTTTCCTGGTGTGAAAATTATTAGCATCTACAGGCAGTCCCCATCTGGGATTTTGGAACCTACTGTCTGGTCTTTCAACCAGATTAGTTGGTGATACTAGAAGGAACGAACGATACTTGGAAGAATTGTGTGTAGCTTATGACAACAAAAGGCTCAACTGGCAACATGTGGCTAACAGCTCACAGACATCTGGTATAAGCCATTTTCCTGAGGAATTAATTTTTGTTGAATATATATCCCACAGCTTTCCTTCTTTAAGGAAAGGCACTTGCTAGAAATTAGATAAAGAAAAAATAAATACTGTATCAAACTTTCAGCATTAACTTGACAGGAAAGGAAAAACAGTAGATTTGGCCTTTTAAATTTTTGTTTGTGATGTCTTAAGAAGGACTGATGATCTGTTGGTTCTGGGCTTTTTGAGGGGGAGGCAGAGATGAGAAGGATTAGATTTTTTTCCTGCTCTATTTTTAAACTTAGAGATATTAGGCACATTGTGGCATGATTAACTGATGTGATCCAGTGGCTTTGTGTTGCTCCCAAGGAATGAAAAACCTGACCAAAAAAACCCCAAAAAACCTGGTGGACAATTTTCCATTGGTAGTGGATTTCTCCAGTGGTTCAGAGCTAACAAAGTATTTCCAGTCTTCTTTTCAGCCAGGGCTTGGAATGAAAGAGAACAGACAGAATGTAGGTGCACGAATTGACTGTTACAACTCATGAAGAAGGCTGAAGATTATAGTGCATTGAATGGACAGAGAATTTCACTTCTCTTCTTTGTTTTTGTTAGTGCTTTCCCTAGAAGGATATAGGGAAGCGATATGGGAGGCTGGGATTTTTCCAATCTGTAACTGAAGGGATGAGAAAGCATTTTCTTTTATCTATCAGTAGTAGACTTGTTCTGACTAAGCAATTGTGTTAAATTTGTATGTAGCTCAAAAATTGGTGCTTCATTTTCAAACATAAAAGCAGCTTGTTTGTTTGACAGGTTGTTTGCACTTTGAAATCATCATATGGTGTTGTAAGAAATAATACAATTTCTTACATATTTTACCTATAATATAATATTGTTTATTCAACAGATACATAAATGGGAAATAGGTTTTTAGACAGTCTGGATAATCTGTTAGAACTTATCCCCTGCTTTAACTGCCAGTTCTGATGCTTTCACAGCTGTATTCCTATCCAGAGTTCAGATTTCTTCCAGACCTCTGCCTAAGGTCTCCCAAACAGCTCTTGTTGCTTCTATTTGGCAGCAGCCATTCGCCCCTAATGTCAGTGACTTCAAAGGTAGTTGGTAAGTATCAATGTTCAGTAAACTGGATGTCCCCAACAAGGAAAAGGACTTCAAGAAGATCTTCTCAAAAGTCTGAAATGGTGTTATTTATATTTGTTTCAATGGCAATGTAGGAATGAACTAAATAATAATGGAGAAAGTAAGAAATAAAATAAGGCAAGAAAAGAATTGTAATGGGCCAAAGATGTAAGTAAAAGATTGAAAGAAATTTAAAAGATAGTTCATTACTTTAAGGAAAAACCCAGTTCTGCAGGAGTTCTATTAACAATCAGTAAAATGATTAAGGAAGACTCACAAATTACTTAAATTCTGAAACTTTTTAAAACTCTCCTTTTAATAAGAAAAAGAAAAAGAAATCCTCTGAAATTTGAATAACTTGAGGTTTTCTTTAGAGAATAACATTAAGATTGCTCAAACATACAGAAGATATAAAAGGTCAATTAAAATTGTACAGTCTATCTTTTAATTCTGTCGCCTTATGATCAGAAAATAATTGATAAAGGGCAAGAAAATACCAGGAGGGATATGCATGTATAATTTGCCACTCTACATGGTCATCTTAAGGAGTCAGAAGATAAAACCTATAACACAAGCCTCCGAAAATCATTTGGTACACCCTGCCAACTGCAGATGCACTGCCTTTTTTTTCAGTGTTACTCTTTAGGAGAGTGCCATCCCAAGGAAGTTCATCAGTGGTGTGGGAAACACTGAGCCTTGCACAGCAACTCTTCAGACATCTCTGGTTCCCATAGATGGTCCATTGTGGAGGATGTGGCTGGCTTGAAACCTGTGCTGCTGAAGAGAGCCATCCCTGTCCGTGCCTTCCGCACTCCTTTGTCTCCTGCCCGATTTAGACAAGGACACCACTGTTTGCAGACAGTTACACAAGCAGGGGACACCCACAGACAGGGCAGTGAGCTCCTTTGCTGGAGACAGGGACTCACCATGGTGGAAACTGCCAAGAGCATGGATGTGAGGTACGAGTGGTCTGCTGTAGGTTTAAGAGTCTGCACAGGCAGAGAGCTGCTCTGGGGGCTTGAAGATGTTTCTGTCTTGGTCTTCAGAGATTCTATGAGCTGTGAGGTAATGTTTACAGTCGTAAATGGACTGAAAGCAATATTGAAGTAAAACCCCAAAATGTGTAATTGCCAGGGTCAGGGAACACAAAAGCCTCTTTTGCTGCTTCCTGGCTAGTGATACTGTGGCACTCCAGATATTGCAGGCACATGTCTGTAGCTGCTTCAGAATGCTCAGTGGTGTCTCATAACCACTTTTACAGAGATTTCATATTTTTCACTTTGAAGTTGCATTTCTTGATGCTTCTTTGGGAGTTGGCAGCTCCAAGTTCACAGACCATTCCCCTGCTTTGTTACCATGGTGCCTTCCACGTCGCAAAATTTCAGCTCAGCTCCCTGCAGATGTTTATCAAGTCTGCAGTCTCTACCACTCCAAAGGCTGGTTTGGTTTGCCATTTGACATGGTTATTTTCGTTTGTTTGTTTGTTTTGGTTATTTTTGTAATAAATTTTATTAGTCAACTCATCAGAAGGCTGCTTAGCAGCTTAAGAGACTGGGATTTTACACTATGCCAACAAGGGGATGTTCTGCTTTTTTGAGGTATTTTGGGGTTTATGAAGATGCAAGAATTTAATGCTGAAGGACCATCTTAGATACAGGATTGTAATGTGACATAGTTCATAATCATATAGTCTGTGTCTCATGTATTTCTGTCTTTCAAGGGATCAGGTCAGTTCATTCCACATTGGAATTTAGGAATAAATTATGTTATGTGTGTCAAAGTTGGCATTCCAGCAAACCAGGGAGTGAATCAAATTGGCAGACTTAGTTAGGCTTACCTGTGTCTGATTAAATGACAAGGGCAGCAGTTCTCCTGCTGTCCATGATGTACATGGAAATAAAGTGAAGAAAAGAAACACTCCCCTTTCACAATCAATTAAGGGTCCTGGTTAACTCCATCTTGTACAAAAGCTGAGCACTATAATACAGTGGCATGATGATGAGTTATGAAAGTGATAGATTCTCCTATGCTTATATACAAAAATGCTTCTCGGGCAATATAAACTCCATCACAGGTCCACATTATGATACATAATTTTTATGGACTATAATACATTTTTAGTTTTGTGGAGTTGATCTTTAATTACTGTCTTCTACAGAAAACAATTACATGGGAGATGTCAAGCAGCATTCTTTCTAAATACTGTAATTTTATGGAAGCCCTTATAAAATGTTTTTGAGAACAATTGTGACTTAATAACTTAATGGGAAAGGTGAATACCTTTAGCAGAGATAAATAACTTCAGCAGTGATGTATAAATGTGCACTTGCAATTAGGCTGATCAATGTCTGTTATTAATGAGCATATAAGTAAGCAAACAACTTTTGTGGCTTTGTTTAATGTGGCCATAGAGAGCAAAAGTAGCTAAAACTAATTTTACACTTTGTCTGTGTAGGAAGTAATTGGTATGAAATTGCAGTGTTTATGGTAATCCTGCCCCAATAATATTTGTGCTTCTACCTTCATGAATATTGATTTTTTTTTTCCCTTGAATAAACAAAGGAAACAAGATGAAAAATGTCACTACCTAACCCATTCAGTTTGTTTATCTACTAACAAGTGCTTTCCACCTTCTTAGAAGAACTTTACTAATAATCTTTCCAATGTCTCTTTTCCTGTATTTTTTTTTGTTTGTTTCGTTTTGTTTATGTTTTTTCTTTAGTGGCCTACTGTACTTACTCAAAAAAGTCCATGAGCTTTTATGTGGCAAGGTTGTGTGTGTGTGTGTGAACAGTGCCTGACAGTGTGAGTCAAGAGTTTATGGCTAGGCCAGTGGACAGAGGCAGCAAAAAAGAATACATTTTTTGTCCCAAAGGAAAAAAAAAATTGTCTTTCCGTATGTGGCATTGGTGAGATCATACCTTGAGAACTGCGTTCAGTTTTGAGCCCCACACTTTAAAAAGGACATTGAGGGCCTGGAGCATGTCCAGCAAGGCTCATGGAGGCTCTAGAAAACAAGCTTTATGAGGAGCAGATGGGGGAGCTGGGGTTGTTTAGCCTGGAGAAGAGGAGGCTCAGGGGGGACCTCATTGCTCTCTACAACCCCCTGAAGGGAGGGTGTTGAGAGGCAGGGCTGGCCTCTTCTGCTGTGACTGCAGTGAGAGTGATGCCTTAGGCTTTAACTTCTATATTTTTCAAATCCTGTACTGCCTAGTGTGTAACTCTGAAGTTTCGTGTGGCCTGTTAACTGCTGTTCTCTCATGCTGGTTAGACATAAAAAACCTCTCTAGGTTTGCTCTTCAAGGACACCAGGCCCCAAAATGTGTAAACTGAAAGCCTCTGAAGAGGAGGGGCAAACTTGGGGTAATTACATCATTACCTGAGGTTATAATTGGAGAATTAACCCTGATATGCAAATGGACCAAACTTGTAAAAGTGTGAAGAACTCGTGACCTGGGGTCCATCTTGGATGTAGCCTTTTGACTGCCCAGGGTGTACCTTTGAAGGCCCTTCAAAAATACCTACTTTTATTCTCTTATTTTTGTCTAGCCTCTGTTTTTAGGTGGCTACCTCAAGGCATCAAGAGAACAAGAGGAAATGGCCTTAAACTGAGACAGGGGAGATTCAGATTAGATATTAGAAAAAAAATTTCACTGTTAGAGTGGTCAGGCTTTGGAATAGGTTTCCCAGGGAGGTGGTGGAGTCACCATCCCTAGGGCTGTTTAAAAGGCATTTGGATCTGGTGCTGGATGATGTGGTTTAGGGGTTACACTGGTAGTGCTGGGGGACAGTCAGATTGGATGATATTGCAGGTCTCTTCCAGCCTTGATGACTNGGGAGGGTGTTGAGAGGCAGGGCTGGCCTCTTCTGCTGTGACTGCAGTGAGAGTGATGCCTTAGGCTTTAACTTCTATATTTTTCAAATCCTGTACTGCCTAGTGTGTAACTCTGAAGTTTCGTGTGGCCTGTTAACTGCTGTTCTCTCATGCTGGTTAGACATAAAAAAACTCTCTAGGTTTGCTCTTCAAGGACACCAGGCCCCAAAATGTGTAAACTGAAAGCCTCTGAAGAGGAGGGGCAAACTTGGGGTAATTACATCATTACCTGAGGTTATAATTGGAGAATTAACCCTGATATGCAAATGGACCAAACTTGTAAAAGTGTGAAGAACTCGTGACCTGGGGTCCATCTTGGATGTAGCCTTTTGACTGCCCAGGGTGTACCTTTGAAGGCCCTTCAAAAATACCTACTTTTATTCTCTTGTTTTTGTCTAGCCTCTGTTTTTAGGTGGC
>VZTH01006153.1:175306-247435 GCA_013397815.1 Aleadryas rufinucha
TTTTTTTTTGTTTCCAAGCAAGGGTGGGGGTTTTTTTTTTTTTTTTGTTTTTTTTTTTTTTTTTTTTTTTTTTTTAGGAAAAGTATTGCATTGAATCAGATGAAGTGTAGTATAAAGAATGCTAAATTAAGCCTTATCAAAATGTTTGAAGAACATAGTATCTGAAACCTGATGAAGTGTGTGATTGGCAGTTGCATAGAGACAGCTTTAAGGAGTGATCTTACTAACCACATTGTCAACTGAAAAGAGTAACCAAATGCTGAAACAAAAAGTTTATTTGTATAGTTGGTGCTATATACTTTCATTTAATGATATATCCTGTTAGACTGTGCTGACTTTATTCTTCATTGCAAAACAAAACCAGGTAACTGCTAACCAAGGACAGTACTAAAATGTCACAGGATGCACAGAAGGGTTATCTAGACATTATTTTTCACATCAAATGGAGATTTAGAGATTTCAAAAAATATTGAGAGAGAACACAGGTTGGAAAAGAACTTGGAAATATGTTGGGAGGCCACAGGCGCACATCAGGGAAAGAGAAAGGTTCTTCTGAGTTAGATCACTAAACGGAATGTAGCCTTCAAATACTTGGCAGTTGCTGTTCCAAAATATTTTAAGTAGTCTGACATAATGTCATGTATTAGTAGTTTGGCACAGGATCTTTGCCCCTGCAAATCTATGAACTTTTAAGTTCTTGGAACAGGAATCAGAAGTAACCTTGCAAAGCCAAATTGCGAAACAAATTTAATCAAGCGAAAACAAATTTATGACAAACCAATGACCTCACTGTCTCCTTTGAAAAGGTGGAAGGTGCATAGCTTGCTTACAGTTTGGACACTGCAAGCCTTTGATAAAAGTAGGTATTTCTTTTACTTGGTTCACATCTACCTTTCCACACTGTTTGTGTCATTTAGCTGATGAATCCTACAAACCAATGTTTCATTATCTTCCTGTGTTTCTCTGGGTATCTAATCTGTCTCCTTTCTGATGCTGAGTCATAGATTGTACCCTTTTGGGTACAAGAGCCAACTTTTTGTTCTTTAGTTGCTGTTAGAAGCACACTGGCAGTACCTGACATAAGAACTGACAGGCTCAAAAACCCAGAAATTCCCACTTTAAGTGAATCTGTGGAGTTCAGATGTTTGTACTGTCCTTGCAGGGAAGTCACGTCTCTAAATAGAGAGTCATTGTGAAAGCCAGAAAGAGAGAAAAGTACAATTCAGTTAACACTTTAAAAGTATGATTTTTCTGTTACCGAAACCAAATGTTGCAAATCTGAAACTGAATTGGGAAAAGTATCATTGTATTACTTACATCAATGAAATTACATGATGCATCCACTTTTATGCATGGATTCCAGTAACTCTGTTGACAGATTATTTCAAGTTACTGTTTCCTCAAAGGTAACTATTCATTAAGTACATATTGAAGCCCAGATATTACCTGTACACTTCATTAAAGGACAGATTTAAAGCACCAAAACATATTTTTGGTAGATCTATTGGTGCCTAGTAAGATTTTTCTGAGGTGCTAAAATGGTGTTCTTGAAGCAACTTGAGTCATCTGGATGACCTTATTGTACAACCAGAGGTGAACAGATAATTGAGAGTAGAGTTAGAGAAACTCAAGGCTCTAAGCTTAATAGTATTTTAACAGAAAATTTTTCCTTATGTAGTCAGAAGGACAGCTAACAAATCCACCGTCTTGCAGGGATTAGCATTAAATGGTGTGAATGAGCCTGGAATTTCTGTTGTGATCAAAAGAAAATGACAACTTTTTTAGATAAAAGAAGGAAGAAGCTTTGAGCTGCTTCCTAAGTTAATATTTCTGCCCTTATTTTGAACATTTGGTCTCAGCAGTGTAAGATCTTACTCTCTGGGCAGCTTTAAGCTCCCTGAGGAGTCAGAATGGCTAAGTGAGCTCTGAGCATGCCTCATCAGCTCCTCCAACTACCTCGAGTTTAGCAACAAGAGAAAAAACTGCCCACCCTTAGGCTGACATTAGCTTGTGCTATGCCTGATGAGTAATAAAGAGCTTTCCTTGGAGGAAGAAAGGGTTCTGAGCTGTTCTCAGCATAGGAAAGTTTGAATTCAGTGGTGAGACTGATAGTGATTTTAATAGTCAAAAATACTCACCTAAATGTATTATACAGTTGCTAATAAAAATATTTTTAAATGGGTGGTAGGTTTGTTTTGGTGCAGTTTGTTGTTTTCTTTTTCTTCAATGTTTCATAGGAATTGCCGTTTAAATAGTCTTGACTTAATGTGCCTACAAAAAAAAGAACCAGAAATCCTTAAGAAAAAGCAGCATGACTATGATGCTAAAATCTGAGACCTCAGAACTTCAGTGTTAGGGAATTAGGCAAGGGAGGAGAGTAGAATCATTGTTTCCTTGCAGCAGATTGCAGTGTTGGGTCATTCAGTAATCAATAATGAAATGGCTAGCACCCTCAATTGCACATATTTCACTCTTAGTGTAAGCTTTGTTGTCCTTCTTGGGGATTAATAGTTTTATGGAGTGGCTCCTTCAACAGTCAAGTGCTTTTTCACATGAACCTTTCCTCTACTGCCTTCTGGGAGTTTAATGTGCTGGTTGATGTAAGGTTTCAGAATCTGGGCACAGAAAAAGAATGTTCCACTAAAGACTAAAATCCTTAAGTGACTCTTTATCTTTTAGACTGAGTTTTCCTGGTGTATATATCCAAGATAAATAACTTTCTGGTGATTTGACCATTTCCAAGACTGTATGGTAATTCTAGTAGAATAAATCCTACTTGAAACAACAGAATAAAACAGAATGTAAAATTCTGAAAGATTAATTATTTGTCTTTTCATGGAAATGAAGACCTGCATGTAAAACATTGAAAGACTGTGACTGAAAGAAATACTAGCACTCTCTATGTGTACACTTTCACCTCCTTGGTTCTGGACCTGCAATTAATTCTGGGCTGGAATACTGAAAAAGGAATGTGGTATTTTTGACATTTATATTATAGGTGACATAATTTTTAGCTATAACCCGTGTCATACTGGAACACTAACAGCATTTTTGCAGCATTATTTTCAACTACTGAGTTCTGTGCTATGCTGACAAAATGGCTAATGTGATCCTTAGGCATGAGCACAGAGGATCAATAAGTAGGTGATTTTTACCTCTTTAAACCAAGTCAGTGAGACAGATATTGAGAAGCTAAATATGATTCTGTTCCCCACAGTCTGGCTGTGGTCATATTTTAAAAGTGGGACCAGTGCATAAATGAGCTGCAAAGATGATGTAAAGGCTTTTGAAAGGCAGACTTAGACACCTCCAGCTGTTAGGCTGAGAGAAGGAAAAACAAAAGGCTGCAGTAACTTGATTGCTGTATAAGTATTTCTGAGGTGAAAAAAAATGCTGGCTGTTGAAGAGATCTTCATTCTGTCTGGAAAGCACAATGAGAGTGACTCCCTGGGAGCTGCTGCCATGCAGCAAGAAGGGGCAAGCACTGATGTACTATGGGTTGGGCAGGGGCTTCTTCACCTCACATCTTGGCAAGTCCTAGGGCAAAAATCTCAGCAATTGTCGGGCAAACAGTACTTTTGCCAAGATAAAGTTTTTCAGTCTAGCATAGGATAGCTGAAAGATACATAATGAATGTTAAAATAAGTCAGGCTGACTGGTTAAGAGATCCCTTCAGGGCTTAAATCCTGATTATTTCTTTAAGGACATTTAAATTTTAAGGACATTTAAATTTCAACCTGGGCTCCTCAAAAGACAGTCACAGATTCTGGTTCTGTTTTTATCTTTATCAGAATTTTAAGAAACTGATACTATTCCCTTTAGATCCAGTATACCATATTTCTATATATTTTTTGTAGGGATGTTTTCCTAAAATATCCCTCTGAGATCAGTGTTCCTATCATTTGCTCATTGGACTGTGAAAGGAAGGTCATGTAATTTAGGAAATTTTCTTTATATTATTGTTTACTGCTTTTACAATATAGAATCTTTTTGAGAGAGAAGGACATGCAATTGTTTAGCAGACTGCTAAGACATCTTTCTCTTCTTCAAATAATCCCATATGTACTATTCTTCTTTTGCTCCTTAATTTTATGAAGAAATTACATGAAAAAAACTGGAGCATGTTTTTTACTGGTTAGACTGTCATATCTTATGATTAAGAGATTTAGAATAATGGAAATCAGTTCTCTTAGAAATTGGAAAACTGTTGCCCAGATTCTAGAATGGATGGTTGGGAGTGAAAGAAAAGCCCTGCGCAGAGAGAGGGAGGCTTATTTTATAAAGCTTGTGGGATTTAAGGAAGTCTAACATGATAGGGTTTTTAAAAGAACATCCCCGCAGAGAAAAATGTCCAGAACAGTGCTATCAGGAACGTCGGACGGTGGCAAGACCATTTTCTTTCACACAGTTGTTGAATCCTCTGGAGGAATAAGAAATCTTATCTGTGTAGGGCAAAATGACTGAATCTGGGCCCTAAAACTGTGAGCCTCTCACTAAGGAGTCACCTCTAAAAGCTGAGCAGATGCTGTGCACTACAGACATGGCAGAAGTCGTAAAAGTCTCTCATGGACTTTTCAGCAGTGGCTATTGCATGTCTCCAGCTGTGGAGAGCAAAAGGAAGATGTGAAATAGAGGGATAATTGTCATGTATTACCAAACAATATTGTCTTTGTCAATCACTGCTGCCAGTAGATGACAGTGATACAGTCTTTTACCTATCAGCATGCCTTCTGTCCCCTTACAGTTGACTTTCTCCAATCCCTGGCTCCTGACCTTTCACCGCAGTCCATGGTTAGTGCAGATGATGGATGAGCCTTGTTAGGCTCATAAGATGTGCTGGTGCAAAGGAAAAATGCCAGCGGGCATGCTGTGTTCATGTTAGATTTTCATAAGAGTAACTTGTCTTTAAAACAGACAAATAGCTGCACAGGCTGAGCAAGATAAGTTTGTCATGAATGTTTTGGTTGTTGCCATTCAATACTGATGTTATATCAGCAGACAGGGAAAAGTGATCCAGGCAGGAGATTCTAAAAGAGGGAAGTATTGGATGAGCTGGAACAGGCATTCAGTTTCACTAATGGTATCCCAGCCAAAACCAGGAGAGTCAGGAAGAGAATAAAGATGTATTCTGTATAGCTGCCCATGATGTAAGTCACACACTTGAAATGGGAAAAAAAGAGCATTAAATGGTGAAATCTGTAGAGTGTGGGTTTTTTTCCAAGAAGTTTGAACATAAATGTAATTTTAAATTGTTTCTGGTAAGATAAGTAGTATGAAGTTGTCATATAAAAACCTTGAATTGCTACACAATTGAGGTTTTGCTACCTCCTTAAGGATGATTAGGGTTTTTTGTTGTTGTTGTTTTGTTTTGGTGTTTTTTTTTTTTTTTTTTTGTTCAGAGAGAATTCTCTCAAGTTTTGCAGGAAAGTAGAAGGAAGGAAAGCATTCACTTTAATCGTTAGATAGCATAGTGGGAAAGAGATTTCTAAGGAAAGATTAATAGGAAGGAAAATTTCTTGCTAAAATAGTAGATAGGATTTTGTTTACATCTAAGAAATATGGTTCCACGGAATGTTTTTTTAGGTCTAGATGTTTTCATAAAAATGCAAAGATAAGTACAAGGAATCCAGTGTTAGAGCTCTTGGTGGAATTTTTCCAAGACTCCATAGGTCTAAACTGTCGGGTTTGAATTCAGAACTCCAGGTAGTAAATAGCCCATTCAATATCCAAATAAACAACTTTTGTATGTTTGACAGGTCTGATGAACAAGAACAAACCAGTGTATATTGGAAAAAGTGTATTTTCAGCAAGACTTGTCATTTCCTGCTTGTATAATTTATCTCATATAGGTGTTTATTCAAAAGTCTTGCTCTCTTAATCCAGTGGCTTGTATTTCTCCTGTCCTTTGTGTATTTAGCACTATCGCCCTTATTCCTAAAGGTGCTAGGGACTATCAGAGCATTTAAGTTGCTGAAGGATGGCTGCCTTAATAGCCCTCACTTCAACACGATTTTACTTGGCTCAAAAATTAAAACAAACAGGAAAGACACAGATTCTGCTTCTGAAATTTTGTTTACCGCTTTTTCATGAAGAGATCATGGAAAAGCAGTTCCCATTCTGTGGTTCTGTGCCAAGCAAACAAAATTAGCTGTAAGCTTTCTCAAATACTGGCATTTCAGTCAGCCCATGTTTCAAATTGTGTGCTGTGTCCCCATCATGAGGAGGCTCTAATTCAATGGTGGCACCAGTGGCTGCCTGTGCTATGAAAAGGACTCACAGCACAGGCAACTGCTTCACTGTGCTGGAAGCTGTGAAAACTTTGGCTATGGTACACTTCACTTTTCTTTAGTAATTGGAAGTGTCCCTATGAGAAGGGAACCTCAGGCACAAGTGTTCTTCTGTGTGGCTCATAGCATGGATGTGTTTTAAACTTGGGAAGCTTGCAAAGGGGAAACTACAGTCAGAAAAAGAGTTTCATTACAGCCTCTATTTTAATAGATTTTCTGACTTTTTGGAGGTGCAGTATCAAATAACTGGGGATAAAATAAATTCTACATATTTCTCTGCATTACATTTCTTCATTTGGACTAACCCTTTCAGAGACTGAAAAGATGGGAAAAGAAAACAAAAGTCCTATCACAGAAAAGAATGTACATATAAAATCCAAGAGTATTTGAAAGATCATAATTCTTTTAGCATGTTGGCAGCTGGTAAGGAGTAGGTGTTGAAAATCAAGACTGCTGCTTACCTTTCCAGTGATGTCTAGAACTGGTCTGGTACTTCTACTATAGTTTCTTCCCTAAACAAGACTCTTGTGACCATCCTGCAAAGACGAAATACAGTTTCTTTTCTTCTTTTTTAGCACTGCTTCCCATTCAATGGAAATAAAAGCATGGTAATAAAAACAAGGCCAAGCAAATGAAAACAGCATGTCCAATTTAAAGAATATCAATGGTTGCTAAAGCATAATGTTTTTACAGTGCCCTGATTTGGTTCAGTATTAGTTTGTACCTGGCACATATTCTATGGCATGTGGCTGTGGGTATGCCTGGTACCCTACTGGCAGTAGCATGAGAGGTGCTGAAGTCCTGTGAATTGGGGAAATTACATCAGTTTATCTCCAGATGGTCACAGGTGCAACCCACATCCATGCGAGTAACAACCCCTTGCAGCTCCAGAACTGCAAAGGGTTAGAACTATTGAGTAAAGGAGCCACAAAAATAATGTTTGTGCTGAGAAATAGGAGTTACAATGAGAGTTTTAAGGAATTCAGTCTATCCCTTTTTCTAAAAAGAAGATTTAAAAGTGCTGTGATTAAAATGCCCAAATACCTTTATGGTGAGAAAATCCTGCCTCTGTAATTTAAGAGAGAAAAGATTAATGGTGGGAAGTTGAAGACATCCAAATTTGAATAAGAAATTGGTAGTAATTCATAACAGTGAGGGCATGGAAATACTAGCACAGATTACCAGTGGAACTGATGATTTCTACAGCTTATAATGCCTTCAAATCAATGTTAAATGTCTTTCGAAAATAATTGATTTTGCCAAACAGGTTTTGGGAATACAAATAAGAGGGACTGTGTGAAATTTAAGGGCTTCTGTTCCACAGGATACAATATTTGAAGTAGTAGTCCTTCTAACCTTATTTTCTCTGGATTTGTTAAAGATAAGCGTTAGATAGCAGATGAATCACTGCTCTGAACTGCTAGTTATTTCTATTCTTACACTTAGCTTTAATGTAACTACTACTTGCTTATGACCATCAGTGAGAGAATCAAAGTTTATGATGTTGCCTAGTATATTTATTTTAATAGGTTACATAATTTTAGTGCTTCATTTCATTAGTGGAATAGAACTTAAATGTCTTCTCTCTCCAATATAGTCTTGTCTGCTTGACCTCCCCTGACCAATCCTCTATTTTCCAGAAGCATAACATGGCCATTTCAGAAAGAAAGCCCCTTCAAGTCACTGAAGAGAAGCAAGATAATTTGCTGTCACCTGGGGAGGTGGTGACCAGTGAGTCACCTCCCTTAGGTGAGGAGTGAAGCATCTTTTGTTCACTGGGCCAGAGGCACTTTCCTTTTGCAGTGGACTCCCTTTCTGCCTGACTCTACTTAGATGTCTTAATGTAAAATCAGTGTGGGGCAAACAGTAGCTGCTAAATACAGATCATATAAATATTTCCTTTAAATTTTCTGAGTGTGATAAAATACATTCATCTTCCTGATAAACATCACTATGCACACATTCTAGCATTTTTTAGGTAGTGTGGATGTTTTTCTCTTAATATTAGTGTGTTTGATTCTGTGGGTTTTGACATCTCTATTCTTTTGTCTGACAAATCTGTGCGCTGACTTGTAAAAAAAAATCAATATTGTTTTCCCTGGCACTTTCTCTGCAGTTGAGTTGATTTATTATCACAGTTCCCTTTCCTCTCTTTTATCAGTGTATTTCTATTGCTTTAGGGTTGAGTACCTGATAACATCACAGGGTAGAAGACACACAGAGAGTTTCCGTGACCTTATCCCCTGTGTGATCTTGTCCAGTGTGACGGTGAGCCATGGCTATAAAGTGAACAATGATATTATCCAAGCTGTGTGATCAGATTTATGTTCGATTACACTGGAAATAGCGATGAGCTAGAACCAATGAACAAAATTTAAATTTATATTTAAACTGTTCTTGTCCCGTTCCTCAGTGGCTAAAGCGAGAGTAGACATCCACTGAGCAAAATATAATTTGTCTGCAAAGTGGTATGTGCTAGTAGAGTCATACAGCCCATAGTTCTTGCAGGATTTAAACCAACCATAGCTGATTGTTGCTCCCTAAATATGTAGTCTTATTACTGCTGTTTCTGTAAGCCACTTATGTCAAGGAGCGTTTAAGAACCTCATTAAAATTTTGGAGCTACCTTGCTCTAGACACTGCATGGACATGTAAGAAAAGCCAAAATTCACAGTCAGTGTTTCAGACCAGATGCAACTAAAGGCTGCAACAGGTGCTGTGAGCATATTGGCAAGTGCAAGTGTGGTAATGCAAACAAGGGCCCTGCTCACACAGGGCACTCGGAGAAAACAGGTTAACAAAGTCTGTTAAACCTGTTCTAATGTGGCTAGAGTGTATTAGAGCCACTTCATTCTTTGAAGAGAGTACCCTCATGCAGTGTCTTCTGCCTGGTTGTTTCTTTCTTTCCCTCTCTCCTAACCACCTCAGAAATCTCAGACCTCTCCTGGCCTTGCCACTCTGGGGACTGCCATTATCTGTAGGCATTGTGAGAGAAATGTGCTTGAAGGTAGGCTGCAAAGCAGGATTTTGTGAAGGGGTTTTTCTTATTGGCGTGGACCAGCAATGCAGTTTGACAGAGAGAAGGGGTGTGTGTGTGGGTGTGTGTGGGTGTGTGTGGGTGTGTGTGTGTTTCCCTGTTTGGGGCTGAAGGGATTGGGAGACTGAGGGGGAAGCTTGTAAATTCATACATCTGGTAGCTAGAGCAGGGCAATGAAATGAAGTCTAATAAGAAGGGCACAGTAATGCATTAACTCATCAGTGGAAGTGCATTGTGATGATACAGTCAGGGAAACGAGGGAGAAGGGAAGTTCTAGCAGTTCTTAGACCATGTGATTTTTATGTCAGCTGTCCAGAGGAAATGATGCAAGTAAAAAGTCTGAGAAAAGTTGGTTTGGAAACTGTGCTCTTGCATTATTGCCCCTTCTTTTTATCCTTCCTTCTTTCCTGCAGGGACTCAGGAAGATTTAACAGCAGGATAGTGTAGCTGGCAATAGAAGGAGCAAGAATGCATGGGGGACCAGAATAACCAGCATAAACAATGCTGCTGTTCTAATGCAGTATGTCTCTTAATGATGTCAGAAGCCTAAGCTTTCTTCACTTTTGGCTGAAAAAGGAAGTCCTCATTGGCCTCTCCTTCCTTAAGTATGCTTTCATGGAGAAATATGCCTTTAAATTGTCTGTAGCTCTACATAATGATAGATTGAATTGTTTTGCTTCCTTTCCCTTATCAATTTTCTACAATTCCTACACTCTGATTTATATTTATTATCACCTTCTTGTTTCTTTAATCAACAAGCAATGCTTTCATAGCTGCTGTCATACCTGTTAGGGTAGTTTTAATTGGTAAAGGCATCTTTCTTAATTGCTTCAGGCAGAAGATTTTCAGACTTGCACGGAACTGCTTTTACACAGTTCCTAGGTATCATTCAATTTTTCTGCTTAAATTATTTTTCCAGTGGATTTGGTCATGTGATAACACAATTTCTGAGCTGTTTTGGTGGTGCAGGAGTTTGAGGCACAGTGATATTAGGAGGTAGACAATGGTGGAGCTACTTGTTCTATGAATTTTTGTTCTCCAACTTCATCGATAGCTCCCTGGCTATCCATATACATTAGAAGTGTTCTTAAAATTATGAATTTCAAAAGTGAATAATGTTTATGTCTGGCATAGTGAAATGGCATGAAGTAAAATTACTTCATGTAAAAAGTTACTGGTATGAAGTAAAATGGCATGTTTTGTTTACCACAACTGTGCAACATTGATTTTTTTTAGACAAAAAGACCTAATTTTAAAATAAAATCCAGTAGCATTCCTGAATTTTGTGTTGCTCAGGAAGCCATCGAATTTTCAGTCAGCAGAAGTTTAAAGCTACATCATTTTCCTCTCAGTGGAGAATTCAAATTCAAGGGTATGTATGTATGTATGTATGTATCTATCTATCTATCTATCTATCTATCTGTCTATCTACATATAAATATATATGTTTGTTTTGTTTTTATCATGTTTAATACAGACCAGTTCCAAGGTGAGAAAAGGTACCTTTTTTTAAAATATCCCACGTTATGGTTGAGCTCCTCTCTTTCACGCAGTGCCAGGACAGACTCTGTTGCTGTCATTGAATCATGCTTTCATTTAATACATGAAAAACCCTTGCTGATGAGAATGATCCATATTGGTACAGTTATCTGAAAAAATATATTGGTTTTGTTATTTGGAAAGTTGCTACTCTGTCTGATTCTGCATGTCCATGTATATGAGTTAACATTATTAAGATCGTGTGAACACTCTGTCTTTGCAGTCTTAAATACCCATATTTTAGTTTTTTCACAAGTACATGTAATATTTTTAGTTTGATTTGATACTAAACAAAATAAATCTAAACACATGGCTGAATTTGTGAATATAAATGGCACCTGTAAAACCATAAGAATATGTGACATTTTTCATGGTTTTTTTTCTGAAAACAAACCCAGCTTTTGACTGTGCAATTGAAATCTGTGGGTGCCATTTACCTTTTATTGTCACAACCTCCCTCTCCTACAGGAATGAAAATAAATATCTTCCTCTTTTATAGCCTACAAAAGATAAATTCTTGTCTGCTCTTGGTGGTGATATAATTTTTCAAATAGCCGTAGTGATTGAAGTCTTGAGTGTATGAATAGAAAATTGAAATTGTTTAGTTGAGAGAGAGTCTTATGAAACTTGCAAGCATGCAGCAACAGCAGACTATGGAGATAAAAATAAGATCACTTTTGGGTGTAATAAATGCTAAAGCTAATAATGAGAAGAAAACCAAAACAAACTATCTCAAACCTGCAAGGCTTTCACAAGCAGACTCTTCTGAATTTTGAGAATATCATAGAAAGTATAATAGTTTTATAACACTTCTGGTGTTTTTTCAAAAAAATCTGCTCTGACTACTGACCTATAATAAATCTGCCAGATTGCTTCTGTCACATTTGGAACTTATACAACAGAATTTTTTACAAGATCTCTTTGTTCTTACTGATTTTTTTTTCCATATGCACAAATACAATAATATTTTCAAATAAAAAGACAAAGATTTTAATTACTGCAGTCAGTCTGAGGGTGAAAAACTCTTTATTTTTCTTTTTAAATTGGACTCAATGATCTTAAAGGTTTTTTCCAAACTAAATGATCCTGTGTTTCTATGAAATACTTCCAGTGTCTTCTAGATAGTGATTTTCTGTCCCATTTGTGAAGATAAGGTCATCTTTATGGCTTTACTTTTAGTTTGGCTTTGTATGCATTTTGTGGCAATGGATTCTCAATTTTCTAAGTATATCTGGAAGCTGGGATAATTTACCATTTAGTGAAAGAGGGATGTTAGGTAAAAGGTTCATACTTTGGATGAGTTTTATCTGAGATCAGTTTTTTCAAAATCAAAACAGCAGTATATTTGTAAAAAAAGTGGTTTTACTTTTAAATAAGTACTGATGTTCTGGGCTGCTCCCCAGAACCATACCTTTCAAGTGCTTTGGTAGAGAAGCTGTAAAATGGGTAGAACTGTTGCATTAGGATCTGTGGGTGCATGTTGGTGGCGTGCCCTTTCTCTCTCCAATACGGTTTGTGTCTACACTGAGTGTGCCTGAGGTCAAAGCGACGCTCAGGGAATACAGCGGGACCCAGAAGCTGCCTTGGAGAACTCGGCTTTCAGTATTTACCTGATCTGAGTCATGCAGCTTGTACTGAGACATGGTTGTTCATTAGTTGATAATACCATGAGAATATTATTTAGTACCAGTTTAGCAATAAATTTATTTAAATCCTTAATTCCCAGAGATGAGTGATTATGTTATCATCTTAGCTTTCATTCAGAAATTTGAGAATGTTGTCAGTCTTCCTAGTGCTGTGAAGAAGTTGAGAACAGTCCTAGTGCACTGAACCAAAAAATCAAATTAGAAGACAAATTAAAAGTATTTTCTTATTTTCTCCATCCTTATGGTTTTGGGGTTTTTTTTGTTTCTCTGGTTGGGATTTTTAACATTCTGATGGGGATTTTGGGGTCTCAGCAATGATTTCTAGTTTAGTGTTTGATGTTAGCTCCATTAACATTCAGACACTCAGCAAATGTTAAGCTGCTATGAGTACTAACCACAGCTCCTGGATATCACCCCCACCCTCCCCAATGTACTGAAATGTAACATGTAACAACTGTTTTTTGCTAATTACTCATCTGTGTTCTTAATATAACATTCCAAATTAGACCCTTGTTAATGTTGCACCTACGCTTTAGCAAAAATGTTGATAAATTATGAATGAGCTATAAGCCACATAACACTTCTATACCTGATATCCTGTATTGCTGCCTTTATTGCTGGTGCTTGAGTAGTCTCAGTGACACAGAGAGATGCAATGAACAGAGAACTCTTTAGAGCTGTATCAAAAAGCAAAGGCAAGCCAGAACATATTTCCCTAGCTTGATTTTATTTTTTGTGTTTGACTTTTGTGCTAAACATTGAGAACCAAAGTTAAAGCAAAAGGGTTGTTAATGTGAATTTTTACTGGGAATAACCCTGTGAAATGTGACTCTGGAATATAACTCTTTAGAATAACTAACAGTATTGCTTTTTGATCTTTAATTACAAGATTAATTGCCCAAGTTTTTGTCTGTTTGACTGACAGCTCTGCTTTTTAGAGGTAGCTCCTGCAATGGGGCTTATCTCTAGCATCCCATCTGAAAGGTTTTCACATGCAGTGGCATAAGTGAAAGGGAGAATGATCTAGGTTAGGTATTTGAATGTTCCCGAAGTGTGAATGCAAGCTTAGGAGTGGTTACAGGTCTCTTGTGGTATCAGTGTTTTCTTTTACTATTGGTGTCATGAGCTCCTTTGCAAGAGGAGTCCACACAGACAGTAACAGAGATGATAGCTGAAGTAAAGGACAGCGGTGATGTAGGAGAAATTGATTTTAAACCTTCTGAGACATCCTTCAAGACCAAAGGATAAAGCTTGACTTAATAAAAATTATCTTAAGTGCTCTGTACTGTAATGTCATGAAGTTTGAATGCTGTGCCTATATTTACCATCTGTGCTTTGGTCAGAGATCTCTTTAAAACTTAGTGTGGCAAAAAGAGGGTCTGACCTGAGGAAAGGGGATGTTTTGCCTGAACAAACCAAAGAGAAAAGTCTATCTGAGACATCTTTGAAGGCTGGAAAATCTGCACTGCCAGGATAAAAATCCTTTTAAAAAGGGTTTTTCTTTTTTGTTTTGCAAGCAGAGAGACTAAATCTCTCAAGTCTTTGCTAATTAACATCTTACATATAAGCAGTCTGAACACTGTTTAGATCAGCCAGGATTGAAAGTGGACCCATCTAATGAAGGCTTAGTAGCTACACCTTTAAATGACTTTGGTGAGTGTCTGCTCTTACATTGATTATGATGCATCTCTCCCTAGGGCTGTTCACAATGCCCAACAGACAGGACTCTGCCTTTTTTGGATCTTCTGCCAAGGGCTCTTGTGTTGATTGCAGGCGGCAGGTTTCTAAAAGCTGGCAAAACTCAGTGTCACAGGAATGCTAAAGCAAAGGAATTTTTAGAAAGTCTGATTATAGTGAATAATTGAGACTGAATGTTTACATTAAAAAATACATTTGTCATATTCTTGTGACTTTTGGCTTCTGAATATTTTCTTCTGGAAATACCATGAAGATACTTCATTTTTCATAGTTCTGCATATACTTTATATTCTATAGTTTTCCATATCTTCCTTGTTTCAAAAGTGGTGGTGAGGGAAATGAAAAATGTTGCCTGTTTATTTATGTCATGTATTGAACCATGATGATTTGTGTCACTCCTGAAATTTCATGATGAAACTGTGATAGAAGTGCAGCATGAAGTGGCTGTGACGTAAAAGAGGACATCCATTCTGTTAATTAAATTTGTATTAGTAAATATGCTAACACAGGCTTAGATACTTTTTGAGAAAAGATCACAAATACTTTATGATTAATTTTCCACTTCTTTTGTGATTCAGAGATGCAATCTGAAAGTGGGCTGTTGAGACTATCCATGCTATATCTGGAATAAAGCACTTACAGCCAAAGTGAGGTATTCTATACATAAATGAATTTAGAAACAATAATGCATTTTATATTCAACAGAAGTAAGGGTTCTTGAATGACAGGGGTAGGACCCATAAGAAAAAGAAGAAGAAAACCTCCATGATTCATTTTAAAAAAAGATAGAAAGGTTGCTGGATGATTTAAGTTGAGATTAACAAATCACTACAATACAATTCATGGCTTTAGATAATGGGAGGTCAAACATGTATTACTGGCTGACTTAAATTTGATTTGACTGAAAGATAAAACTCCGCTACATGAACTATATTAACTGAAAGCCTCTGCTTTACATTTCTCACTGATGGCACCCTGGGGAGGCAACTTTCTTGGCATTTCACATCCAATTTAAGCACATCATTGATGAAAAGATGGCTAAATTGGTGCGTCGTTTTGTAATAAAATATCTCACAAATTGTTTATCTGATCAATGGAGAATGCAGGCTCAAGCTGTTCAGGGCTAATGTGCTCATTGCACTAAAGAGTAAGTTATTGACTGTCAGAGGGACCTGGGAATTTCTAAACTCAGTTCAGATTTCCTGAATGTGAGCAACATATTACATCAGAATAGTAGGTTGTAAGAGATTAACTCCACTAGCTGAATTCTCACTGAAACCAAATAGATGTGAGCAGAGGGCACTAAGCACTTAGTGGGAAATGTTCAGCTTCTCATATGATCAGGCTGCAGAGGGCAGAAAGGGGTCTTACTCTTACCTTACTTATGCATGTTTTACATCACTGCAATTCCACTGACTTTATTTGACAGTCCTGCAGCATAAGAGGGAAAGTTATGCCATATGTGTGTTATATGTGAAATGCTATTTTCAGAGCTGTAGTGAGATATTTTGGTGCCTGGGGTAGGATGGGATCACTCCTTTCAGATGGGAAGCATCTGGGGCCTCCTCAGGGCCAGAGTCACATGGAGAGTCCCTGGGGAAATGCCTTCTCTTCAGATACGGGCTGAGTTAGCCTTGAGGGCAGCTGGGTGGATGTGGTGTAGAGGGAACAGGGAACAAGGTAGGGAGAAAGGGTAGGTATTGCTTTTCCTCTTTTTAGTTTGGCAGCTCTATTTGCTGGAGCTGATGCCCACTTTGCATCCTAAGGATAGGGAACCAGCACCCTGACTGTCCCCACATTCAGCTGGACTCAGTCCTGGTCTCACAGGAATGCAGAGTTGTATTATTTATGCACCCTTCTCCATTTGTCATGCTTTGCTGTTTCTTTTTTCACTGTCATTTTCCCGCAAAAGGAAGGGGATAAGAATGATTAAGAATGGTTTTGTCAAGAAGCGAACCCCCAGGAGCTCTACGTTTAGTGAGCGAGGCTCCTGTCCCTACAAGGCTGGCCTCAGTCGCTGTAGATCTGGAAGAGAATGAACTGTGTGGTATAAGTTCATTATTTAATTATTTTCTTAGAAATGTTCAGTCCACCATAGAAATGACTCACAGAAAGAAACACAAACCAGAGTGGTTGGTGGATATTTTTAGTGGAAGGAAAGTGCTCTTTTCCCAAGGTTGAGGGAGGAAAAAGCTTTCTTTCTTTGCAGCCCATGGACTTAGGACCTTGCAAAGCTGGGCATACATATTCCTTCTGCATAGGAACTGGTAAAAGAGTGGAAAAGAGGTGTAAAGTGCTTGTAGTAGGAAATCACTTTCACTGGTGGGATGTAGGATATTCCAAGGTGAGTGCTCCCTGGTCCCTTGTTGAAGCTGGTCTGCTGTGCACAATAGATCTCAGCATTATTATGCCTACAGGTGAGTGCAGCACTGCAGGCTGCTGACTTGTCTGTTTATCTGAGAGAGAGAAGCAATAGGTCACATGCCCTTCCCCCCCCCATTACTACTATAATTAGGTAATAAGAATTATTGTGATTACTTTTTTCTGCCAAAAATACTAGGTTCTGTTCCATGTTGCAGTTTAATTTTGTTTGACTGAAACCGCTAGTTTTGTCAAGGGAACACAAATCATGCTTCCATGAGAAAAGAGGGTACTCTTCTGCTTAAAGCAAGTATCAGTGACAGAGAAAGCTCAATTTGGTCCCTACCACTGATCTGAAGTGTTATAGAGGCCAGATGGCCAAACTGCAGTCCTTTTTTCTTGTCTGACTTTTGGAAGTTAAATTGTCCTAGGCTTGCTCAGTCCTTGAATAAGAGTTCTAGCTAAACAGAAAGCAGAGGAACAAACTGAAGAATATTGCTTTGTCACTTACATCAAAGATACTGAACAAGTAGATAGATTTAATTTTGACACCCTATTATGGCTTGTGGAAAGCTGATGAGGAGAGAGGTGTTGCCTTAGTACTAACTCTAATTCTAAGCATGTTTTTCAAATAATTTTTTGGGGGAGAATTTGTCACTAATTTTATCCTCTTCCCCACCACCCCCTCACCCTCCACAAAGGTGTTTATCTTCAGAAAAACATGGTTTTTCAGAACTCCTAAGGGCTTTTGACTGTGCCCAAACACTGATGGTTTCTTTTAGATCACAGCTGTCAAGGCTAGTATGCAAACAAGAAATGTTAGAAAATGTTTTTGAGGAACTTGCTATCTAGAAACATCTGACTTTAAAAAATATGTGTTAAATGAATGCCTTTTTCTCAAAATAAGAAACAATAGTAGTTTGGATGTATCTCTTTCTTGATCTCAAAGATTGTTAGTATGATGACTCTATTGGCATTTACTGTCAGCAGAGAAATGATATTGATGTAAAAAAATGCAATGGGAAAAATAGAACAAAAATAATGAAGGAAAATACTCTTAATGAGCAAGTGCTGCGGTGTGTTCATCATCCTTGAAGTAATAATCCCCTATTGTTTCAAAAAATGTATAGATTTGTAGATAATGGCAAAAGCAGAAACCTGAGTTTACCAGTTTTTAGTTAAAAATGCTTTCTTTGTGTCCTGGTGTGTTCCTGACATTTGCTGATTTTGGTTTTGTGCAAATGAGGATAGAGCTCTTTATGTGTCACACAAAATTATTCTAGTCTCGTATTAATTTTGTGATATGAGTTGTTCATGTGAAGTCACTCCTAAGAACTCCTGAGGATTCATTACCAGAATGACAGGCTTTATTTTAAATATTTTTTTTTTACATGCACAACCAAGTATACCAATTTTCTACCTAAATGACAGTAAATGAGTAATTAATCATTTACTGCTACATTAAAATCAGTGTGTTAATCATATCCTCCTAATCAGAGGAAGGAACGTGTTCTTAAGAAATAAAATACTCTTATATTTAACTAGATTATAGAAGACACATTCTTAAAAATACCTAGATCCAGAGCAGTACTTTCCTCATTCAGAAACCAGGTGGTTTTGTTGGTCTGACAGATGACGTTCTCAGAGTCTTTTCCTCTCCCAGTGATTAAAGCAAAGCCAAAAGCACACATTTAGGTAGATCAGGGGACTAATCATTGTATCACTGTCGTTATTACAAGACATGATAATTCCCAAATGTCCCACCAGAATCCCAAGTCTTTTGGTGAAAATACATTTGGGATCATGAATCTCTCAATTATCAGATCAAATCTAACCCTTATCTGAGTCCTTTCTTGTCCTAGTGAGGGTGCCTTTCCTGTCCATTAGCAAAGTAATTACCAGGCAGGTGTGGAGTTAGCAGGTGGGACAACAGTGATTCTCAAACAACAACTCTGTCCTTCCTGAATATATCTAACTACTTTTTCTAGTTATGAGGCATAGTAAGTGATAACACAAATATTCAATCTCATCACTAAAGGAAGCCATGAAAATGATCAAACATCTGGAGAAAATGCCTTAGGGGAAAAAAACTGAAGAGGAGAGGTATTTTCACTCTGGAGAAGAAAAGTCCTACAGGGGATCTCACCACCCTCTGCTTAAAGGGTGGCTACAAAGAGGGTGGTGAGAGGCTTTCTCTTCACAAGCAGTAACGTGGAGACGACTGTGGTGAGTGGGAAGAATTGCAATACAATCAATGTGATTGGTAATGTAAACTCCAATTTATTTCTAAAAGGNTTAGTTCTGAACATCAGTATTGTTCTTTGTTAGTTCGAGAGCATCAGTCTTGGTTGTGCAGGCCCTGCAGACCCTGCAGACCCTCTAGGGATTCCAAATGCCCTCGAGAGACAAGCCATTCTTCTACAGACGACAAAGGGCAACAGGTTCCAGGACAGGTTTCATCTTGACATGAGAAAGAAAATTTTCAGAGTGAGAACAATCAATCACTTAAACAACTTCCCTGAGGGTGAGAGTCCCCATCACTGGAGGTTTTCAAGACACAACTGGGCAGGTTACTAAGAAATCTAATCTAGGTTCCCTTTTCCATAAAAGGTTGAATGAGGTGATCTTTCAAAGGCCTTCCAACCTGGGCTGTCATATGATTTTATCTCACCCAGCCAGAGTTTTTTGCTATGTTTGCTTTTATAGAGTTGTTGAGGGATATCTGGTACTCTACACACCTTCACAGTTTGACGCCTTCCTAAGCCCATTTAATAAACATGCCTTTTCAGTAAATTTCCTTTATTTCCTCATTTAGAGCTATCAACACAGATCCCAATTTAGTGTCTCTTTGGCCCAGTTCATGCTATCCTATGTGGTACATTAAGGAACCCTTAGATCCACATTTACTAGAAAGAAAACCGGTTTTGGATACAGCTTTTCTCCAGAATTTATTTCTAATAAGATGAGAAAGAATGTGTGTGGTAGATACCAGTTTTGTGATAAGCTTTTGGATCTGATCTTTAATTAGAGGTTACCATGACTACATTGTTTGATTCTTTTTTCCCTGGCAAATGTCCTTTCTGAGTTGTGAACCTATTTAATTTGTGAAATGCTTCATATCTTAGTGCATGTAGATTAGATTGAGTATGAGTTCCTGAAAGAGAACAACAGTTCTTTCAAAAATCTCAGCATGTATGCTATTCTCATGAAAGTTAGTGGAAATGTTGGCCCTTGTATTGAAATAACACCTACTAACTGGCACTGAACATCTATTTGTTTATGGACAATTGAGTTGTATTGAAAATTTGTAAATAAAAGAATAACTGAATGAGTAGATAAGACTAGGCTGAACAGACTTCAGATTGAGATAACTGTAGGCCTTCATGATATGGTAAACTATTAGAGTTGCAGTGTTATCTCATTACAACACATATTTTACTAAAGAATAGTGTGTTCCAAGGCCTATATTAATACTGCAATACATTCCTGCCTCAGGCCTATTTTGAGGTGTAAGGTGAAAGGACAAGTAGCATTAAAACTTGAAAAGTAGATGTCTTTTACTGTAGCTGGATATGCAACACACAGCTGTATTCAGTGGTTTATTGCCCATGTTAATTGTGAGCAGTAAGGCTGGAGAATGTGTGTTCTAATCAGTGGCTTCCCCTGCTGTTCAAATATTTTCAGAAAGCAGGCAGAAACTCCAAAGAAAGAAATTCCAATTGCATTTAAGGACTCAAAAGTATATTGTTCCAAAGTTGTTGCTATAGTAGTATTATGGGATATCCAGGTAGAGCAGCAGCTTAAATGTTGCTGCATTTCTTCTAGTGACAAGAGAGCTTAGCAAATACAACTCCCCAGTCTATCTCATCTCCACTAAGGATAAACATGTGGCAAAGAAAGAGTCTCTCCTACGAACTACCCATTTACCACAGCAGTCTGATTGTTCTTTGCTTCCAGTGTAATGTAAATCTGGAGTGGCCCAGTGAAATTATTGGAGTGGTGTCAGTATAAGCAAGTGCTGTGACAGAGCATCAGATCTGCATCATGAAACTCTCTCTCCATTGAAATCAAGAATTAGAGAGACTGATCTTGGTGCTGGAGGGATTTCAGCTGCAGATATGTTAATAGAAACTATAGTGGGCTGCATGTATACAAGCAACTTTCAAAGTCAGTGATCAAGGATTCAAGGCAAAAGAGACCTTCTGTGCTCCATCAAACAGAAAAAGAGAACAATTTTCAAACTTTAAATAAGGTAAAGTAGGAGAAAAAAAATAATAATCAATAAAAGGAGTGACTAATAGTGTTTCAGAGCAGTGAAATCTGGTAGAAAGGGAATGGAAAACTAAAACCAATTTGTTAAGATTTCTCTGCTTGTGTTATACTGACATGGAGTGTCCCAAAAGATGTTGCAAGAAGAAATTTGATGTCCTAAGGAACTTCAGACGTACACCAAGAAGGTCTGGCTGACGGCCTGACAAATTAATTAGTGAGGGCATATGCATGGGAGAAATCATAATACTAATTTTGCAATTTCTGTACTGGGCTTCCCCTAGGCCAGCTGTGTGTAGTTCTTGGCTGCTCTGACCCCAGAGCACTTACAGCAGTATGCCAAAAAAAAGGATGGTCTACCAGAATATATAGCTATCTAATAAGTAATAATTTGCTTGGAGAAATTCTGCTTTGCATTTCCAGTAGCTGTCTTGCTACTGGATCTATCCTCTAAGGATGGTATTTTATCTCCATTTTCTATAAGGATGGTAATTTAATTTTTGAGCAAGATCCATATTGCCTTTAATGTCTATGTCAATCTCATTGTGATGTGACTTCACATTTCTTTTATGTGGCTGAAAAGTTTTTTGCCATTTTTTAAATTATTATTGAAGGATCTTGCTCATTTTGCAATAATTTTATTTCTATGGAAACTCCTTTTGACCTCTGAGATGTATTTACCAATTCTCTTTTTCCCTTAAAGGCTTTCCTTAAAGGCTTTCCCTACTGGACAAATAAGGACAATGAAAGAACAATGAAAGACCAAAGAACAATGAAATCATCAAGACTGAGGTTCAGAAGAATCCCTCAGAAGGATCCTGGGAGGGATGTGAATGTCAGAGAACAGCATGACAAGCCATAAAAATCAAAGATAAGTTTCTTTTGACAATCTTTCACTATTAGAATTAAGCTGTCATGAAGAGAAGAGGAAGCCAACAGAAGGTGACTGGAAAAATTATTTATTTTAACTGGGGAAAAAGGGAGTATGTCACTCTTCCTCTTTCAGCCTTTTTCAAAACGCAATTCCAGTCAAGGTATATTCAGTTCAAATTCTGAAATTTAAGCTTATTATCACAGAAGCATAGAATAGGTAAGTTTGAAGGGACCACAGTGGTCATCTGGTCCAACCTCCCTGTTCAAGCAGGGCCATCCTAAAGCAAATGGCACGGGATTGTGTCCGGATGATTCTTGAGTATCTCCAGAGACTCCACACCCCCCCCCCCCAATCTGTTCCAGTTCAGAGTCACCAGCACAGTAAAGAAGTTCTTCCTCATATTCAGATGGAACTTCCTGTGCCTCAGTTTCTACCCATTGCCTCTTGTCCTGTTCTTGGGCTCCATCCTCCATCCTCTTCCTTCAGATACTTCTACATTGATGAGGTCCCCTCTCAGTCTGCTCTTTCTGAGGCTGTGAACATGCCCAGCTCCCTCAGCCTTTCCCTGTCATAGACATGCTCCAGTCCCCTAACCGTATCTATTGCCCTTCAGGACTGGACAGCACTGAACAGCACTCCAGATGGGGCCTCACCAGGGCTGAGTAGAGGGGCAGGATCATGTCCCTCAACCTGATGGCTGTGCTCTTCCTAATGCCCCCCAGGGCACACTGCTGGCTCATGGAGAGCTTGTTCACCAGAACCCCTGTGCCCTTCTCTGCAGAGCTGCTTTCCAGCTGTCATCCCCCAGCCTGTGCTGCTGCATGGGGTTTGTATTACAGGAAAAGAAAGAAATTGCCAAATTCAAAACTTTCTAATTAACAAAAAAATGTTCACCCTAAGATTTTTGCCTTCCTACATTGCCTGTATTTTGAACTTTTCCCTCACTCTCATTGCCTCCTGTCACTCCTTCCAGACACTATGCCTCTACTTTCTTCTAGCTGGGAGGAGAAAATGGAAGATAAAGGGAGTGGAAAATGTGATGGTAAGATTTCTTTAATTCACTGGGTTTGTCTCACAGAATATTTTCTGTTACTGTACCAAATTGCAGGAAGCTAAGTTTTAAGACAGATGTCTGGAGAAAAAAAAAAGGAAATGAGAAAATTGAAATGATTGGTTTTTGTCAATCCTTGAGAAAAATGTGGTAATTGAAAAAAAAACCTAACAGACTGAGCCGTGCTCATACTTGATGGCCTTATTTTTGTGGAAGAGTCTCTTATATTGACTTAATGATATCTGCTGGAATTGAAACAACAGTGTCTACACAAGGGACTTAACCTGTCTAATTGCATCAATTGAAAGTGATTCAATTTTTTTGGCAGAGACAAGCATAGGGAGATTGAAAAAATAAATGGCTATTTTTTTATAGTGAAATAAAGGAGAGGAAGCAAAGCAAACAACTTATGGCCCTGAAATGCCATATTTTTATATCTAGGAAACCATGACCAAAAGATGCTAATTTGTTTCAACTCGCTCACTGTGAGGGCTCCCTTTGATCCTCCTGCCTTTCTTAAAGTGTGATATTCTCACATTTTAATGCAGCATCATTTGACACTGAGATGTAGGGAAAATTGTCCAGTAAACAGCTTTCTTGTACTGATTTGGAGCTTGTGGGAAAGATTATAGCATGAGCTGGTGCCTGCCACAAGAGAAATGGATTATTACTCTGGGAACACTTACATCAAGGAGGGCCCTTTTACAGCTGAAAGAGGCAACCTTTTACAAAGAGCTGTGTTCTGTGAACTCCTTGTCAGCTTGCTGAAAGTGCTAACTCACAGCATACAGGTCATTCCTTCCCAGAAACACGGGAAAAAAGCTTTAGCATGCTATTTGTGACTTCTTCTCCTTGAGTGTAAAGATGTTTTCTACAAAATGACACCCCATCAAAGAAAAAAAGTAAAAATCAGATTTAATGAGACAGAGGGTTTAGGGAGGAAGGAGAAAAGGGGTGTTTTAAAAGACATCAATTCTATGCTCATAGCAGCATAATCTTTCAAGAAACCAGCCTGCATGATTCGGATAAAATGGGAGTGGCGGTATTTTCCAGACAAAATCCAGTTCTGATAAAACTCCGAGCTGGGTAACGAGGTCTCCTGAATTTCCCCACCCCTGAAATCCTGCTTTGCTTCCTATCAGTTTCAGTGTTGTGATAAAATTAAAAGCCTCACAAGGGAACATTTTTAATTTTGTTTCTGAAAGACTTTTTTTTTTTTTTTTAAGTCAAAGAGAACTATAGAATAAATTATTACAAGGACATTAAAAGAATTTCATTTCCTTGAGCATACATATGCATTCTGCTGCAGCATGTCCTCTCCCTCCCAGTGTAGCCATTGATCCACAGCTTTTATAATGAACTCTAATAACAACTCTATTACTGCGAGGCTCCCGATTGGCTCAGGCACCCACAAAATTAGCTACAAAGAAGCCAGCTTGTCAATATTAATTCCACCACAGAGATTACTTGTTATGGTAGAACAAAGGTGTTTTGGCTTGAGCTGAACAACTTAACTCCTTGTCTCATAAAATTTAAGCTGCTATTGATCTCCTTCTTCTATTGTGCTGAAGGATTAAAAAAAAAGCCAGGGGCGCGCGCGCGCAGACACGCAGACAGACACCGGCGTGCTGAATCACTCTGATGCATTCTCCTAAACCACCAGCCGCCCCCTTCCTTCCTTCCCTTCTTCCTTTCCCCTTCCATCCCCTCCCTGTCTGCTAAGAATCATTCAGTAACATGAAGCAAATTAAATCAATGAATTCATCCTAGCAGATGGGTGCTTTAACAGTCAGTTAGCCTTTAGATAATTGAGGCGTTGACTCCGGAATCATAAAATGGATGGCTCGTTTGTACATTTTACTGAAATAGATCACCGAGGTTAAATAAATGAAATCCCATTTGTCAGGCGGTAATAAATGGCCTCCCCTTCTGCAAACAGCTCTGTTTGGCCTAATAAATACAGGGATGTTACAGTGCTCCTCCCTTGATAGGGTTATGGCTTAATGAAATGGTCTTTCCTCTGCTTGTTTTTGCCTCCTCCTGCACCGTGTGATAAGTAGCGAACCAACGAAGCTTGTAATTACAATCTTACAGAGAACCCAGCCAATCTGTATATAAATCTCACCATCCAATTACAAGATGTAATAATTTTGCAGTCAAGCTGGTAATGAGGTCTAATACTCATGCATGTGATAATCCCCCCTGGATGCTGACTCTATCAGATGTTAGCTTTGTAATTATACTGGCAGAAAATCATTATTTCATGTTCAGCAGAAAAATGAGGTTGGTGGGAAGTTAATTTTCTCTATGCTCTGTGAAGCATAGACAAAATTTTAATGATTTAATCATTATGGTTATCCCTTTTGCAATTGACCTGCGTTACTTCTGTAGAAACATTGGCACATTTAAAAGTCCCTGTTACCCGATAAAGCTTGCCAGGTATGCAGCTTTTAATGTAAGAATAACCGTATACAATTAAACTATTAACCTGCTTGATAGGGGAAAAATCCATAGTTTTTATGTTTTCATTATTTACACACAGGATCCAAAGGAATGTTTATGTCCAGTCTGCACTGCGATAAAAAAGACTCTTAAATAAAGAAAAAAGAAAAATGCTATAATTAGAATGTAAGCTCTCAGAACAAAACAGCAGGTTCACAGTGGTATTTTAGCAGCTCAGTAATCTTTTGTTCCTTTCCAGTGTAGGAGACATTCACGAGACCTTATACTTCTACACAAAGAGCTTGTTATGCATAATCAGCATTTTCACAAGAACTAGTTTAAAGGAATCGCTTGTGATATGTATTTTTAATTGTTCTTTTCTGCTCTCAAAATTTTCGTGTTATTTCTGTTTGTCCAGCCTGCCAGGAGAAGGACACAGAACAAGACAGAAGTCACAACATTGAGATGGGAGAGTGAGAAAAAAGCCCAGCAGCGCAAAATCAAAACTATAGGGAAGTAGATAGGCAAGGCAAAATACCAAAGCCTATTTCAAATTGCAACTAGGATATTTAAGGATAAATTAATTACTTAAAAAAATTTGAGTTAATGAAAATGTCATCAAATTCTTTTGTGGTAGGATTTCAACTAAAGGTGGGAAGGTCTAAATCCAAATAGTACTTTAACACTCCCAGTGTCACTTGGATTTCTGTGCTTAATTTTTCTCTTTCTAACTTTTGATTCTGTGTCCATTATGTTCCTTTATTGATTTACTTCACATATATGTGGATATCTATATATGGAGATACATATCCATACATATCTATCTATCTATATATATATATATATGGATGGATATATATGTGTGTGGAAATATATGTGTGTGTGTGTGTATTTAAATATTTATGTGTATACATGCTCTGTTTCTCTAAACCAGACATTATAAAAATGTTAACTGAATTTTATCTTCTGGAAATATTTTATGTTTTCTTTAGAACAGAATTAGGACCTGTGCAGTACTTCAGTTGATGACTTTCATGTTGGCTTGATCTGGTACATTGGAAGGCTTACCACAGCAGAACCCAATTAATATATGTAAAAGATAATCTCTTATTTGATTCCTGTTAGACTACAAGACACACGTAGCTGTTGTCTCAAGACAGGAGCAGTTACGGATACTGTCCGGAGAATGATCTGGTGCAGGTAGGCACTTCTGAACCTTTGGGACGTGGCTGATTCCACCTCACTTCAGATTTGTCCTTCCAAACCTGGAGGAGTCGTCTAGAATCCCTTTACAGACAGTGAACATGTCACGGGTGCCCTTCTCTCACCCAGCTGAGGCATCAGCCTTCTGAGAAGGTGATCTGTATCCCAGAAATGCCTTTTCATCCACTGGCTATAAAAAAAATAGCAAATGTATAGTTCAGATGTTGATAACTACTTTGTAGGCCTCAAAGATTAGTTGAAATAAATTCTACCCTTACCTTCTTTGTGGATCCAACCCAAAGCAGCTCTGGAGAAGGCCTGGGGTCTATTATGTATTATGTATTAAATTCCTAATCTAGTGATATAAAAAGGGCAACTTGACAGACACGAATCCTGATCTAATTATGGTTCTCAGCCTTAAAAAAGGATTATTTTTTAATGAGTCCTGTAACTCAAAGCACATATATATTTAGACAATTTATCAAACGTCTTAAGAAGAAAATCCTGACATTAGTTATGGTGGTTCTACTGGTACTCTTATGTTTTATTCCTGCAGAAGAAACAGGATGGTGGTGAGGAGTGCATATGACCTAAAATTAATTACATTATTAAGAAGCAGTGAAGACTAAGAGACTTGAAGAGGGACATAATACAATAGCCAAATGGACAGTCCTTTGCTGACAAACCTATTATGTCTAACGTGTTGGATGGAGTAATTGGAAATACTTAATGCCTTACTAGATACAAAATAAATTGCTCTTAGCTGGTAGAAAGATGAGGGTATTAATATAAACAGTTAAGTCCAAAGTAATAAAAAATGCAAAGAAACTGAGAATAATGTGGAAATTAAAATATGAAATGTCTTTTATGGCAAAGGCACATTTTGTTTCTAGAATAATGCATTCCTTTTATCCATGCAAGTCAAGGTTGCCTCTTTTAAAAATTTTATCATGAGTTTGCCATGTTTGTAGAGGAGGGTTGGGTTTAGATGTATTCTTGAGTTTTGGGTAACATTTCTACATTTCCTTTAAATAAAAAAGAGAGAATTCTATAAATTTGTTCCATAAAGTTTAGCTTAGTGTCTCTGGGAAAGTGCATAAAGCATAAAATAGAGTGGGCAAAATTGATACAATTGGCTCTTCTGTCTGAAATATATTTTTACTCTTGCATACATACTTTTGCAGAGCACTGTGAGATGTGGAGATGAACCTGGTTTTCTGAACTCATGTCATGAAAAGATCTTTACTCTTTATTTAGCCAACTAGACATTTTTCTCACTGAGGCAGAACCAGGATTAAAAGCCAAGTGAGTTTTACTGCTGGCTAGAGCATAACTGGGCAAGACTCTGTTTCTGTACCATAAATTGGGCTAAAGACTGCAGGCAGAAGCTGGGAACTCTTTGGTTAAGACGTTGGATTTAAATCCAATATATACTTCAGGTGTTTAGTAAGTATGGTGGTCTTCTAGATAGGTGGATGTTAATTACGCTTCCCTCATTTACCGCACAAAGTATTGAAAACATGAGCTTGCCTTAACAAAACCAAATAAATCTTTTCTACTCACCTCGTTGTAAGAAGAAAAAAAAGCTAACTCAGCTTCTCACCCAACTTCACATAAATATTTCTATCTCTCTGAAAATAACAGAGGAGTTGTGCAGGTAATGCCCGTGACTAAAAAGATGCACATTTGTCCTTTTTGATAGAGCCTGCAGTAATGATTGTTCTGTGGTTCAACCATTGGATCTCTTTGAGCTTTCTGATGCTTCTTCTGGTGCATTATGGCATAGAGAGACACGTCTGGGAGAACCCCAATTCCTCAGGTTGCGCTTGCCAGTAGGTAGGTGAACTGTATATAAATTTGGGAGCTAGTTTGTTAATCTAGAGCAAACCTAGACAAACAATGGGCCATGACTGAGTTCTAGGATATAAATGAATAATCAGGTAGAGAGGTTGTCCCCTTCTTACTCTTAGCATGGTTTCTGCCTGCATTCCCTAACACTGACTCATATTTCCCCTATTTGACAGTTCTGGCATTTACCCTGAGCTCTATAATCCCCAGAATGTCGGTTATTTGGGATCCTTGAGCCAAAGAGCTTCTCTTACTTCCACTCATATTCATCTCCTATTTCAATATGAAATTTACATTCAAAGTAGTGGAGAGCAAGTCGATAAGACTGCACACCCACCTTGCAGCAGGAGCAGTGTCTTTGGCTTCTCTGAGGACTTTGTCTTGAACATCTGCCTTGGTTGTGTTTTAGGACTGTTCTGTTCTGGGACCTAACTTTAGCCAAGCCACAGAGATGGAAACTTGGCATACAAAATTTTGGAAACTCTGTGAAGCAGCCTTTGATTTTTGTATGGGTTTACAAGAGATCAGCATAATTCTATTTGAGCATAGCTGGGATTATGCATCCCACTGAACAAATCCAATCCTTAAAAGAATTTCCAGGTTCAGGAGTGATTTCATCAGGCAGTTTTCGACAGTTGAACCCATTGAAAATGAAAATAAAATGTCTAGTGTCCTTTTGTGATTTGAGATGTCACCAAAGCTTATATGAAGGGGTTAATTTATTAAAAGGCACTGGCTCTTAGTAGTTGCTAGGTAACATAGACCTTTTCCCAAAGGCTGTACTGCTCCAAGGAGGGTGTTTGGTAGAGGTAATGATCCTGTGTGGGGTTTACTCAATGAGTTGGTGGTAACCTATCCTGCAGAGGAGTTGAGAGGGTGTAGTGTTGGAACAAGCTGTCATCTTCCACCTGTCCTCTTCCATTCATACTTCTCTCTCTTTAGAAAACAGAACAAATCAAACAAACAAAACCCAACCAACCAACCAACAAGCAAACGGAGGAAAACCACAGTTGCTTTAATTTGCCTGTGAAACTAGTCAAGAACTCTCTGACCTCCCCTGCAGACTGGGCACTGGAAATGTAAATGACTATTTTGTGCCTGTGACTGAAAGAAGTCCCAAAATAGGAGTTATGAAGCCTTCTGTTCTCAGTAGTTAAAAAAAGAAAAAGAAATGTGCCCATTTTCAACATGTTTATTGAAGCATCTTTTCTTTAGAATGAGTAAGAAGTTAAGAAATGAATTTTTAAGTAAGGTTTATTTTTGTCTCAGATTATATGTCAGCATTTTATCTTCTGTATTAGGATCACAGCTTAGAGTTATTTCTTTACTGCTTCTGTGTTTTGTTGTATTTTTTAAGAGACAAAGGAAAGAAATGATTGAAAATCCACATGCACACCCAACTGATTTGTAAGTTGATGAGACCAACCTAATGACAAGAGTGTATTTAGTTCTGTGACTAAAAAAATTGCAATTAGTGGTTGTTTTTTTTTTTTTTTAATAAACATTTTTCTGTAGAAATAGGTGCATAGACTTCATCCTTACGGGCCAGGGTAACTTACATGACAACTTGTTAAATCGATTTTATGCTTCTTTTAGATCTGCTATTCAATTTTTTAAAGTGCAGATACCATGGCAACCCCCTCTCTCATATGGAACGTATGCTGCTTTAGAGATAAAGAGCAAGTACATGCAAAGATGGAACAGGATGACATGTAAACTTTTTTTTAATATTCACACTTTGTATGAAAAAATGTGCTACACAGACACATTTTCTCTCAGCTGCAGTGTATTTTATGAAAGAATCACATTTTGTACTATGCAATTAGTCAGGTTTTAGATCTTTTCGTAAATAATATAGAAGGAAATTGCACCCTATGCTTTTCTGATGTGTGTTTATGTGTGTGTATATACGCATATATATACCCAAAGAATTATTCAAATCTCTACATTTGTTTTATTGTATAATAACGCCTTAAAGACTGACAGTAACATCTTTATTTTTATTGATTTTCTTACTGTTCCTTAATGGGAAGAACATAACACAGTTTTTTTTGTTTTGCTTTGATTTTATGAAGGAGCTGCATAGCTGCTACAATTAATTCTTTTTTAAAAGAAAAGACGAAACACAGCTGAAGTATCAGTTTTGAGAAAAAGCAGGAGGACCTATGTGTGCTTGTCTATCTCGGTGGTTATTTACATTGTCTGGATCAGAATTTTCAAAAGCATGATAGTATATTGGATTTCTCAATTAGCTTTCTAAATAATTGACTTCGGGGCAGTCTGCTGGGGCACAGCATTTTTGAAAACGTGGTCTCTTACTCGAGTTGCTTTAGCAAGAGTTTGATTTAGGTTGTGAGATATTGTTTATATCCAAAAACAAGACAATTGATCGAGGAAACTGCCATTTCTTATCATCAACACTCTATTTCTTCCTATATTCCCTACCTTGGTTGGATACAGGATATACTTGAAATTTCAGCATCTTGCTGATCTTTTTATTTTGTATTTAAGTCTAGTTTTGTGATTAAAGACAGATGTGAAATATTAGTAATGTTTCTACCAATACAAGCTAAGTACTCATTTCAGGTTCCTGAATGAGTTAAAGAAAGGAAAAAAAAAAAGTGTTTTTCAGGATTTAAAAGCACACTATTTAATGTGGAACCCATGTTCTGAACCTCAGTTTTGCTGTTCCCACCCATAAACCAGCAAATTACTCTCTTATGTGATCTTGCTGTTGATCATACAGATAACTTCCACATGCTTAGAGCACTGGAGGAAGGAAGGGTGTAGAGTCTATCTTCCAGCTTAAACATCATTAGTACTGGGATTTGAGTGTCTTTTAATATGAAGTCATTTAAATCAAGCAAACAGCCGTGCATCATCTTTCTCATGTTTTGCTGCACTTCTGACACACGCACTGCTGTTTGGCTCTCTGTTTTGTGGTCACTCTTTTCACTTCTTGATGTTAAGTTTTGCCAGCTTACATTTCTTTTTGCAAGCTTTAATAGGTTTGAAAGTTTAATCTGATTTTGAAAAGCTTGCACGAGTTCTAAACTGATTTATCAAATGTACTTGTGGCTGCAAATCTCACAAGGAAAGGCTCTCATAAGAGACTGTCTACAAATAATAAAAGGAAATGACTACAAACAATAAATGGAAGTTATAGGCTTTCCTTTTTCTTTACACCTTTCTGCTGGCAGTGTCTGAACCACCTCTCATTAAAATAGGGAATCCCACTGATGGTATTAGGATGTTTGCCAGATCTCCAGACATCAGAGGAATTCACAGTGGAAACTCCAAAAATAATGAAAATTGCTATTAAAAAATTAATTCTGCATCTTTGAATTATAAATAAATCTCTGTTCATGTTTAGGGGGATTGGATGCCGGAGCTCATGTTCACAATGGTTTTCCTTTGTTGAATTCAATTTGCCTGTACCAGCCATTTATGCTTTAACAAGAAAGTAATGTGATGGTGAGAAAAAGCATGGCATATTGGGATGTTCCTCTGAGTGCTATTCCCTGAGGCAGCTGCTGGAGAGTATTGAAGGGAGGCTAAATCAACATTGCCTACCTTTTTTTTTTGTTTGTTTTTTTCTTCCCCCCGGGACCAAATGTGTAACCTCTGTGATGCAAATTATATTTAACCAGCTCTGGTGTCTCAATATGGATCGGTGCTTTGGTGAGTCTGGGTCTCTCCATGTGGTCACAGAACAGTTTGTTTCTATTTTACAAGGCCAACTGTGATACACATTTGTATATAAATGGAGCAATGAGTTTGTCTTAAAATTATTAATGACAGATCTGAATGAATTTCTTCTTTATTCCAGTTTTGTTTTTATGAAATTAGTACTTTCATAGTGAGTAGCAGTGTTGAAAACCAGGATAACTGTAAAGACTATTACCCAATTCGATCTAATCAATGCAGATTAAAAGGTTAACTTCAGTCAAAATACATTCATTACAATACACTCCAAACAAACACATTTATTAATGTAGACAGTGCATCTTGTACCTTCCTAGCTCCGAGTTCATCACTGAGTAGAAATATTAATAAGTAGGTTTTACAAATGCTTTCAGATAATGATACCTTCAGGACAATAAATGATTTACAAAAAAATGAAGGTCTCTAAGGTCTTTTTGTTAGGTATCAGCAATTATTATGAAGTGAATTTTGTAATTCGGTTATTAGGAGTGCTAAGTAGACTGCAAATGATATGGAAAATGTATTTTTCTTTATACATTTTAGCAAATACTCAGGAAATAACAGTAAATTAATATATATAGAGAGATTGTAGATGGATTTTTATTTTACTTTTAAAAAACTTTTTTTGCTGGCTTAAATATTCACTTGTGGAAAATAGTCTTGTTACAGTTGTTGCCTCTATTAAAAAATGGGATCATAAAAAGTTCCCAAAATTAAAATTTTCACTAATATCTTTAATAGCCATTTCCATGACAATATTTTATTAATTGTAGTTGTTAATAAAGTAGTTTTTTATTTGTATGCAAAAAATCTATTTATCCCTTAAATACTTTCTCAGATTATATCTTTATTTCCTCCTCATACAGATAGCAAATTAAATAAGCTTCCAGCTTCGGACTTGAGGCAAACAATTGAAAACATGGGTTTAAATTAGAAAACAGTTCTGGAAATTGCCTGATAGGCTTGGCTTATTTTCATCTTGGCACTATTACTAAACCTTGTATGATTGTACTTTATTTTAAAGAAAGACCCAGAAGTAAAAACCCCCAAACCAAAACCAGAAAACCCAACANCTCTTAAAATAATTACCAAAGGAAGCAACTTTTGAAACAACTTGTGAAATGGAAGGTTGTTTTAACTGTTTTTTAAACGTAAAATGCTTTAACTGATAACAGAACATGTTAATAACAATAATTTAATATCCACCACATTGTATTTTTATAACAGTAAACCCCACAGTAATTTAAAATATTTCTTCTTTCAAGATTAGCATTATTTTTAAATAAAAACTTGAACGTGTCTGATTTAGGACCAAAGCATGAAAAACCTTCCAAAAATTGTATATGTTCCCATTAACTGTTATTTAAATGTTGTCAATCAAATCTGTTTGCATCTGGTACTGATGCCATGTGAAATTTATTTGTTTAAACTTTCAGTCACACATGGAAAGTTTTGCAGATGGTGTCCCTTCTCATCTGTTTTTTCCAATTTTCCCCCTAAACTGCAGTTCTTACTCTCTCGACCCCCCAATTTGATTTCTCCTTCTTCTAAAAAAAAATAGATCTAATCAGTAGCATGTTAAACAAGGGGGGATCTTTTATGTATTCTGTGTTAGGACAAGGAAAGCATCGCTGTAGATCACTAGAATAAACAACTCGGGCTGATTCAATTACAATGCCTGGGCCAGGCTTTTATCTGCTGGTGACATCATTTCAATCAAAATGTAAAATAATACAATCCAATAGATGCAAGAGGGAGAGATAGGACACAGACTGCTGCACTTAGTCATTTAATAAAAAAAAGTGGAAGAAAGCTCTTTCTGACAGGCTGCTAGGACTTCCATTTCCAAAACTCTATTACCTTGTATAATAGTATTCAAAAGAATTGAATGCAGGAAATTGTCTATTACTTTTTATTAGTAGAAGCTGTTATGTAGGATACAGCCTGCTGCACTGTTTTTTCTTTGTTCCTTTAATTAACAAGAGCATGAAATCCTTCTATTGGCAAGCACTTGTTCCAAAGCTTCTGTTGCTTTCTGTTTTTACTGAAAAGGTAGGTTTTTGTTCTTTTCTATTCTCTGAATGTCTTCTATTTTTTTTATACTAAAAAAGTAATTTTTTTCAAGTCACTGTAATCTAAAGTCTATCAGTTACCTTAATAGGGCTCAGGAGAGGGTAGAATGCAGATACATTTCCATAGTCACAGAACATTTTTATAAGAAAGTTTTACATTTGAGGAGAGAGGGAGATTCAGACTGCAACCATGTGTAGGCTAGTGCCAATCTTCTGACCATTTCACTTGCCAGCTGAAATTTGCTATTGTTGCTTAATTTATTATGAAAAAAAAAGAGATAAATTGGTACATAACAATTTGATAGATGCATGGTGCAAAGGAACATATTCTTTCTTCTCAATCCTTTAAGATTGTCTGTGACAGCACAGGATAGGGCTTTGTAAATATCATCAATCTGGCCATCCTACTCAATTCTCTCAAATTTTACTGGGAACAAAACTAGTTGTCCTCATTCCAGTGAGGTGTAGTTTCACTTACCTCTACATTCATATCTATAATATACCAGAAAGCAGAAATGACGTGTAGAACTCTCACTTGTTGGAGAGAACATATTTCACTGATTTTAGTGATTAATTAAATATATCATTTAGATTCACTGCAATTAGGTTCATAAAGGTTTGAACTAACTTTATTTAATAGGAACTTCTATAGCTAAATTGTGACATTGGGTACTGAACAGGATGTTGCCAAGGGCAAACAATGACTACTACAGCTGTCACTGAAACACTCTTCCTATCATGCTTACCATTTTAAGGTGCATTATGAAGAAGTAGATTGAGTCAAATGGATAACTGAAGGTGTTGTAGAAGGCGATGTAACTCCTTAAATGAATTTTATCAACATTTTCTTTACTACTACAGTTATTTGTTATTATTATTTTGCATTTACCAGTAGCAAATAGACCTGAAGAGAGCTGAGGTCTTTGGTGGTCTTGAAAGATATTGACATTATGTCTTCTCTTGCTAAGAAAGAGACTTCTGCCATTCTGGATAGCATTATTATTCCAAGCATGTGGTAAGCTTTTTCTGATGGTTTATGACAAGGATACATATGAGGATGAAGTAGTAGGCTACTAGAACTAGCAACAACTATAATCACTGAATAACTTTAATCCTCCTTTTCACAACCATCAGGTGTGTTTTATAATTTTTCATAGTTCTATTTGATATGCTATGTTTTTTACAGTGTCTGCAATGCTTACCAGCATTCCCCTGCTGCTGCAGTGGGCTTAAACCATAGCAGGCTGCAGTCATGGTCAGGGTCAGACAGCCCATGTTGGACACATTCATTCACCTGAATGAACACAGACTTAAGGTCATAGCAAGGATAGTTTAAAACATATAAACTAGTTATCTAACTCCCCATCTACCTAGGCAATAAAGAGATAAGAAGTCAAAGAGTGAAGAATCTTCACACGCTTAAAGCTAGATATTGGCCTAAGTGGGACGACGGTGCATGGAGTATTACTGCTCCTGTAATTTGGGAGCCTGAGCTGAGGCTGCATAAGCTGAAGCTGCATGTTGAGTTACTCAGCCCATCTTTTATTTTCTGACACTGCCCTCACCTTTTCAGGTAAGATGAAAGGTGAACCAGTCCTAAGCCTAATCAATATTCCAGGGGTAAAGGGTCTTTCCCAGAAAACTGAGAGCTATGAATTTCAAATCCTTCAGGCTGCAGGAGTATGTAGCACTTTGGTCCCTTAGCTTTTAGCTGAGTGAGTTTTCTGGTACTCTGTTTCTGGAAAAGAAAGATATTTTACCATGTGTCTTACTGAGCATTGGGCTAGACTGAATTCATCATTGTCCAAGAGTCTTGAGGGAAGGTCTACATGATGGAACAGAGACAGTTACATGTGGCTTCAACCACTTTCCATCCCAGATTAAGATGTGTGTTAGTGTGAGAAAGGTAATACATTTGCATGACTATCTCAGTGCGTAGGAAACACTGTCATCCAAAATGGAGATACGAGTTGACTGTAGGCACCCCTGGACATCGTGCTGGAGAGCAGACATTTGTCAGAGATTGGCTGAGTCTTCTTCTCAGTTCAAGTGGAACTCATATGATCTGCATCTTACAGCACAGTTTAAACCTAAAAAATGTATGTATGTCAAATTCCCTGAGTTGGAGCTGGACCTTTTCCCACAATATATCTGACATGCTCAACCACAAATTGGTTTTCTGACCTTACATAGCCATGAAAACTCCCTCTATCCTGACCAAAGTCCTCACTTAACATATGTCATTGAGATCCTTTAAAGTCATCTTTCTTCATAAGAAATAAGGCAGAAAGATAACAAATAGCAGAATTTAACAAATGAAATCCAGAACTAGCCTACTGTAAAATGTTTTTGTGTGAGTTGTGGTTACAGTCCCTCTCTGGATGAAAGTAGAATGTCTCATGTGCCTTTAGAGTTGAGCCATGTAGGCTGTTTGGAAACATGTCGTTAGTGGGTATCCATGAATGTTAAGTTTAAAATGGAAAAATTATTTTCCTAGAATTTCCAAAAACCCTACTACATTAGGAACATGAATTTAAAAAAAAATAAATAAGGCAGTACTTTTTGGTCCTGATTCTCCAGACAGTCTAGCAGAACCAAGGAATACAAAGGTTACATTTTCTGCTGGGTGCTTCTTTTAGTTCTCCTGCTGTGTTACTGTGCTTTCCAGTTTGCACATCTCTGCCCAACTCTTATGAATTTTAGTCCCATTTTCCAGCCCCACTTGATCTACCCCTTCCTCCCTGGAGTCAGCTCTTGATTTACTGCTTTTAGCCTGATGTTTTTGTTCTCCTGCAATTTCTTGACTCCCCAAGCTCTGTTCCATTTTAATTACAGGGATATTCTCTCCTGAAATCTGAAGGTTATGGAGTCCTATCCTAGCTGGTGATTGTTTCAAGGTCTGCACAGATATTACATCTTTCTTTTTTTTTTTTTTTTGTGTTTAATAGGCATTACTTTTCCATATCTAGCTGTCAGTATGTTTTGAAAATACTTGAAGTAATTAATATAACTTAAAAAACTAAACATGTTGTAAAAAATGTTATTTTTACCAAAGAAAACTTAGCTTTGTATTCTAGCTCTTAATAGGTCTAAATAGTTCTGTGGTTATAATTAAATGCATCTGATGTGAAACAAACTATGCAGCAATTTGGATAATTAACTGTTATCTTTGTATCTTTTTACCCTGTTTTATGCTTTTTCCATTGTAACATAATAATATTGTTCCAACTAATAGTGTAGTAAAGTAATAAATTTATTTTTTAAAAAATAAAAATAAAAAATAATAATAAAATTTTGCCAAAATAGCAAACCCCTGACTGTTATAAAAGCAAGCTGAGCATCATATCTACTCACCTTATTTCTTGTTTAGATGTCTTGGTATTCCTGTATTTTTCAGTACAGGATGATATACTGTCTTTGGGGCATGATACTATCTACAAAAAGTATCGGCCTTTTCTCAAAATTTGACTTTTGGAAATAGTTCTGCAAAGTGTTAGTCTTATATAAGCAGGAGGCAGGCAAGAGCAGGATTTGGGCATTTTTTACACCTTAACCCAGTGCATTTATTCTTCATGTCAGTTAGGATAGTTTATACCATGTTATGTTTTTGGAGGTTAGAAGGCTCCAATTGTTGGCCCCCCATTTCAGCATTATGTTAACCTAAGTCATTCTTTGTTGTACATGCAGGTTTGGTGAGCATGCTGTGTGGTCAAAAAGATTTATCAGAGAAAGCTTATACAGAAATGTACTTTATTTTGTGACATGCTGTTATCTTGTGACATGCTGTTAGTGCTGTATGAAGTGCACCTATACCTCCAGGTACAGGTCTGCTGTTTAATGTGTGTACTGCAATTGATGAGGTTTACATAAAACTTCGTGCTGTCCAAACATGAATGGACCTGAAGAAAGACTTAGAATTAAATTGAGCCTGTGGATTGAAATCTGAGACTCTAAACTGCGGCTCATCTGCTGAATGTTGACTCCTAGGCATCTTGGCTTCTTTTACTCAATCAGAATTGTCCCAGCCTTGATCAATAAGAGCAGTTTAGACCATCTGGAAGCAGGAAAGTAAAGCAGATCTTCTATCAAATTCTGAATCCTTTAAAAATCTGACTCCAGGGAGTGTTTGGAGATGGTACTGGATAGTGACTGCTGGGATGACACTCTTCTGAAAACACAGGGAAAGATAATAACTTTATTGGCATTTGGCTGGAGAAGTTCATAGTTAGCAAAGCAGTTTCTGAGCATGCTCAAGTCATTAGAAGGTGGGATTGGAAGCCCTTCACTGCTGATGGGGCTATCTCCAGAAACAGGCAAAGCAAGGAGTTGTCTGGAGCAGCAACATGACTGTACCTGAGTTGGCTGCTGTTGCTGTTGCTACAGAAAGGGTGAGTGTGTATGGAGCAGCCTCTGCTTCTGGATGGGATTCACACCCAGTCAATGCTGCGATGTCTCACATCAGTGCAGACAGGAGAGGATCTGTGAGCTCTCCACTGTCCTTCTCAGTCTGGTGCCACTCCTCCCTGCATTTTCCTTACCCATGGCAAGGGTATCTCACTCCCATGGTAGTGTTTAGAAGGCTAAATTCAATTTTGCTGACGTTGCTGAGAAGTCTGAGCCAGCTCTGGCTTCCTGAAAGACTTCAAATCTTCTACAATGCTGCCTGCAGAGGAGCTGAGCTGGAATCACTTTTCTCCCTCCCTATTAAAACTGCACTGCTGTGTGTAGAGTAGTTTGAGAGAGAGAAATTTTACAGCCTAGTGGTTACAGTATTCACCTGGGAGGGGAAGATGGGGGATCCATTTGTTGTGTAAAGGTCTGTTTATTAAGTGGCCAAAGGAAACAAAAAAAAACAAAGAAGGAAAGAGGAGATAAAAATGAAAGAGATAATAACAAACAGCGAAAGAGGTTTGAAAAGAGAATTTGATTCAGCAAGTTCTGTTGAAATGGTTAGTTTTTGATAATTTGCTATGAAAAGGTGGCTTTAAAGAGATTTTGACAGCAATTGCAGTCCCTTCCTGTTTTCCACCATCATCATCAATTTCCTGTTGAAGACAACTGGTCTTAGATATGCATTCTTCCTTTTCTAAGCTGTTCCAGATGGGAAATGGCATAGTTTAGAGAGGATCTGGATCAATAATCTTCCTAAATAGAAGAATACCTAGGCAAAGAGCCACGTTTTGTAAGGTTTCCTCTGAGTCATTGAAGCTGCCCAGTGTTAGAATGTGGTCTTAGGTTCAGGGCTTTAGTGGGAAGTTCAGCTAAAACACCAGTGTGCCTGGGTTGTTGTTAACGTGGGGCAAAAGCATTGTGGCAGCAATAGATGTGTCTGTTGTTACTGTCTTTTGCATTTGAAATGTACCTATCCATATTTTAAAAATATCTTGATTATGACATATTAATTTCCACTGTGTTGAGATTATTTAAATTATTTTAAGCAGCACCCAGGCAAATAATTAAAAAATTTAAATCAACTGCAACATGTGTAACGTCTATATTAGATGACTTTGACTTGGTAAGACTAATGCCAGAATGATCAATAATGGCATGACTAAAGGACATTTATCCTACCGTTCCACATATGGAGAGATCTGCAAGCACCACAAAATAAACTGCTTGCCACTTTATCTGCTGGTGCTGTTAAGGGGGACTGAAACCCTGCATGAAACTGGATCTGTCCCTTGGCAGTGATCCCAGTTAAGTAGGCATGTCATTTATCAATGTGCCAATAACATAATTTCTGTGATTTTTTTTCCTCCACGAATTTTGCATTGATAAAAGACTTCTTCAGCCAATAATCTTGCTTATTATATCATACAATGAAACTGCCTCTGCTTTATTCTCCACTTCTTTCCTTGTACAGCTGGGAATACTAGAAGAGAGCAATGAAGAATTAACCATTTGCTTGACTTCGTTAAAGGAAAAACTACTCAGTATATACTATCTACCCTGTAAGCAAAATCTAATTTCTGTTTTGCAGAGACAGTTTTGTGATGTTTAGGAGAAGAAAGTCCTCAGCTCTAACGCCTGGTGCACAGCCGGACTCAAGCTTCCTTAAACATAAATGTGAGATCTTTGTTTCAGCTTTGACCAGCAGATGGGCCTGAGTTTACAAAGTTAATTTAAGTCAGTTTAGATTCCATATTCTTATTTGGTACTCTATTACTAATTATGATAAATTAGAAATAGGAGCTTTCTGGGACTTGACTTAGACCTACAGGTTTGGGGTTTTTTTCCACATCGTTTTCTGTAGCAGAGACGGTAAAAGCATGCTGCTTTTTCTCATTCCACTTCTTCACTGAAGCTGCTTAAGAAAATGAGATACAACAAATCCATTTAGGATTATGTTGAAAAAGCATCTCTGCTTTTAATATTAACCAGATTTTTACTGCTAAGTTTTGCTGGCAAATCTCTGAAAGTTTCAGCTTGCAACTTATCCGGATCATTTAAATCTACAACACTGGCTTTGCAGTCTTGCAGGAACATCTGTTTTGATTTCCAAAGCTATCTTTTTAGTCCTAGAACACTCTTCTTTAGTGTTGTAGGAGATTTTTTTTCAGAATCTTAAAGAGCCTTAGTTTTAGCTCCAAAACATAATGAAAATCAGGAGGAAGTACCTGAGTGTAATGTTTCTTGTGCTGGTAATTTCACTGAATATATTCACTGTAAATGGACAAAGAAACAGTTGGATGTCCACATCACACTTTCTTTTCAATGACTTTAGTGAAACCTGGCGATACAGTACAGTTGTGTGCTATGTCTCTTATTGTGCTCTTGTTGAGGCATAGTTTGTGTATATATATATATCTATCTTTATGTTTCGTAATTAATGATTATTAATGTGTCTAGTAACATGCCATTGCTTTTCTTTGGTGGTAAATGCAAGTATTCAGTGGGGGAAGTATTGGTCTGAATCAAAATTTTTAAAAATTCTTTTTATCATTTTCAAAATTACATGCCTGAAAAATGCTGATGTATTGCAACCAGACAGTAACTGTCATGTAGAGAAAGGACCAATTACACATCTGTTCTTTAAAATAAATCAGCATTCTAAATGCAAGAATTAATAATGGTATTGTGTACATCTGCAAATGGAAACCAAAACAGATTATGATTTTGGTAACTCTGGTTATCACTACAACTTGGAACAAGTGCTCCAACTGGAAAAATAGCTACCTAGCTGCTAACTTGTGTTCTCAAAAGCTTCGCAGCTTAGCAGAAAAATATTGATTACTTGGCATTCAGTATCGGTTCCAAATAACTATTCCTTAATCATGCGTTTTTATACTTCAGATAATTTATATACATTAATTTCTTAGTTCATGTATGCACAGATGTCGTCACTCTACTGGCTAGAATCTTTATCCTCTGACACACATCTCATGTATATTAACACAAATACCATACTACTGTTAATAGGATTGTATCCCAACCTTCTATCAAATTGTTTACCAACATAAATCTGTCACTTTTTTTATACGCATTCCCACCTAAAAAATATTGATGTCTTTATTCTGTAGTTTACGCCAGCTTGATGTGTAGTGCCCTAAATCTCAAAGGCATTTCTGGGTAAAAAGTAAGTTATTATATGCATTGTTTCACTTGTACATTTATTAACAGAATTTCTCGTTAAATTCTAATTGAATTTGTCTTATCATACTTGCACTGTAACATACTTTGAATGTATTACGAATTTTTTTTAGTGCAACTCTTGAAAAATAGGTGCTTTATTTAATTTCTTCTAAATATTTTTCTCCTTTTTTTCTCTGAGTAGGTTAATTTTTAACAAAAATGCTGTTTTGAAAACAAAAAGTTGACTCAGTTTTTTACCCCTCGAAGTATGGAAAAGACCCTTTTTTGTCACACTTGGAAGTTAATATGTTAAAAATGTTGGCATGAAATAAAATTAAATTTTGAAAGATCTCCTTTCTCCCTTTTTAACAGTATTTACCAGATTTTCCTAGAGCTTGTGAAGAGCTTTGTTCCTGGGAATTTTTTCTATGGAAAAATGTATGTGTCTATGCTTTAATATTTTCCCAGTTCTAATTCCAAGAGCCCACAGGAAATGCAAATTAGTTAGTATTAGATACTACAAATGATATTGGGAGTTGATGATTGTGTAAGTCGTTATGATAGACATCAACCTTTCTTTAATATAAAGCATCCATGTAGCAATTTCATAGTTTTCAAATATACTTATAAACTGTAATTATCTACTGACATATTTGAAAGAGTATTCATTATTTGTGACATCGTGCGTTTGTTATTTCCTACTCATAGTGCTCATAGTTCCTTCAAGTCACAAGAAATTGTCCAATTTCCACCTTCTAGTCAGGAAAAAAGATGAAACAGGTTAATGAAATGCAAATAAGGAATGTTAATTCTTTTTTAGTTGAATACACAAATTTTTCAGAATGTGCATGAAAACTTGTTGAAATCATGAACAATTACAAAAAATATCCCAAGCTTCTCTAAATTTCGTGAATTCTACATTTTAATTATTCCACTACTTTCTACACAGCCCTTGTGCTGGTTTACCAGCTTATGATAGTTCTGTGGATTTTGTAATGCACCTTGTGTCCTTGTTAATATGAGGTGGAAAAAAGTGTGTTAAAAATTATTTATGTAGATCACTGACCACTCTATAATTCTATCTATTTCCATGAGCTTTTAATTGTGCTCTGCTGCTCGTGTATTTAAATGTCTCACTCTATGTCTCTTTTATTGAGATTATTGTTTATTTGTATGACTAACTGCAAGGGTGGATGGGTAAAATGAAAAAAAGGTGGGATTGTGTTCTCCTCTTCTGTCTCTCTTTTTCTCTCTCTCACTCTCCCCCTCTTTTCTAAACAAGCTAAGAGTTTTTATAATTCATCACCTGGCTGACAGATGAGTTCTGCTGGAGAATATTAGAAAATGTCTCAAATCTCATATATATGCTAATGGTATGCTGAGACTGGTTGGTGGTATGCCGGAGTTTTTAATCTGTCTCGACCAGTGTGGAAAGTGGAGGAGACAAGTCATTGCACTCGACAATTTATGATCAAACAACTGAATTGTAAAGGAAGAAGGACATGCAGAAAAGGAGAGTAATTTTCTGATTTAACAGCGTTGTTACTACAAATAAAGAAATCTTGATTTTGACTGCACTCGACATTAAATGAGTTTCCTGTGCCCTGCTCTGAATTTTTCATTTTCAGATTTGTATAAAGCACCCTGCTTAGATACAAGTGACAGATAAGGAGACGATTGCATATGGAAATCAAATGTGTATAATAAAGCCATCTTCTGTTTATTAAATAAACACATGTAGATGACTTCCGTGGAGAATGCACTGATAATTCTTCATTGTGTTCTAGTTTTTTTGCAAGTCACAAAGAATCTTATTTAACAACCACGAATGACTAGATGCAAGCTTTTCTGTTTATTACCTTATAACAAACCAGGCAGTCTAATATATGGCATTTATAAACATTTTATTTTGATTCTTTAGTCCAGGTTTTAGCTGCAACAGTACAATACATTAGTGTTCGTGCTATTAGAGTTCTGGAAGCTGCATGAATGCATTAGTATTTTCTGAATATTATGTTTTCAGAATAGAAATTCTAAAGATTAGCAAGATAATATGTACATTATTGTAAAGTGAAATTCCAGGGGAAGGGAACTATAGCATACACCTCTTTGGTCTCCAGATTAAAAAAAAAATAATTATAGCACCAAAACTAAGAAAAGACCATGGGGTCTGAAGTCAGAATGACAATGATTTCTGATCCAGTGATTTAAGGGTCTAAGTTTCAGATGTAAAACCACTTGAAGTTCATCAAAGGTTGTGTTTCCAGTTCTATTTCTCAGTCCTGGTTCTTTTTGCGGAGATGGCCTTCCTATAAATTATTGTAATGTATTACAGTGCTGGGTAACATCTTGAATACTGGTGGGTTTTTTCCAGAAAAGGTTTTTCTATTGCAACTGAAATGCTTCTAGGCATTTCAAAGTAGAACAAAATCCACTTTTTTCACCTTCTACCTCTGCAAAGTTAAGTTCAAATTTAGGTTTTGGTACACATTTTTATTTTGAGAATAAAAAGAGGTGAAGAGAGAGTCAGTAATGTCTAGACTCAAGTGAACTATTTAGTGAAAATTACTGGCCATGTCAGAGGACATCTATAATTGGTAGCTCACCCTGCCTGGACTGAGAGGGCCATTATATTGTTTTAAGTCCTCCCTTGTATTTATCAATATCTTCAGCTTCATTAGGAAGGTTTTAGACTCTCAGTATGTTTTTCTCAAATTATCAGCAGTGTCACCCTGTCCATTTGTTCGTGCTTGAACTCTGTTTTGATGTTTTCGTTTTGAAAAAGAAGAAACTCCACCAAACTTAATACCCCAGAAGCAAAGCATGCCCACCTTCTTCCAGGTATTTACTGTTGGATGGGTGAGGAGTTGTGAAATTCTGGTTCAGACTTCCAAAGCACCAGGCAGCTTCTCTGCCTGGGGTAACTGTAATGTGAGCTTTGGCATAAGTGCATCAGAAAATCCACATGAATGTCCTACTGTGATTGGAAGTGATTGCTGTGCATGGAAGTGCACAACCAGTTCAAACAAGACTAGATAAGCTGTGTTGCAAAGCCATATGGCTTAGTTTAAACAGCACAAAGAGGAAGTCTTTGATCATGGCCTTTGATCAGAGTTAACCCTAAATGAAGTGGTGGGCTAATGTAGGTAAGAAGGTGTCAGAATCAAAGCAACTAGAGGCTGGTATGAGTCTAGTAAAAGAATTTTGGAGAGGACACTGGTATGCAGATGGTTTGTTCAATTTTAAACCTAAGGTAAGGAAGAAAAAAATGTAGCAACTTGGGCACCAGTGGAGAAGACCAAAATATGGCAGAAACTATGAAGATGACTGGATGCAGAAGCTGTAAGTGTGTGTTATCCTTCAGTGAGTTTCTGACAGAATTTACATATGCATGAAGGGTCATCTCATAATGTTCAGGAAAAAAAATGTGAGAGACTGAAATGCAGCTAGAAATGAGGGTAGAATACAGAAATGTGTTTGAATATGACAGATAAGATGAAAGGAAAGAGCATGAACATAACTGTAGTTGCAGATGGGTTGATTGGCAGATCCCCAGATGAAAAGGAGACCTCTAGAAATATATTAAAATGAAGACAAGGCAGAGGAAAATACCAGAATGTGAGGGAAATCTGTGGAAGGAGTTTGCTCTATGGAAAGAGTTTGTTCTGTGAAAGGAGTGATGAGGTGCAACCTCTAGAGACAGAATACTGAGCAGCAAGAAAGAAGAGATTGAATAAATGGTAACAGCAGGGGCTAGTGGCTGAAGAAGAGAAGACAATAGATAAGCAGAAAGCAAAAAGGAAGAAAGAAGGCCAAAGTTTCACAGGAACCTAAGGCTGCTCTGAAAGATAACTTTTTGGATAAGAAATATTAAGAGACTGGCCATCAAAGTGGATGGAAATGGAAAGCAGTCTTGTGTGAAGTCTGTCCAAGCATAATGCTGTGAGGGGCTGGCAGAGTGTGAAAGTCATTCTAAACAGGCTGGGGAAGAATTCTTTCACTGTCAGTTCACCATTTGACTGTGAGTATAAGAAACTAGCTTGAGCAGCTCAAAGAGTTGTGCTAGATGGGAGAAGATGTTCAAAGGGCTTTGCTGGAATTCTTCTATTTTCTAGACTTAGAGGGCAAACGCTTAGGAAGATAATGTGTATCATCAGACCAGTGAAAGCACCAATGCAGAGATATTTGCCTGTTTAGTACCTGGCAAAGCAGCCGTCTTGGCTTTTTGCTAACCTGACTGATAACAGAATGGACAATAGAGAGTAAGTAAATGCTATGAGGATAATAGCAAAGTGGGTAGTTAAAAATAGGAGTGCTTAATTTGGATAGTGAGATTTAACTGGAAACTGCCTCAATAATTCATAGGAACTGCACAACAAAGTGGAGGAAGTCAAACAGAGAGTCAGATGTGAAAAAATGTTATAAGAAAAGCAAAATGGAATAGCTGTTATCAGTAGAAAAGAGAGATGGAAGGAGCTTAACTCTTCAGGAACTGTTCTGATACACTTTGTCATGTAGTGGCCTCCAACGAAGTAAGAGAAGGGAGTGGGAGTGAGTTGCAATCTGAATGGAAATTTTTTAGGGAAGACAATAAAGTACTTTGTGCTATGAACATACTGGAAATCAGAAACTGAACTTCAGTGTCTCTTATTAATAAAAATCTCTGTTGTCTCAGCAGCGGATGTGGTCTTTCTAAGATTTTTTTTTTTTTTACTTCACCAGAGCAGCACGAAGTGTAAATGTTAAAAATACTGGTAACACTCAAAAGCAAACTAGACTTCTTCAGTAGCAGTCGTTGAGATAGCAAAGGGGAAGGCAACTTTAACTTTGAATTTAGTCAAAAGAGTATTTTGCAAAGTAGTACATTATCTTCTTTTTTCCTTCATACTCATCTTCTCTGGTTATTCTCACTATTCAGCTTGTTGTTGGTGTAGCTCAGGACCTGGGACACAGACAGCATCTCATTGCGGGGAGCATTCTTTTTATCCTGGTTATGGAGGAGGCAGTACTTCTAAAAGGCATTTAAGTAGCATTTTAAGAGTCAGGAAGGCTTGATCCACACATTTTTGTAGAAAATTCATGTGACCAAGGAGGTATAAAATAGTATTTTATCAGTAATGTGCTTCTTGACCTGAGACCTGCAAGTTGAATGTTTGAAGCTCTTTGACAATTGTACAAATACATTTGGCATAAGGTGAAGGTAGGTACTTTTGAAAGTCTCACCCACAGTATTTTAGAAAATCTCTTAAATTTTTAATTTTCATGTTCTCCAAAATGATTGTTTAAAAAATCTATTAATGATAAAGAAAGTGAAATAGATGCAGAAATCCCAAACCAACAAAGACACGCTTTGAATATAAAAATGTGAATTAATAGACGGTGCTTTTTTCCCCCATGTTCACACAAGAGCTGTCTACACCACTGTGCTTGACTGCCCTTTTATTCCATGAAGGCAATACCATGAATAAATAAAACTGAAAGTGTGAAACAGCTTAGAGTTGAAATGTGCCCTTACCAGGGCATAGCAAAACTTTATTGAACCTCGATGCCTATGAACAATGGCTCACTTCAATAGTGCCAGCAGATGGCACTCTTTATATTAAGTAGCTTTCATAGGAAAATTTAATTTGTTTCTTTTTTTTCTTTGTTTTTTAAATATTGGGAGGTACTATCCCATGTAACGCTTCTTTCTGAAATGATAAATTGATCTATGCAAAACTTCGAATAACTGGATTTCTGATGGTGTGTATAAACTGAAATTTTCTAATACATGCCTTTCTCAATACCTGGGGGAAATTAAGAGATGAAATTCAGTATGACTGGAGAGTTAGCCCTCCTGAGTGTGGGAAAATTAAGGCATAGGAACAGGTTTCTGGGAATGTTTTGCAACTGCTCTGGTTTTTTTAGTGGTTAGGCATTTCCAGGCTGGATGTTTGATGCCTAAAGATGGTTGGACAGTTAATTCTGGATGTTTGGAGTCTGGCGTTGGATGCCTTTTTCATTTGCAACAGAGAAGATACCAGAGGAGATAAAGGCACAGGTAACCTGGGTATGCTAGAACAGGGAAGACTGGGAAGGAAGGATAAAGACTTCAAGTTACGCCAGTCTGATCCTTCAGGAGAAACCTGGGACTAAGGAAAGAGTCCCCTTTGTGAAGCCAGTGTGTGGTGGTGGCAAGGAGGTGCTTCATCCCTTGTGAGCTGAGAAAGCATTGTCTGGGCAGGGAAAGCACCAGAAGCAGAGCACCACTCCACCAGCAAAGAGCTGCTTTTCCTCAGGTGCCTCCCTGCTCCCTGTGGAGCCGCCGCTTCCAACGCTGGTAGCCGCGCTCACAGGCACTTGACAGTAGCCTATGTTTACAAAGGGATTTTAACAGTGAAGGTGGTGTGAATTCAATCTGTGAACAGTCATATAAAATCCGGCGTTTTGTAAGTGAAGAGGAAGAAGAAAAGCAGGTTCCCATAACCGGTAAATACTTCTGTAGCTAATAGTGTGCTAGGTTACTGATGGACACAAGCCACATAGCCCCTAGGGGAAAATAGAAAGCCTTCAATTTTTCCAGCTACAGCAGATACTTCAGCTGAAGTGGAGCCTCTTTTTCAGAGAAAGTCAGTGGAAATAGCTTCTGCTGAGCTGGAAAGATACTCTTGATTACTTGCTGTGCTCTTAGATAATCAAGGACACAGTGGAAATACCACATAGCATGTGATCGGCTTTGATTTATACCAGGAAACCTCTCTCAACCTCAGAACGCACTGTAAACAGCTGCTTCACAAACTTCAGACAGAAAAACCTCTTCATTTTTTATCTCTTAGCTAATATATTAAAAAAAGTTTATTGGGCATTGCACAAATGCATAATTTCCGGTCCTTGCATAAAATTAGAAGATGAAACAAGGATGACTTCAAATGAATTTGTTTCTTGGGTGCAGTCTTTTGCAAGGTTTCAATTACTAACTCAAACCTGTTAAAAATATTTGCCTCATTAATCACATTATATGCTGTGTTATTTAGTACTCTGGCTGTTTCTGTCCTCTAGCATGGAATTATATATCTGTCTGCCCTCTAGAAACCCCTGATACAATTCAATCATTATGCCATTTTACCTCACGCTATGGATGTTTGCAGCTGCTACCCCAACTTTCATATCCTTAACTTTCCTCAGCTTCCTAGTTCTGGCAGCTTTTAGCATCAACATCAAGCCTTGGTAAAAGTAATTTCTGGCTAACTCAGTAACATCTTTTTCTTAACAGAAATATCCAACACTTCAAAATAAAAAAAATACTATATCTAATCCCTCTTTTCTTCTAATTGTACTCACTCTTTTTTTCCCCCTCTGCCTTAATTTCCTTTTGATGACTCTGGAGTTACTCTGTTCTGCTCTGGTCTGCATTCATTGCTATGGGTGCCAAAAGGTGTAGCCTAGAAAACTAAAACCTAAAACTGCTGTTCAAATGCTCCTTCTACTACTCCCTTCTCATTACCTCTTCCTATATATAGAGCTGCTTGTTTTCCTTCCTGTTTAACATCTTTGAATCCCCTTGATGCCCTTCATTACGCAGCTTTTGCTCAGGCACTTGGGACTTCTTAAATTGCTTATTAGAAACCTTCTAGCAACACTTCACTTATTGCCTTAAATCTAGCAAGGATGCTGTCACATCAAAATAGGCTATTTCACTTACACTTCTGCTTCTGCACAGTCACCTCCAAACCCTTGTATTGATACATTTCCTCTTTACCAAATACGAACCTCCTCTGGCTTGCTGCTTGTTTCTTTTCTTTCATTTCTTTTGGCTGACCTCCCAGCAACTTTATCAAGAAATGCAGCCTTGCAACTAGGCACTTAACTTTTGCTTTTCATCTGTTGCTCATTCCAGTACTCCTTCCTGTGTCTCCATCCTCCTTGGATGCATTCACAGCCTGGAAGCCCAGGTGAGGTACTGCAAAGCTATGCATTTGAGCAGTGCTAATACATGTGACCATGGCCCCTCAACTCACTGCAAATCTACACTGCTTTCCTTTTTACACTTGTTTGAATGTGTTTGCAACTTTTTTTAGAATTTCAATATACACTGTAGTATTCAGGTGAAAACTGAAGCAATTAGGTCTTCTACTTTGCTAGTACACAATAATGTGTGGAAAAGTCTTTGTGGGAAGAAAAAAGTATAATGAGAATTGCTGTGAGTCTCTACTTCCTGTACAATGTACTTTGACATGCTTTTGTGGATAACAGCAGCCCTGTAAGCAGTTCAGCATGAACTTCAGCACCAAGTTCAAGGCAAGAGCAAGGGGGTGATGTGGTTACCATTACAAGGTGTTGGTAGTTTTTGGTGATCCATGATGTCTGGGTCGAGTCAAAGATCTGTCTAACCTCTCTTGGGCAGTGGAAAAATAAATGGAGCTTGTATTAAGGAGAAGAAAAACATATAATGATAATCCCCTTGACTTAACCGATGATTTTTTATGATTTACTGATTTAACTCATTTATGATCCATGTATCACATCCAGAAAACCATGTGTTATAGCTGTTGGGTTTAATAAATTCATCTTCCATTAACTTCCAGTATTTAGTTGTGCATTGTATCAAAAAAAATACTGCATTTATTTCAGACTTTCAAAGTGATTATTGTTTTTGCTGTTCCTAGTTCTTTTGTCAGGAGTAAAAATGAACCATGGTTCCCTAGTTACCTTGTCAAGAACACTTATTATTTTATAGATCTTCATTACGTCTTTCTTCAGCAGGTTATTTTGCAGGCCAAAAATCCTGGTCTTGTTTGTCTTTCCTTGTGTTATTCCACACCCTTTTGTATTTTTTCCTCTTTCTACATTTTTTTTTTTTAAATTTACTATTTGGAGTGTTTTGGGGTAAGGTCAGTTTGTGAAACAAGACAACTAGAGCCACATGAGTATTCAAGGTATGAACTAATAAAAAAATAATGGTAGCATAATGAGTTTACTTTGGTTTACTGTTTTTCCTTCCTAATAATGTTTTTGGTTTTTTTGCCTGCTACAGAACAGTGAGCTGCTCTCCTCTCTCTTTGCGAGTGGTAGTAGATAACAGAGTCCAAAACTGTGTACAGAACATTTTTTGTGTATGCTTTCCTTTTTCTTGTGTTGGCATTGCATGTCTAATGACATCCTGTTATGTGATCAGTCACTAAGCTGCATGTTCCCCTGACATGCTTTTTTCACAGTGTTGGTTCTGACTGTTGTAAATAACTTTCTGTCTCAGCAAACTTTTTCATCTCAGTATTTTCCTTCTTTTCAACTTTTTTTTGCAGTGTGCTGGAGGGCATAGATGCCAGTGTAGAGTCTCATGGCACACCCTGGTGACCTTCCTTTCACACTATTTTCTATCTTTGTATACCCCTGCATCTTCCCTTTTGTTCAATAACAGTTTGCTTTCTTTAGAAGGCAATGGTAAGGAAATCTGGGTGAGATCCCTAGAAATTCAAGTACATCGTATCATTTTGTTCCAGCTTACTCATATACTGCTCATACCTTCAACAGCTTCAAGCAGATCTTTAGGGCATGACTTTCTTACTAAAGCTGCATCAAACCCGTCTCTAGTTTTACCAGCAGGTTTCATTGGAGCTGTAGACAATTTGCCAGTGCACCTTGCTTTCAGTTCTCTACCACATAGATAAAAGTGAGGGTATTCCTCCAAATTTCTGTATATTATAGTCTATGTGTCACCAGTAGTAGTTCACATAATACCTGAGTTCCTTTAAGGCTCTTGTGTGAATGTCATGTGATCCTGGTGTCTTTTACTCCTTTTACTGTCCTCTGTAAGGATCCTTGCTATAGATTTTTATGAAAAAATGTTTTATCTTCAGTTATCTTCTTCGAGTAAGTTGCTTCTCAGTGAACACCCTATCTAGCTGGCATAAAACTAGTCCATCCATATCGTAAGTGAGGTCTTAAACACACTGTATTTCTGCATTCTTTTCTGAAAAGTTTGTATTTCATTAGCCAAAGTATTATCTCTGAATATGTAACTGCAAAATCCAAATCCACTTTGAAATCCAATATGAAATCCAAATTAACTTCCAGGTGTTAAAATTTTTCAATAGAAAATCCTTCAGCTACCCTGGAATTCTAATTTATGAAGAAAAAGTGATTTCATTTAAACTGTTCATAGACCAATGCATGGTCTATGAGCAAGTCAGACAAGTCAAGTTTATGAACAGTGACATCAATATGCAGCACAATTTTTTGCAGTTGTCACACTTCTTGTGTTTATTTTCAAAGATGGGCAAAGTGAGCGTGGTACTGCCCCTTTATATGTCAGGGCTCTCTTTTCAGATCCACCTGCATGAATATCATACAACTTCATAGTTACAGGAGGAAATGATAGATTATGTTATCTGTGCTATATCCTCTCATTTGTATAATGACTCCTATTATCAGTGCAGGATTAGATGAGCAGAGTGAGGCACCACATAAACAAAGGGGAACATGGGTAGCTGGACAATTTACTAGAGGGGATGCAGATGTTACCAGCAGTTCAAATCCTAAGTGGGAGTGGATTAAGGATCAAGACCGTCTCCCACACTTTGGGATGTCCCTATCTTCCACCTTGGTATTAATTCCTCACTAGTGTAATGTTGCCACTCCAGTCAAATAATCAAAGTCAGTTGCTAGTGCATGGTCAAGGATTATATAGTCTGTACTTTGAGGCTGTTTTCTGCCTTATCCTGTTGCATTTGTCAGATGATGCTGAAGGAGCAAAAGGACCCCTATCTTTGGGGACTCCCCTGTCAGAGGTGGAGCTGGTTACCTGGCTTTGATGGCTCTCTTCTCCCCTCCCCCAAGGCAGGGTGTGGGTGATGGTGGCATTTGTTGTCAGTCACTGGGAGGGATGGAATGCTGCGTGTGGGTTAGCTCATAGGCTTTTTGGGATGGTTCCTTTGCTGCCGTGCATGCAGCTGAACTTTGCCAGGTTACTGCTTGCTGTTGCTTAGAGTTTCAGGGAGACAACAACCCAGGCACATCTGCCCTCCACCTCACCCCACAGGATACTAACAGGTAATTGCAGGGATAGGGGAAATTAGGGAAGGGAGATATTTGGGGCCAAACTCTCATTTTGGATTGGGCTGTTGCTGCTCCTGCACAGAAGTGCTACAGGGCCACTGTGGAGAGTCTGCTGCCCACCCATATATTACACACCTCTAATTTAAATTACTCTTGTATGCTCAGCAGTTAATGCTCCTTTACGCAGAGAGAAATCCAAAATAGGCAGTACATTATTACTTACTCATAGATCTGTATAGGAAAAAATTCAAAGAGCTCTGCAGATCTTTATTTATATGCGATAATCTATACCATACACACTCACAGATATGCAAATTGCAGCTTTGCATCAGAAATTCAGAGGAAAGCCTCAGGCTGATGTTAATTCCATCATTTAAATAAAGAATTTCCCATTGTTACAGAGGCCTTGGAGTGCTTCTGTGCTCTTTCTATTTACATAGTGATTTTCTCAGATGAACCAAATGTATAGGGATACAGGCTAGTGATACTCTTACCAGTTATATATTGAATTATTCATCATTACAGGAGATTCCAACCAATACTGATTAATCATTTCTCTTCTAAATACCGTTTTTGTTATAAAGCTTCCACTAATTCTGTTCTCTTGCCATTATATATGATTTCTATCTGTTATCTGACTTGACTTTCAATCTAGTATTTAAAAAGTACCAGAACTGTCTAAAGACTATTCAGTGAAACAGACTTTGGAAAGATATACTGTCAAGGGCAGAGTATTGAACAAGGCAGTAGGAGAGAAAAGAAAAATCCAGACAACATAATGATTCAGTTACAGTGATTACACTTGTAGTAAGCATTACTATCCTGGAGAAACGGATGGATGGCCCACTTCCAGAATAAAAATAGACAGCCCTTATTCTGCATCCATCCCCCACAACCTTCTTCCAAAATCTCTCACGTTAAGGCATACGATTTTTGTCATCTCCTAAAGAACAGGTAGAGAAGGAAATACTGAGTTCCTTACATTTTTGCTTGGGATTATCAATCCAAAATTAAGACAAAGATATTTCTATGCAGTCATGTGACCCATGTCAGGGCTAAGTTCTGACTTCTAGGCCAGCTGGACGGGGATGCTGTCCATGTTGTTGTGTTCAAGGCAGACACTAGATAAAGGTGGACTGGTTACGTCCTCATCAGTTGTCCTCATGGCCTGGCTCAGTACCTGTCCCCCTCTATGCTCTTGCATCTACTCACCCACAAATCTGTCTAGTGTGCCCTGCTTTGTACTTAGCATATGACCACATGGAGAGGCTTCAAGTTAGGAAACAATGGGGGAAACGTTGGCAGCCTGTTTTGGGACAACATGCTCTCTTCTGGGTCCACCAACTGCTTGCCATTTCTGCCATCCCTGACTCTGCTTCATGTGCTTGAGTAGGCAATGGCAGCAGTGCTATGCAAGTGTGCATAGATGTCACCATCCTGGGGGTGCTGGTCCTTCAGAATGTGAGAGTGATGCAGTGCCATGTTGTGCTGTGTGCCTGAGTCCTTGATTTTCCACAAGAATCAGGCCCTTTCCCCCAACTGAAACCAGTTTGTGTTGATTCAGTAGGTATTATGGATGACATTGTGTGCCCTAAGACTACCTGTCAGGCATGTATCCCATTGCGTATTGTCCTCTCAACCCAACTGACTCTCCTCTTGGAAGGAAATGCTTGTCTTGTGCTCAGCTTGAATCTGGGCACAGAGTAAGAGTTATGCAGTGAGGATGATTGGAATCTGCAGTTGAAGAGGGACTGAGCCACACTGACTGCCAAGGTTTAGGAAAGCACCAGACTGTTTAGCCCTACCTTTAATTGTCACTTGCATCGAATTTCATAAACTTTTAAATCCGTGTGATTCTAATTTCAGTCGCTAGGCCCATTCTTCGGGAGAATTTGCCACCTTGGATGACGCTAAGATTAAAGCTTTGTTCAGATGCTAGGGCAGCATTTTTCTGGGGTTCTGAGACACCTTGTTTTTCTAAGTCTGATTTCTGATATGCATGTCAAAATTAATTTCTCACACTTCTGTCACAAACACTCCTCTACGTTTGTGGATTTTTATTCCTGACATACCTCTTATCTTTTTATTTAATTCGGTATATATGTAAAATACTGTTAAATGCAAGAAGTAGTCCCTGGATATAAATTAAAACATTCTGAAATAGGCAACATGCAGCTATTAAACAAGTTATTTTTCACTTAAATTCTCTTTACATTTCCCCTTGAAGTTGGAAATTCTATTATTGCAATGATATCCAAAAAGAATCAGAAAAGTAGTAGCAGTACTTCATGAAACACTTTTTCTTCTAAAATTACAGAAAACAAATCAGTAGCATTAAAATTATTACTGACTTCAATTGTAAGGAATAATAATGTAATGTGATATAATGAAGAAGCTTTTTTTTGTTTTTTTGTAAAGTTTAACTGATTTTTGGAAGCTTCATTTAAGATCACTCAGTTTGAAGACTCTTAAGTCAGATGCTTCTTCTGAAAAGGTGAGCATTGAAAGACACAAAAATATACAAAACTAAATTTAAATATGAATTTATGCAGGGACACGCAGTTTGTAAGTGATCCTCAGTACTGAATTTGAATTACTGTTCTGCTTTATTATCTAGATTTTATTTAGTGCTGATAAGGAAAATATTTGGATTAAAATGTGTTCTCCCATTCTATGCTTTAAGAGCATGATGCTAGTGTTTTTGACAAAGGGGTCTCTAAAGATGGTTTATATAAGAGCTAATTTTTTGTTTCAGAATAGACATTCTTTTTTCTCAGAGGATTCATTTTATAGAGAAGATATAGAACACATCACACATTCCTTTCCGATTTTGGTCAATAAAGTTATCATGTAATTATCATCAACCAGTATTTAATAATTAATTCCTACCTCTAGGGCTGTCTGTGGACAAAGTATGATATCTCATCTAAAAGCAGTGGCTGAATTTGTCAGTGAGGTATGGGGGCAGATAATCAGTGTCATCATGAATAATAGAGCTTTCATAATTTTAACTGCATTTAGAAACCATTTCTTTACTTGTAACATGGCCAGAGTGCCTGCAGCTTAGGATTTCATCACACTTTTTGCATAGTCTTTGAAATTCTGGGTAAAATCTAGCTTTATACAGCGTCTATACAACAGAAATAACGCAGCTGTGGGCAGCTTAAACAGGACTGGCCCTGTATACTAAGGCCAAATGAGACCAGCAGTTTCTGAATTTGCAATCATCTGAGGGGAGAACTTGGGTGCAAGTGGTTGCACATCAGCTGAGATGTCCTGCAATGGTCAGAGCGGTCCTACTGCCGCACCATGCTGGCACTCAGACAGAAAATCCCACGTAGCAGCACAGTGTGCAGCAACTGCACAGCAGAGGAGGCTAAAAGCATTTTCAAATTTCCCTTTCTATGTGGACATATCCAGCAGTGAGTCCAACCTACTCTTCTGCCCATAGCTGCACACTTTGGTGTTGAGGTAGGCTTCCTTTAGGAAGCTGGCAAGGATGCAGGGAGTACTGTGAAGTTAATGCTGTTTTAGTGCCACTGTCACACTCCTTGCTCTCACAGGCACCTCCAGGGAGCGGAGCTTGGTTCTAGCTCTACGGCTTTCCCATAGCTTACTGCAACGGGGTTTTTAGTTAAAGCTCACTGAATGGAAGTGCACTGCACATGGAAACATGGCCTCCATTAGACTGATACCGCCAAAATTGTCTGCATTTTATTTTATAACATTTGGCTCTCGTATAACTGAAGATTTATCTAGGTTATCAGGCTGATCAAAGGCATGGCAGAAGAATGTGGGGCTGTCCATAAAGGTTGCTGAGTCTCTGCCTCTGGAAATATTCAAAATGTGCCTGGATGTGGTCCTGTGCAACCTGCTCTAGGTGAACTTGTTTTAGCAGAGGGCTGGGATGAGATAATCTCTAGAGGTCCCTTCCAGCTCTGACTGTGATGCTGTGATATGGCTGATCATCACCCTTATGCAGAATGGTCACGGCTCAGTAGACTTCACTAACCCTCCTATCCAAGGTCAGGTGTATCTCTCTCAAATGTCTGTCCTGTGTGATTTGTTTGTCCACCTGAATTAACCTTTCACCTTGACCGTGCAGGAGTTTTGGACCTTGTTTATAAAGCAGCTGTGGTCCTCAACTGTTTGAAATGTCTGTGTGATTCAGGGTATAGAGCATTTGGTGTTCCTTGTGGCATGAGCTGGAATTCTGACTTTTTGGAGGACAGTGTATTCTGAAGAAAGAAGAAATTGATCTATTCCCTTCGTCAGGCTCTTAGACTTGAACAAAATGGGCGTTACAAAATCATTAGGGTAGCTACTGATGTAGTCAAGATGCCACCATTTCAGCATCTGTAGGGTTGATGTGAGGGCCATGTGAATACTGTCAGGTGATGAAGGTCCTCATGACATGGAGAAATAGAGTACTGAGAACTGTACAGGAGCAAAGTACCTTTAGAGACACAGGGCAGACCTCAGCCACTCCATATTTCTGACAGACTGTTTGTCCAAGTTGATTTGCATCAAAAGAAGAATGACAATTTTCGGATTGCTGTATGTGTGAAGATATTATGCTGGTGCTGGCCTGAAGGTATAAACCCTCAAAGCAGAGGGTCTGGAATTCTAAAGCTCCAACTCCACTACCAGTTGACCTGTGTCTCTGGGACAAAGCTGTTCCTTCAGTGGGTTTAACCTCCCTCACTCAAAACCTTTTTGTGGTGGGAGAGATCCTGGCTTGGAATATGGTCATGCCTCAAGCCACCAAGAGAGGGTGAAAGTATCTGCAAGAGTCCTGACAAGCATCTGCTCAGTTTCCTGTCAGTCCAGGGCAATTCACAGACCAGTGCACACCATGTGTCCGAGCTCACTCCATAACAAAGGCAAGGATCAGCCTATCTGTCAAGAATGCATGCTCCTTATTTCCATGTGTGGCAGAACTGATCTTTATGGGAAAGAAAGATTTGTAAGCCTAGTCCGTGTTTGATCTCTCTTTTGCCAACAGTGATTACTTCCACCACATATAAGTGAAAACATTTTAAAATTTCATTGTTTAGATATTCTTAAAAATGGAAACAATATGAAACACAATGATCATTAATATGCACTTCCAAACAGAATCTACACCTTCCTTTCTGTCTGAAGAATGCCTGTCACATGGAAAATTCTAATTATAGTCACAAACTTGATGAGAACCACAGCAGTAACAATAGCAATATTGAAAGGAGCGAAATTGAGGAATTAGAGAAAATACTAATAACTTGCTAGTTTCTCCACTTATATGTGATTTGTATTTGTATTTTGATTCCTTATATCTCTTAGATTGAAATAATCATTTTTCAGGGATCACATTCATACTTAGTTTTCCTTTAAAAATATTTAATAATATATATCATTGTCCTAATTGAAAATGATAGCCACTTTGGAGACACGAAGGTGCAATTTTCCAAACCTCTTAATTCATGATTACATATTACGGCAGTGGAAACTTCAGACATTTAAATATTGGTTTGTTTATCTCCATGTTGCTTAAAGGGAGGTCCACTGATAACTCTTCATAAAAGAAAAAAAAAAGACTCTTGAAGAATTATTTTTCAACAAGTTCTAGGTTAAGAATAGCAGGAATTAAAAATAACCTTTGGAACTTTTCTCGCCCTTGTTTGAAATAAATTCTGTAACCTGTGGAAGAACATAAACTTCAAAACACATACTCTTGCTTCAAACTCTTTTTTTTGTGCAGCTTAGGGAGATATCCTAATATGAAACATACCTTTTTTTCTGGACTGCTCTTCAGTCCAGTATGACCATCTGTGAGTAGTATGGCTTTAGCTGCCTTTAAAATTATTCTCTAAAGTAAAGATAAATACTTCTGAATTGACCTCAGCCTCTTAGGAAAAACAGAGACAGGCTGTGATACCCACTAAGTATTTAAAAACAGACAATAATTTAACAGAAACCAAAGAAAGTCTCAAAGCTATTAGTTAAATTTTAATCTATACCATATTTTATAAATGCATGGGATCTAAGGGCTAGAAAAAAACATTAGATCATATAGATTTATTTCCTGAGCTCAGTGATTTATGTTTGACGAAAGCATATCTTCCAGGCAGACTTCCAGACTGTGCTTTGGATATATTAAGTTATGGAGAATCCACCACTTCCCTTGGTAGTTAGTGTCACTGTAAAAGCATAACTTAGTACTAAATATGAATTTATCTGTCTTTAGCTTACGGCTGTTGATTCTTTTTATGCTTTCTTTAGTAGATGAGAAGCCACTTCAGTGCACAGTACTTACCCAACTGTAATTAAGCCACCTTGATCTTTTATTTTTTCATCTTTCTTCTGATAAGCCAAACCATTTGATTTCCTTTAATGTTTTACCACATGGCAGTTTATACAGCATGTGGATCATTTCTATTGTTACTTTCTGTAACCTCACAGTATCTTCAACATCCTTCCAAAAGAAGGCACCTGAAGACACTTTGCAATGATTCAGCACCAATCTGGTGAAGCTCTTCACAGAAGTAAAACAGACTCCTGGCTCCTTTAGGTGTCCCTTGTTTGGATGTACACACATCCCCCCACCCCTCTCCCCATTTATATGCTGTTTACCATTACATTTTACTGGTAGTTTATGTTTGGTTGCTTCTCAGTCCAGATCCCAAAATGTTTCTTGGAGTTGTTCCTCAGTAGAATATGATGTCTCCTTTTGGAGGTCTAACTCCCATGACTTATGCCTAACAGCAGTACATATAGCTTTGCATTGTGCCATTTTAAAGGAAACTGGGGTTGAGTAACCAAATGGTTATTGATAGAATGCTGCAGGACTGGACATGAAATGATGACTCTTGAATATTCTCACAGAAAAACACTCATGTAAAAGTGTTCTTCATTGAAACTACCTCTTGAAAGCTATTACTTGTGCTGTCACATTTGTGATATGTTTTCATCTGGTATGATGTGTAACATAATGACAATGGTAAATATTTTGTATCTGTGTTGTTTTATAACTTTATTTAAAACATCTTTCTCTGGTGTTTTTTTTTTTTTTTTTTTTTAAGATGATGCTAATTGAGTATAAGAAAAGGAAAGGAAAGCCACAGTCTGAGGAGACTACTTCAGTGGCACACCTTGAAGACAAACAAGACTTATCACACTCTTGCAGCTCTCTGGCATGTGTTTGCATTCATAACCTAACTATTCCAATGCAATCAGTTTCAAAATTAGTGGTGACGAATGCACTGTCACACAATTAAGATATGTCAGGTTCTTTCTCCAAGTCAGCATGCAGCAATGTGTTGAGTGGTTCCATACTCAGTCCCACAAGATGTGACTACCTCTGCATCTTCTTAAACATTAGACAAGAAAAAAGCCCCCAGAATCTGATGTGAAATTTCCATTCAAACCTATGGAGAAAAAACCCAAACCACCCAAAACGAAACTACCAAACCCAGAGCATTTTAATATCTGTTTTACAAAGTGGCATGAATTAAAACAAAAGACTCGCTTACCTTGCTGTGAGGTAAATGTTCTTTTTTAACCAGTGAATTCAACATTTGATATAAGGAAGACTTCTTTCTAAGGCACATTTAAGGCTGAAAGTACTGTATCCTCTAAAAGCTTAAATTTCAGTGAGGAGTGGAAGTTGTGCAAGACCACCATTAAGACAGCAATAAGAAGAGAAATAGATTGTTAGGAAAATGCTATCAATTGTTATATTCGATACTAAAGTGGCTTCTCTAAGAAAAATGTCTATTTTACACCCAATCCACCACCAAAAATGAAGAAATGGTAGAAACAGTCCTGTGTAAGTTTAAGAGAGGGTTCTGGAAAACCGTATGTACTGAAAAGGGAAATCATGATCTATCAAGATGATGAGGTGGACAATATAAGATTTGCATGTTGAGGGTCAAATTTCCTTTACTTTTGCAACAATGCAAATCAGTAATAAGTGTCATGAGGTCAGCAGACTAACTCTAGGTGCATATATGTATAATGGAGAATGGAAATTTGATTCAACCATGGCTAGATTAAAGTAAATATTAGGCTCCTGACAGAAGTGCCAGCATGATAAAATAACAAAATTAATAAATAATAAATCTCAGACAATATTGTCTTTAAGATAAAAATGAGAAGAAGGAGTGAAACAGTGTGAAAATAACTGGCTCATTCATCTTAGGCTGATCTATAAGCTGTGGCATTTACTGATCTCTAGCACACTGTGCATTCTCAGAGACAAGTAGGCAGTCAAATACATCCCAACTCTTTTTTTTTTTCTCTTTTTTCTTTCCATGTTCGTTTGGGTTTTTTTCCCTTTGTCAGAGAGACTGAGAGCAGAAACATTTTTCCGCATTATGCTACAGATGCCTTTTGCAGGACAAGAAAAGGAAATTTTTCTGATCATCCATTTTCTGATTTCTGAGCCATTTCCCATCCTACTAAATTGCTTAATACTCCCTGTAGCTGGACCTGTGACCTGGAATCTTTATGCAAGATTAATGGGAAAGCAAATGGGAATTAGTATCTGGGCGGGTTGCTGCACAGCTCTTGCTTTTATCTAGCACTCCACCTGGTTTTTTTTTACAATTATGCTTTCATTAGTTTCTGAAGCCAGCGATCCTAGAAGACCTTCCCATTTCTTCTCTCTATCTTCCCTCCCCCCCAGCCTCAATTCTTTCTATCTCCTATCCCAAAATTATCAAACTCACTCTGCTTGTAACTGACATGCTGACAGGAAATTATTACACGTCATTACACTTCTTAAAACACAATTTACCCAGCCTTTGCAAATTATTCTTCAGCAAGTGTGAGGGGGTAATGGAAACTGTCTATTCCACTTACAGTTGTCACTCATGCTTTCCTCTGTACAATGAACAATTTATGTTTTCTCTCTTTCCAAAAAAAGGCTGTGCTCGAAATACGTAAAAGCAACTTATCACAGAATAGGAAAATAAACCTCCTGTTCAAGTTCTCTCACTCTGCCTTTTTACAGAGCAGATCCATTTTCTATCGTAACCTCATTAGTCCACATGCAAGCACAGAACAGGCTGATGTTTATTTAGTAGGAGCAGACCTCCTTGGGACTTCTGGCCTGCCAATTGCACTTGACATTGTTGTAAAAGGAAAGTGATCTTGTGTGACTGTAGTACCCAAAACTGATAATCCACAATCATAATAGTCCTATTCCTTGCGTGACATTTTATTCTTCATAGATAGCTACTGCAAAAGGGTGTCTGTGGTATTTTTTTCCCCTGTTGCTGCATCTTTTTTTTGTTTACACTTTGTCTTTTGGTTTTGTCTTCCATAAATTCAAACTACCAAATCTTAATGTGAATAGATTGTGTTTATTTAAAAGACTTAAAAAACAAAAAAAAATTTTTGATGTCAAATCCCCCTGAAGTTGATCATATTGATTAGCTTTCAGGCATTCTTCTGTCAGGCTCATTCTGCCTCAATGGGAGAAGGATGATGAATTGTCTGACGACTAAAGGCGGGGAGAAAGAAATGCTAAGCCTGGGTCTGGGAATTGGCTAAGTGCTTCTGCGGAGCCTCAGCCTCTCAATTGCTCTCAGCAACTTGGCCTCCTTGATTTATAAACTGGAGTGGTGATTAATAGTCTTTTAAGTGGACAAGGCAGGCCAAATCTGCACAAATCGGGCCACTCAAACATGACTACTACTTGTAGGAGAAGAATAACAGCCTTTACATGGAGGTAATTGAGACAGCTTCAGAGGATCTGGTAGTCTGCTTCGGCAGAAATAAATCAGCCACACAGGCCATCTATTCTTGAAATCAGTCCTTCTCATCAAACCTCCTCAGGTCAACACATGGAGTTGGGAATGTGGTGGGTTAGCAGATGTACTTCAGGTCAGAAACAAGGCAGATCGAGCTACCACTGTGCTCAGAGAGGAGAGAGCATCCCACCTGGGCATCCCGCTGCAGCTTCTCAGCACCAGTGCTGAGCATGAGCCCACATTTGCCCGTGCTTCCCTGACAGATAAATGGGGCCTACCCTGTGGTTTAGAGGCTTGATTCCTCTCCCTTTCCTGCTTGTCCCATGGCTGTATCGCTACAACCTTTGCTTGGGCTGCCTGCAACTGGCCCACACCATGTGCTTCTTTCAACGGCATGAGGCCAAACCTGCTGGGCTTAAGGGCCAAGTCAGGCTTCCTGCATCCAGGAGGGGGGAGATGAGCTCAAAATGTTTTAACCAAGACTCAAAACCTGTAAGTCTCTACTCCTCCTCTAGTCACAATGCCCAGTGGTGATTCATTTGAACAGAAGAAACACTGACAGCAAGTGCTCAGCATGCAGCAGCTTCTGTGAGCCACCCCTTTCCTCCAAAATTTGGCTCCTCAGGTGAGTACCTAGTTTGCCCACCCATAGGACCAATTCTGCAGGCAAATGTTCCCTTGTAGAGGGACTAGTGAACTTGAAAGCTACTTCAGTGTCTGCAGCCCAAGGAAAAAGCCTTTTTATACCGCGCTTGTTAAGACAGAGGACAGAAATCATGGGACATAATGAATATTTATCAAGAAAGTGATACCTGGAATCAGGAAAGCTGACAAGCAGTAAATAAAGGGGGTAGTCAGAGCAACTGAGTGGCATGGGGCAGCAGGATTGATAGGAGAAGGGTAACCTGTGGTCAGAAAGGAGCACACACTCTCCTTCCCTGGAGGGAGATTCCAAACCAGTTTAAATCTAGTGTCCCCTCTGGGGAAAGCTCCCCTCTGTCTGAGACTGAGGGGAGGAATCATAAGCCTGATTTCTGAAACTCAGTTCTAATTAACAGAGAAGTTTGCTGTGAGGTTGGTAAGATCTTTTCCACTAGCCTTCCCCAAGCAGAGGAGCTGCAAATAAAGTAATGAATTATGCCCAGACTCAGGCAAACTACAGGTAAGAAACATCATCAGTCTGTTTCCATTAGTGCTGTGGGCTTCTATAAAACCTAACTCCAAACTGCAGTTTCTCCAAAGGACTGGGGAGGTTAAAAACCACAACACTAGAACAGCACTAGGACAACACTAGAAAATTCTCTCTAGAGGAACATTCCTGTTTGTCTTGCCATTACTAAAATGTTGCTTTTAATAGAAGGGGGGTGGGAATCACAAGACTCAGAGCTCTGCACCCTGTTACCTCCTTGAAGGTGACTTCCCTGTTTTGCTGCATTTAGGTTTGTTCCTGTAAAAACTGTATAGAAAAATACCTGATTCATAGAGGTTTTGTGAAAACAATTTTAAGATCTGTACCATTAGATGCCAGAGCAGAGGATTATATACCAAAATATGCATGTTCACGTAACTACACACACACACACACGCACACACACACGCACACACACACACACACATTCTCAGATGTTCCAAGTGTCTCCTGTGATGTACTTGAGCTTGTTCTTCTGATAGCAACTGCTTTGAGGCTAGTGGCATAGACTCTTCCATGCCTGAAGAGCTCAGCTATATTCTCCCCAGAGATCAAAAATCTTGCAACTAGAGGCAGAGGGGGAACTGAAAAATTAGTTTTAGCCCATATCAGAATGGGATGTTGATATGGAACTGAAGCTTCAATGAAAACCAAAGCAGACTGGTATTTATCAGTGATGCTTTTTTTACCAACCTCTTGCAAGCTTGTTGTAAGGACTCTTCTGCCTTGCTACTGACTGAAGAAAAATCTCTCCCTGAGCTGGTAAGAGAATGGAGCACCCTATGACAAAACATGTACAAACAAAAAGGATAACTCTGACCTGCAAATGACTTACAGAAGTATTTTCTGGCCTCTAATGCTGGCTGGACACTTCTCATAGTACAGCTCTCACTGGAAAGTGAAGCTATATTACTTGGTCATTCTCAGGGGAAAAAAACACAAACCACTCTTTGCAAGATTCCTGCCTTATTTTCAAAGCCAGGAAAATGATTTAATGATTTTTCCCAATAATCTTTTACTCCTTTCTCATATTCTTAGAAGCTGCTGCAGTTTGGAGACAGGATTCTCTTTGCTGCAGAGAGGAGATACAGAGCTGGGTGTCCTGAGGGTGTAGCTGCCTTGGGCCAGCCATGCAGCTCCTTGTGCAGGCAAGGAAGATTTAGGATGAGCCTATCAGAGGCTACTGGAAGTGTCAGTTTGATAGACTTAAATAAAATTGCAACATATATGTATGTGCATGCCTGTTTGCATGCTGCATATTTGGGTGTATATGTAGGTGTGAAGACATGCATCAAGTCTAACAAAATGTTGGTTGAATTTTTAGAAATTAAAACAGTCTCTTTCTACATCAAAGAATTTACAAACCGTGGGCGATAACTCTGTTTTGAAACTCTTTATGGCAACGTAATCATTGAGATGGAAGAGGATGGTTCCTTGGATATCAAAGACCTCTTTAGATTCAATACAGACAAGTAGAATGACCCAGCCAGCAGTAAATGGTGGTCCAAAAAAAAAAATTCCAAGAAACTCCAAGCAGAACAAAGAAACAAACCAAAAAACCAGCAAACCACCAAAGTGAAAGCAAACAAAACAAACCCACAGTGTTTCAGAGAGAACAAATGGATAATTTGGTATATCTTCATTATATTTTCAAGATGTGAATACTATAAATAATAACATAATAAGCTGTTAAAATGGTATTGTCAGTGAAGGTATATGCCTTATTTAGGTTAGCCAAAATTCAGTTGCAATCCAATTAGAAGGAACCCAATTCCAAGGGATAAGTAGATAAAATGGTTTCAGCAAACAATGTAGACCAGATATTATGATGAGGAGGAGACTGATAAAGGAAATTAAATACTGCTGTGGAACAGCCTAAATATCCCAAACCAATGTCTATAAATTGAAATAAGGTGCATATCTTTTTACCATTGATAAAAGCTGTCAAAGGAAACAGCAGACAACCCCACTCTGCTTCCCTTTCTGAAAGCTATGCATTAGCTAAATCAACCTGTTAGGTTCATACAGGGGATAAAATGCAACAGCCTTTTGTACAAAGGAACGTGAATCATTCTGTGTTCACTGACCTCCTGTGCTGAGACCACAGGATCAAATGTTGGCCATTTGGCCCTAAAGTCTGGGCACCTTTGAAGGCCAATTGAAAGGCTTCTGGAGGCCCATGGAAAGACTTCTGGAGGAGGGCTGCTAGGAGACAGCATCAGAGAATTCTGTCATTGACTGCCATGGTGTTTCCTGCTAAATGCCACTCCCAGAACAGCTATGGTTTGGCTTGATTTCCACGTGTAGTGCCACAGGGCTCCTTATTATTTTCACTGATTCTATATAAGTGTTTTGTCTTCAATCAAGGATCTATATTAAAACAGCTACTCTTCAATTCTTTGAAATTCTAATCCATACATAAAATCTTTTCTACAAGAAATATTTCAACATTCACCTGGGATTTGAAATGAGTAAATCTATAAATGTTGACCAGTTCACTCAAAGTCTAGAGTTTCCTACCAAAATCTAACTTCCTGTGTTGCAGTCTAGTTCAAGAACTGGTATAACCAGAATGCAATACAACACTGCTATTTTTTCTTACAGTCAGTTTCCACTACTGGCTGTTTGCAAGCTGTCCTCTCTTCTTTCTCTTTTTTTCACAGCATTTTCAGACCTTACAAATAGAGGGCCATTACTATGTCTTGAAAAGCAAGTCAGCACATACAAGAACAATAACTGCATTTTATGGCACAAAATACAACTGTTTGATACAACTGGTTTCTAGGTTTTGCAATCATTTATTACGATTCCACATCTGCCCACAGACAGACTACGGTTCGAAGAACTGCTGCACTGTCATGGCAAAAGTTTATTTTGCTATGGGTTGTTTCATCTCCAACCGGTTGCAATATTGATTTCTCTCAGTGGATTAATTATCAGTGGCAGTTTCAGTCTTCCTTGCAATGGGCAGAAGGAAAAATGATGTTTTTATTTCAAGGAGGTCTATTGACAATTGTGCCTGGGCTTCCCTTGGGTCCTAAAGTCAATGAAGTTAGAAGACCCATGTCATGAAAGTACTGTGCATGAAATTATTTATTTTTTCTGTAGAGGCAGTATCATGTGAATGCCATGATGACTGTTTATTTAAAAAAAAAAAAAAAGGCTTCATATGTTTTTCATAATATATTTTAATTGTAAAAGTAATACTGAAATTGGACAAATATCAACTGACACATAATATACAAAAAGTAGCAGGAGTTATTCATACTAGCAACAAACTTATCCAAATATTTAGTTTTAAAAGAGAGTCTTCTTTCTTCTGGAACAGAACCTTTTTAGTTAAAAGCTCTATGCAGAATTTGGAGGGAAAATCCAAGCTTGTGTAGTCAAAAAGGTCTGTCCACAATATTTTGGGGATCTATAAAAACTGAAGCCTAAAACCTAAACATAGTGGATTAAATTTTGCATTCTATTGCTTTCTTTTCTCCCAGGTATATAATATATAATGCACATCATATATAAATATATGTGTATAAAATATATATAATACACATCATTATACCTACCTATTGATATAATATGTTTCTTTTGTCTTTTTCTATGTGTATACATATAATCTACACGTAATTGTTCAAACTTTGATGGTATTGTCACAATGCAAGGATTGTGTACTCATTATTATTATTATTTTGAAAAAATACAGTGAAAATATTATTACTACTAAATGATTAATTAATGTATGTGGGTTTTTTTCTTCAAATCTTAATTCAGTTACTAAATAAACCAGATGTGAAAAGATTGCAAATTAAAAACTAGAAATAGTGTGGTTAAGAGTGCTGGTATTCTTTTCATTACATTGTTTTGTTTTCAAATATGCTTTCAGCTGTCCACAAATTTCCACTGCAGCATAGAAGATTGATGATGTAACTCTTCCTAAAATAATGTAAGATTTTATAGTTGGCATACAATGTTGCAAAGAAAATTATATAACCTGGATTCAATATCTGATTCTTTTAAGCCCACATATTTTACTGAGCTTTTGTTGTAGCTATGTAGGCTAATTGGTTTGCATATCTGGAAAATACTCCATCAGTTCTGTTACTTTCAGGACATAGACTGAGGAGTACAACTGAGAAAGATATATTTACTCACAGAAGAGCTAATTTGGTAAAGAATCAAGGTTGACTACAAAGCACAGTGATAACATTCACAGCAACACTGTTGAATTTACTATGTAAATTTGAAAAGCTTGCAAGATGTTTCCCTCAGCTGTTTGGTCCCTCAGCTTTTTGCAGAGGTAAATAAAGAAGGAAACCAGTATTTGAATATCTTCCTTATCTCTAGCACTTTACAAGATGATTATTTCCCTAATCATCAAAGCCCAAGGCACCACAAAAGCCCAGGAAGACTTCTCATAGGGCTGAAAAGTAAAATCCCTTTTAAATAGAACGGGAAATGGACTGATGGGTTGGTAGGGACAGCAGCTTCTGTGGATTTTTAATAAAGTGACCTTATTTTGTGTCCTCCTGTTGTTTTGGAGTCAGAGACTCTGAATTCATTAGCTAGAGCTCAACTACACTGAACTTACAATGCAGTTACATTGCAAATCTCATTTGTGCTGTACAGCGTGGTCAATGATTCCCAGCATCTGTGTAAGTAGTCATATAGTTTTACTGACGTTCTACACAAACATAATGAGGTAATTTGTCAAGAATTTGGTTCTAGCGGAAGCTCCAAGCAGATGGGATTTTTTTTTGAACTAGGTATGAAATATCCTTACACTTCAGAGGAATCAATTTCTTGTTCTCTAACCATATGCAGTGACTATTTGGAGAAGTGGTGGAACCCCAACTAAGAAAGAAACTTCACTTCTAGCAAAATGCTAATGACATTGTTTCCTCATCAACCCAATTCCAATGGAAAAAAAATCGTTGTTGAAAAATAATATAAATAGGAAGTATCTGCAGTTTTCAGGCTTCCTCTTAGGAGACATGATTTTTGAAAACATTCTTTGAGGACTATAAGTAATATTTCAACTCATTCAAAAATTGATTTGGATGATGGAAAGTAAAAATTCATATTATCCATGTACATGTGTTTTTTACAAAAAATTCAAGGACAATACTATTAATTTAATAAACATGTATTTCAAAAAATGATAAAAAGCCACATAGGAAAATTCAAATCAGTGTGTTGTAGCAAACAAAACAAAAAGCGAAGAAACCACAATAAAGTAAAAAAAAAAAGACTGAAGCAGATGTGCATTTTCATGCTTGACCATGCCAGGAGCGTGGCAGTGCTGAGATTGTTTTAAACCATCACAGATGAAACATATCAGGGATTCCTCAAAAACCTGTGCATGTTCATTTAGATATTACCATTCAGCATCCTGTTCCTTCCCTTGCAATTAAAATACTTGATCTGGAAATTAATCACATGTATTTACCACAAAAGCGATTCAAAAAGAGGCTTCTTTGGAGTCCTAAACACAATCCACATGGCCACATGTGCTTGCTTGCTGTGCTGGCTGGAAAACAAAAATGTAGTGTTCTGGCATTGTCACTTCTCTCTCTTTATTAGGGGCCTATCCTTTATCCTTGGAAGCCAGGATATAAATGCCTTTGGGATCTTTGATTTCATTATTTATAAACTCATTTTCAGATAAGGCTTGATAACTATTCTCCGATAAGGTTCCCAGAAGTCATCACTCAGTGTTCTGTCCTGAGGAAGCTAGGTGGAGCTGCATAATGTTTAGACTTTCATACTAGAATTGCTCACTTTCATATGTAGTGGCACATATATAAGGATGCAAAATATGAAAACATAGCTTCACTCTCCAAAGTACCAATATAAAAGGGGAGAAAGAAAATAAATTACTTTTTTCCTTACTGAAGAAACATCTAGATGGATTACTCTCGACATAGTTTTACACAGACACAGAAGTTTGCTTGGAAACAAAGTACAGGTGGGCTACAAAAGGAAGCACACTTAAGTATACAAATTGCAAAAAAGAACTGAGAGAAAGTAGTGGAAAGGAGCCAAAAAGGATGCATTAAAACAAACTCAGCCTGCTACCTAAATGTCTGATTTTAGGATCTTCTGAAAATTCTTGTGCCAAAAACTAATAAAACAGTGAAAATTTTAATGTGATTATCTGAAATTAAAAAAGATAGACAAGAGATTTTTCCAGTTATATTCATAAGTGGAAATTATATATTTATATTAATATCTATATCTATGTTTATATCTATATATCTCAACAATTCAGAACTTGAACTACAATGTAATTACAGTATAATTACACTGCAGTTATGCAGATGTAACACTGGATTCAATACTTCAATACAAATGTCTGGTACTTAAATATCTAAAATAGGAATTACAAAACGGGTGAGTCCTCTTTCGGTTTAAAAACTTGGAGACAAAGTTTGCATGCAAACCCCTCCCCGAACCTTCCCTTCCCTCAGCATTAGTTATGTTTGTGGGATTTTTGCAAAGGGCCATATGATGCATCCTGACCCCAAGTACGCAAGATGAATTTCCCTTCCCTAAAGTTCCTGTATATAAGGACCAATTATGCAGATGAGGAGAATTTCACCCAAAATAAATTGCATGCTCCATCTGATTATGGGTAATAGATTATTCCAGACCTATACTGTCCTCAGGTGGAATTGAAGGATCCTTTAAACATCAAGGAGTATATTCATAACCATTATCCTCTTAACCCTTTGATGTGAAAAGATTGCTATAAAATTTACTAAATTCATCTAAAATGACTTTTGAATCTCGAATCACTTTGTTCTCTGCATTAATAATACTAGGACTAATCCTGCATGACTTGTGAGATTTAAGATGAGTAGCTAATAGCTTTTGAATCAAGGATGCCTTTCAAGGGTGCCTCTAAGCAGTATCTAAAACTGTGTGTGTGCAATTTGTCTTATCCAATTGGTGCATATTCAGAAGACTGTGTAACCCATATACAAACTGCATTTTCATTCAAGATGTATGTAACTCACATATGCAAATATAGTCTGAGGATTAATAGTGGATTTCTTTACACAGAGAACAGAAAAGAAGTACACATGAATACTTACAGTTGCTTTCAAAAATTTAGCTCTATTTATCCAACTAGGAAATAGGGGAGTTTGATTGTTCTTAGTCTGGTTTTGTATCCCAGGTGTTTTTTGTGTTTCTCTGTGGTTCCAAGATTTCATCTTCATGGCATTGGATTAAGGCTAACACACTGAGACAAGTATTTTCCTCTTCTGTTCTCTACCTCTCATCATTTGTCTCTCAAGTAAAAAAATAGAGTCAGAAACACTAGTCAGTGAGAGCAGCTGCATCCAAAGTTTGAGCTTTCCTGCATTCAGAGACTATTTACAGTCTGACTGTTTTCTTTTGTCTTTGCTTTGTCTGACTTTTCTCTTTTTTCATAGTCTCTACATCCAATGTTTATTCTTACCTGTTTCTTTTGCTATTCTTCTCGTCTAACTGCCTCAAATTCAATATTATTTCCTCCTTTATTCTTTTCACATATCCCCAGGTAACTTCCTAGTTCTTTCTTTGACATTCCTGCCTCCATCCCCCAAGGATATAATGGAATATACTTGCTATTTTCTGCTGCTTTTACTTTTTTGTCTATTTAGAGGATAAATTTCTCAGAAGAAGGATTTTTTTGCTACCCTTTATGCTTACTGTGCCTAGCACAAAAGGTCCCCAAACAAAACTTTACCCACAAATCTTACGCATGAAATCTTGAATTTTTTTCCCCATACTCATGTAATTTGAGAATATTCACGTTCTTTTGCAAATAAAATAAATTTCCATAAACAGAAACAAAACAAATTTCCAGAAAATATTTTTTCACTTTTCAAAAGTGGTAAAATCACATCCTATTCGAGATAACAGTTTACATGTGATCTTGGACAGCATTATATGACATGAATCCAGTTTGTAAAAGTTTAACCACAGAATCACAGAATAAGTTGAATTCCAAGGGACCTACAAGGATAATCGAGTCCAGCTCCCAGCCCTGCACAGCACCATTCCCAAGAGTCACACCATGTGCCTGAGAGCATTGTCCAAATGCTTCTTGAACTCTGTAATTTAGTGATTTAAATGATTCAGCTTTGCAAAATGGTTACTTCAGGAATTGGTTAGGCTGTCATCACCAATGATGTTCAAGATCAAAGTGCTGTGTGCTGATTGGCCCTCTAAAAACACAAAATCAGGAATGGCATCACTGTCAGTCTGATGCAAAGGGCTGATTAGTTTTGAGCCAAATATCCTTTCTGTTTCCAACCTCAGAGAAGATCATTCCAGACCAAAAATTATGAAAAGCAAGTACTGCCGTACCTGTAAGCAGATCTCCACTATGCCTGGGATAATAATTTTCCCCATGATCTAAAGGTGAAAGAAACTGCAGCCAGAGATAATGACAAGAGCTGTAGGATCCAATGACACAGTTGAATCTATGTGTATTTTACTCACTCTTGAGCTCAGTTTGAGCCATTTCCTTGTGTGTTGATCAGGGGTCCTGTCCAACCTAAATTATTTAATGTCTCGTTT
>VZTH01006153.1:248786-299127 GCA_013397815.1 Aleadryas rufinucha
CTCATGTAATTTGAGAATATTCACGTTCTTTTGCAAATAAAATAAATTTCCATAAACAGAAACAAAACAAATTTCCAGAAAATATTTTTTCACTTTTCAAAAGTGGTAAAATCACATCCTATTCGAGATAACAGTTTACATGTGATCTTGGACAGCATTATATGACATGAATCCAGTTTGTAAAAGTTTAACCACAGAATCACAGAATAAGTTGAATTCCAAGGGACCTACAAGGATAATCGAGTCCAGCTCCCAGCCCTGCACAGCACCATTCCCAAGAGTCACACCATGTGCCTGAGAGCATTGTCCAAATGCTTCTTGAACTCTGTAATTTAGTGATTTAAATGATTCAGCTTTGCAAAATGGTTACTTCAGGAATTGGTTAGGCTGTCATCACCAATGATGTTCAAGATCAAAGCGCTGTGTGCTGATTGGCCCTCTAAAAACACAAAATCAGGAATGGCATCACTGTCAGTCTGATGCAAAGGGCTGATTAGTTTTGAGCCAAATATCCTTTCTGTTTCCAACCTCAGAGAAGATCATTCCAGACCAAAAATTATGAAAAGCAAGTACTGCCGTACCTGTAAGCAGATCTCCACTATGCCTGGGATAATAATTTTCCCCATGATCTAAAGGTGAAAGAAACTGCAGCCAGAGATAATGACAAGAGCTGTAGGATCCAATGACACAGTCGAATCTATGTGTATTTTACTCACTCTTGAGCTCAGTTTGAGCCATTTCCTTGTGTGTTGATCAGGGGTCCTGTCCAACCTAAATTATTTAATGTCTCGTTTGCTCAGTGCCAGGTCTTCAGAGATACTGTTCCATATTGACTGTGTCTTACCTACAAATCCAAGGTGCACTCCAAGGCTGTGTCCTATCTCCATCTTGAGATGAAATGTGGGGGAAGTCCACTTGCCTGTCTTCCTTCCTTTTCTCTCTTCCCTTCTCTCCTTCCCCATAGTCCATGAGAAGGTATTTGTGTGGACAGTTAGAAAGGGTGCATAGGCTGGTTTAGACCTCTGGTGTGGATGCTCAGAACAAGGTTTTGAGTTGGATGATCAGGGAGCCTGGGAGACTGCTGCTCCTGCAGCTTGGCTGTTACAGCTGAGTGTGTGGCTGAGGGAAGGAGAGATAATCTTGATTACTGCATGGAAAATATGTAGCATCTCACATGTGATCTTCAGAGGATGCTGAAGTGTGGAAAAGGCAGTGACAACTTTGGGACTCAGCCTGTGAAAGCTATAAAGAAACACCATTTTCTGAGGCCTTTCTTAGGCCTACTTGTGTCCAAATGTGAACAGTTGATTGTCACATAACTGCGATTAAAACATTTCACAAAGTAAAACAGCAATCAGCAAGCTGCACCCTAAGAAAACCTAGAAGACTAGAGTTTACAAGCTGTAAAAGAGCAGATGATAAAACATTTTATTGGAAACACGGAATGCTTCCCAGCTGGGAAATTTCAATGCTGGAAAATACGTACAGACACACAACATCGTATCACAGCATGCTGTGTATTAAGATCAGTAGGATAGATAATAAAAAATTTGGTTTTTTGAGTCACTTTAGCAACAATACCAGCACAACCAGGCTGAAAGACAGAGAGGTATGTTTACATGCCATCACTTATGCATGCCGTGTCCTAGGCACTTGTTGACTTCCTGGGAAGGCCAATGTGGCTGTAGCTGCTTCATGCTCTTCCTCTTCTGAGACACTCTGGGGTAGGGCTGCACAGAGCCACATCCCTGCTCTTCACAAACCTCCTGCCAAGAAGCAGATAATAGTTTTCTTATTTATGTAAGGCAAACACAGGCTCACAAGACAAGAAACATCCAGTAAAACTGCATTTTGTACATGCCTGCAGTCCTAGCTGTTCAGCAAAGTACTATCAAAGTAGTAGAACTAGAAGGATTTTTACCACCTGAGAATGTGATACAGGAACTACACTTAATATAATTTATTAATTTTGCCAGTAAAGTTGTATTACCGAGAAAGAGCTTGTTAAACTAAACATGACAGTTCTCCATATTTTCCAGCAGACAAAGAGCTGGCAAATACCCTTGGCTTTAGAGAAACTTCTAATACTTTAAATAACCTTTCACAGGAAAAAATAGTTTTCAAACTTACCCATATATGCATCTATCTATCCATCTATCTATCTATCTATCTATCTATCTATCTATCTATCTATCACACGACCTGCTTACAGTTGTGCCTATCTACTAATATACATTTTTATTAAGCTACTATATTTTTCCTCTCTAAAATAGATCTTTCACTAAAATAATTCCTCTTTCTCCATAAGAAAATAAAACTAAAATAATAAATAATGCAGCTGACAGCAGTGCACAATATTTTCTGGTTTTTTTTGCTAAGACATCATGATTTCTCATGAAAACTGTTATTAGCTTTTGCTCTTCTGTAGCTTTTCTTTGTCTCTGATTTACACCTTCCTTCATTTTATAACTGTCTGTGTCATGATCAGAGTGTTTTGCATTAGGGTTTTGCAATTGCTTGCCTGTGATGAAATTCCTGCTATTTTTCTGAATGGAAGCATGTGATGATAAATTTTAATTAATGTTGATTTTATAATATTTTAACTCTGCCTTAAGGATAAAAACTAAAAATCTATCACTGTCTCTTAATTTTCAAATCAGTCCAAGAATATATGAAATGAAACATCACAAAAGGCACTTATAGAAGATATAAATTAATGGGAAGCTGTTTGATTTATTATACAACAGATAAGATCTGCATGATACAGCTTTCTGATGGTTTATGTGTCTACGAAATCTTTCTAATGAAGGTTATTTCTGAACTCATAAAGTTTCATATTCAAGTCTATAGTCCTGTCATCACCTTTTAAGGCTATATTTGGATTGATAAACATATTAGTTACAAAAAAAATTCTTCTATTGATCCAGTGAAGATATGCTCTTTGGGTGGAATATATAAAAATAGAATTAACTTCTACTACAGCATATCCACAAGGGAGCAGCAAAAATGACCACTTGTTACCTATTATCTTTCCACTTGGAACAGAGGGGGAAGACTTCACAGAAGTGAAATCTTTTACAGACATAATGAAGTAATAATCTTTTAGATATTTTTTCAGATTTTATTTCTCAGGATGCTTTGCTCTAAAGGAGATTCACACACACATATTTGAATTTCTGTGGTAGCTGGAAATTAGTTTAGTCTATAAATTTTTGTTTCCTAATAAGCTGTCTGAATAAATATTGATAATTAAGGAAAGAATATGAGATGCATCAGTGTATCAGGCAGCACTGCACTGATAAAAATTACTCTGAAAAAGACCAGCACCATTCACATGCTCTGTTTCTTCTCTCACCTGAAAGCACTAGCAGCTTTCTGAGGAACAGGTATGCTCAACCCTTCAGCTGCAGCTGATCTGTTCACTGACTTAGTGGAAACATCCCTTGGTAATGTCAGAGGACACTTGCCCTTTTATAGTTACCTGGATATGATTGTTCATTATCGGTATTAGTTATAAAGCTACTATCCTCGTCTCTAATATTCTTCATTTTCAAAATCAAATCTGAGTAACAGGGTTAGGCTTGTATTTCCACAGTAGATGACATTTAAAGAAAGCATGTGTTTAAATTCAACCCTTTGGAAAACAACACTTATACATGTTTTTAACATTAGTATAAAAGTGTCCCAATAGGAATGATTTCCTGAGTGGGAGCTTTAATCTCTACCAAGTATTTGGTAGAGCTCAAAACAGGATGAACATGTGGCAGTTTTATTTTGCATCAAACATTTGCATAATAAAGGATAAACTAACAAAAGAAGTGACTTAAATGAAAAATGGGTTAGCCAAATAACTGAAATTTATCCTTAATGTGCAGAGAAAGTACACATGAAAGGCCCTTTGGGATTTTTTTGAAAAACAAAGACCACATGAAAAGTTGGTTGATGTTTTGGGGTTTTTTTACCCTGTATTTCTATGAGTTCATCCACATGCATTCATAAGCATTATTTGTCTTTCTATGAAGCAATTAGAAAGCTTACTAAGTGGAAAGGAAAGTACTTTATCCATTAAGTATCAATTTCCATTTCCTTATTTATGATCCTGCAGCTAGTAAGCATCAATAATTTCTGCTTTGCTACAATGTCACCAGGAAGATTGATTGTGCATGTCACCTCAATATGAGAAGACTTAAATGGAAAACATATACTTGCAACAGCACCAAATGCACTTTTGCAAAAAGGAGCAACTTAATCACATTTTTAAAAATAGAAGTTTTAAAGACGCATCACGTCTTTGCTCTGCTGAAAGCTCTGTATTTTTATTTAGGATTTTTATTGACATCATTGTATATTTGTAACTGCGCACTCAGAAATCATCAAACAAAAAATATTATTGTTAAAAATGAAGCACTCAGAAAATAGGAAATGCCAAGGTCAAGGCTTCACAGAAAAAAATTTAAATCATCTGCCTGTGCGTATAAATTATGACACAGTTAATTAGATGATCATTATAAAATTACTTGAATACACTCAGTCTTTGTTTTCTTCAGTAGACAGAAGAGATAGTGGTTAGGGAATTTATCATCAACTGTTTTTCAGAATTTTTCCAAATTCTCCTCCAAAAAAAGCCATTCACATTTTGATGAGAGAGATGCTTACATATTTCTGACATATTTCTGTCTTACACTTTAGGCACTCAGTTTCCACAAGTTTACAGAGATGCTTTAGGCCTCTGATGAATACTGGTGTTTTCATAGGCTGGCATGTGCAGAACTGTTCAGGTTTTAGTTCTGCCAGGAATTTCATAGAATTTTGGAACCATTGAGATTGGAAAAAAACCTCCAAGATCATCAAGTCCAACCTCTGACCAAACACCACCATGCCAAATAAACCATAGAATTAAGTGGCACATCCAGTCATTTGTTGAACACTTCCAGGGATGATGACTCTACTGCTTCCCTGGGTAGCCTTCTCCAATGCCTGACCAACCCTTCAGTGAAGAAATTCTTCCTGATATCCAACCTGAATCTCACCTGGTGCAGCTTGAGGCTACTTCCTGTTGTCTGGTTGCTGCTTGCCTGGGAGAAGAGACTGAGCCCTGTCTTGCTACACCCTCCATCCACGTCATTGTAGAGAGTGATAAGGTCCCTCCTGAGCCTCCTTTTCTCCAGGCTATACAACTCCAGCTCCCTCAGCTTCTCCTCATAGGACTTATTCTCCAGGCCCTCCACCAGTTCCCTTGCCCTTCTCCGGACATGCTCTGGGACCTCAATATCTGTCTTTAAGTGAGAGGCCCAGGCACAATCTCTTCACCAATCTTGCTGGACACACTGGTTTTGATACAGGCCAGGGTGCCAGTGGCCTTCTTGGCCAGCTGGGCACACTCCTGGCTCATGTTCAGACGATGTTGACCAGCACCTCCAGGTTCTTTTCTGCTGTGCAGCTTCCCAGCCGCTCTGTTGTAGTCTGTAACACTGCCTGGGGTTGTTGTGACCCTGGAACTTTGCCTTATTGGATCTCATAGTGTCANCCAAATAAACCATAGAATTAAGTGGCACATCCAGTCATTTGTTGAACACTTCCAGGGATGATGACTCTACTGCTTCCCTGGGTAGCCTTCTCCAATGCCTGACCAACCCTTCAGTGAAGAAATTCTTCCTGATATCCAACCTGAATCTCACCTGGTGCAGCTTGAGGCTACTTCCTGTTGTCTGGTTGCTGCTTGCCTGGGAGAAGAGACTGAGCCCTGTCTTGCTACACCCTCCATCCACGTCATTGTAGAGAGTGATAAGGTCCCTCCTGAGCCTCCTTTTCTCCAGGCTATACAACTCCAGCTCCCTCAGCTTCTCCTCATAGGACTTATTCTCCAGGCCCTCCACCAGTTCCCTTGCCCTTCTCTGGACATGCTCTGGGACCTCAATATCTGTCTTTAAGTGAGAGGCCCAGGCACAATCTCTTCACCAATCTTGCTGGACACACTGGTTTTGATACAGGCCAGGGTGCCAGTGGCCTTCTTGGCCAGCTGGGCACACTCCTGGCTCATGTTCAGACGATGTTGACCAGCACCTCCAGGTTCTTTTCTGCTGTGCAGCTTCCCAGCCGCTCTGTTGTAGTCTGTAACACTGCCTGGGGTTGTTGTGACCCTGGAACTTTGCCTTATTGGATCTCATAGTGTCAGCCTTGGCCCATTATTTAGCCCTGAAGCAGGACCCTCCGATTATTTAGGGGAGTTGCTCTTTCACCAGTGCTGTGTTACCCTTTGGGTGTGCTCAAAGCACATGGAGCAGAAAGGACAGGCACAGCTTTGAGCAGACTGTGTGCTTCATGGACTTGTGATGTTGAAGACTGGAAATGCATTCCTACTTCAAGAAGGATGTGAGCCCCACTTTCTAGAAGAATGTGCTATGGAGACAATTGTTCCTCTTCAGGCCTAGTAAATATTTCTATTTCACAAAGAAGTGCAGAAGATACTAACAAACTCAGGGCTGAGGGATACTCAAAGGAGATAAATTCACATCCCTGACCCAAACTGATAAAAATGTAGGGAACTGGAAAATGCAGATCCTGCATCCCAAAGAAGCACCACAACCAGGATTATTGGGTATTCTGGCTTTGTGCCATCTCTCTGCAGTATATTTGCAGATAGAAGAGACCTGAAATGCTGAAGAAGCTGTCTGTCTTCAGTGTCTCACAATTGGCTGGCACTGATACTTCCCTAAGTAAAAACTTTCTGGAAACATCTTTGTTGGGACTCTCACTCACATCTATGTATATGAGGAGAACACACAAATGAAGGGCTCAGAATAACTTTGCAAAAGGTGTGCAAAAGCACCGTGTCTTGCAGGATCTGATTTATTATTCCTGTCTCAGGTTCCTCAGTGTGTCACTGTCTTCATGGATTACCCTGCATTTCCACACCTATTGAGGGTGCTTCACAAATACAAATGAATTTGTCACTATACTTCTTGGATGGGTAATTTCCAAACAGGGAACAGTGTCACAGAGAGACAAAGGTGTCCCATTCTCAGCAGTGTCAGATTCTCCATCCTTTTCTTGCAGAGAGCTACTTGCAAGGGGGCGAGGAAGGCTGAAGAAAGATCTGCAAATCCCTGAGTTCCTGTCTCAGCATGGAAAAAGACTTTTAATTGAGGGATAACTAGATGAGGAACATGGCAGAGTCTGTGGCACACTCCTGCCAGCCTGACTTCTGCAGTTCACTTGCAAGCCAGAACAGAAGTGCTCTCTATCTCAGTCTCTGCTCATAACACTGGAAAAAAAAAGAGAAGAGCCTAAGAACCAGTTGCTGGTATTTAGGTTGTCCTTGCCTGATTGACATGTAACACATACCACAAGTTGCCCTAGGGATCAGTGGGGATAAAAGGATTTTTCATTTTTGGAATGAGGAAAAAAGTTTGGAGGAAACTACACAGAATATATTAATTCATGAGTAGAGATTGTAGTTAATTGTAAGGTGGATGCTTTGTTTTCACACAGAATACATTTTCTGACCACATATTGTCCAGTATGATAGTACTTTTTAGTACGGTTTTATAGCAGTGTAAATTACATTAATTCTTTTTCCTGGAGACAAAATATACTGTGCCCCATTATTCAGACATGGGTGCCTGTTTTTGACAATTACATTTTTTACCTTCTTGGGGAAAAAATCCCCCTAAATAAAAGGTTTTCTACCTGTTTCAGCATTCTTCCCTCTCCTCTTTCAGCCTTTCTCCCGTTTTCTGTCCCAAATATATATATGTGAAGGTAATATGCTTTTTTTTTTTTTTTTTTAAACTGCAAAATGAATGAAACTTGGTACAATGTAATCCTGAATCTAGAATCTTGACCCTGTTTTATGAGATCTGAGGCCTCCTTTCAGGTCTGGTTTTCTACTGACTTCTTTGACATGCTTCACTAGACCTAATAGCTCCCTATTACCAGTTACAATTTAGCATCTGAGCCAGGAGCTGGAGGAAAAAGGGAAAAAGGAGTGTAAATTATACGGAGATGCAGTGAACAAAGGTTTTATTTCTCCTGAGCACAACCCTTTGATAGGAAAACGGGGGAGACAAATGTGTTGCTAATTTAATTAAGTAGTATGAGATGGCAGGGTCCACAGATGCCATTTAGGACTGGATTAATCAAGAGCAGGTGATGAAAATGAATAGTCACACATAATGTTAGCATTTTTAACAATCCGACACAGTCTAATGGAATCAAGTGCTATTTAACAACAGGGCTCAGTTTTGCTTGCTAATCCAAATTTATCTACACTTTCTCTGTGCACATTCATGTGGATCAAGAACTCTGTTCCCTCTGATTCCCATTAATTTTCTGGGGCATTTTTAGTTATTTAACGTTTTGTTCAACATGTTCATGTCCCCTTTTACTGCACACAGAGAAAAACATTGTGAGGGCTGTGGAAGCATTGCATTTTATGTGCTGAACAAGTGTAACATCCAGCAGGTAAACACTTTTTGACAGCCGAGAGGTCATCCTTATCACTATAAAACCTTTGTTTTCCTCCATGTGCTCCTTTCCAAAACTACCAAAAAGTACTGAAAAATTCTGGTCAGCTTTTTCCTTATAGAATCAAAGTTTGGAAATATTTTTGTTTGTGAATTTTGTGACCACCTGCAGCTATTTGACATAGCCCTTCCAGTGTGCCTTTATCTTTCCTGGCAACAACTGAAGCATGGAACTCAGTGAAATCTTCAGTCTACCCTTCAGCAAAGGAGTTGCTAGATGAAGATTGAAACCTCTGTCAGACTGAAAGAAAATTTAACTGTATATGAAGTCATACTTTCCTAATAAAGAGTTTTCAGCTAGAATAAATTTGGTGCCTATCATTTCACTGCTTGCAAAGGGTTAGAACCTACTGTGGGAAATCAGATCTGTGTCCAGTTGTAGTGTTATTTCTATGAACAGTCTGTGGCCAAAACAAATATATCAGCTTTACAAAGCAGTGGGCAAGCAGGTTGTTCCTCTCCTCCTTTGACAGTTTTTGACACAGAGGAGAGTGTGCAGGGAAGTGCTGTGGCATCTGTTTCTCATCCACTTGAGTAGAGAGGGCATAAAGACTCTGCCACCTATGCTAGGGCTCTGAAAGCTTTATAACCTATTACTTCTTTATGTGGTGTCATAAAAGTAAACCAAATCCTGTCCAACATGAGACTGACAGAGCATTCCTAATTTTTGAAATCTGAGCTCTCTTTACCCTCTTAATGGATGGATTTATTACACTTCAGAGTGCAATTTCATATTAGTTGTTATCAGGTCTGAGGGTAGCTTCTTTATTTCACAGAGAGAGGGAACTGCTCCTCTAGGTGCTATGCATTTTGTGGCATTTACAGAGTCTTGCCAAGCTTGTTTTCTAAACCTTATGAAAATCAATTGCAAACAGACATGTCTCAGTTGCCATCATTCAATATAACTGTTTTCCAGTCCCTGAAGACTCTTTAGAAGAGATACCTATGTGTGCCATAAAAACATTTATGATTTTAAGTACCTCTGAGTATAAAAAATCCAATACAAGAAATTCAAAGATAAATATGCATTTCTTTCCAATGAGCATTCCCAGGATGAACTACCTAGTTCTGCTTAATGGTGTTTGGCTCTGTGGTTTTTCAGGTAAACATTTTATTTTTCAAAATATACCTCAGAGAGAGAGAGAACAGAATACCATCAGGGAGAAAAAACATCACAGAAAAAGGATCCTAAAACACTAACAGCAAAACTCAAAAACCATTTTTGTGTTCAGATGAATGTAATTATAGAGCAACAACAACAACAACAAAAAACCAAACCACCAGGATTACAATAAATTTCAGGATTCTTTTGCTGGCTGTTTCTGACAATAGCACTGTGAGACTTAAAACCTTGGTAGAAGTGTTGTGAGGCCTTTAGTAGTAGCATATTGGGGTGGCCGTGCCCAGCTGTCTCTTTTCTCCTTACGTGCTGCTGAACACACTACAGTCCTCAGCTGATTAGAACTCATTGCTTGGGATAATCTCCCAAACCACTACTGACCTCCGTGTCTGTTTATATCTTTTTGCCCTGCAGTTACTCCTCTATCACTGTGAGTTGGTGCAGCTGTACTTGCCAGAACCTGTCCACAATATCCTTAAACTTGGGTGCGTTCATAAAGCTGCTGTCACAGTTGAAGAAATTACCACGTCTTCCTGCTCACTGTTGATCCCAGCTGAGACATTGCAACTCACAGAGCAACTACTCAGAGACTTTCACTTCAGGTCAGTGCCAGGACTTTTACTGAGCTAACCTCTCCCTCTTTGCCCTGACCCAGACCCTGACTAGAGTCACAGATGTGGGGTGGCAATGTCTTAAACTGCTGTAGCTGCTTTGCATTTATGATGGTGATCTGAGATTAAATGATCATCTAATATTCTCCTTCTCAGAAGAGCAGAAAGGAGAAGGACTCAAATGGAGATGTGTAATCAACTGAAGGAAGAGTGAGCTTTCATTCTAGAAAATTTAATCTTGAGTTGGTAGAGTCAAGATTTGTGCAATTATTGAGGTGTGAGTGATAAAGGAGAAGGAATTGCTGTGTGCTTGTCCTTCAGGCTCATGTTGGAGTTGATAAAGAAACTGCTTTGAATTGGAAGGAGAGGGGAGAGAAGGGATTACCAAAAGAATTTGATGTTTGTTTCTTGTTCTAATTAGGTTTCAGAACAACATCCATAAAGCTCATTCTTTTTATTTTTTTTTAGTGTTCTCATACTTTCTCAAGTATGTTCACTTTTACAGATATGTTCTTGTGCATTTCATCCCCCTTTGAAGGAAGAGTAATGTTCTGAGGTGTACTTGGGTCTTTTAATTAAGAATTACAGGTAAAATATTTAGAATGCCTTGAATTATGGAATATTTTTGTATTGCAAATGGAAAAGTGTAACCAATATTCTTGTTGCATTTTATATTAAAAGAAGTGCTATATTATAATAAAATAAAAAAGAGAAAAGAATTGCAGTCTGGATTTATGTATATGTGTAGAAGATTAATGCCTTTGGTTAATTTGAGTTGAAATATATGTTCTAATAAGGTGTTAAAATTAGTTCTGAGGGTGCTCATCTGGCAACTATATATAAATATGTTATAGCAAAGTGTTATTAAGCCTCTCTAAAGTTTTTAACTCTTTACTTTTTTTTTCCCTTTTTTTTTCTTTCTGAGCTGGATGGATGAAAATAAGGGTGGAATGCCCAGGCTCAGAAAGACAGCAGTTAATGGGTCAAGCTTTGCCTTTAGGCTGGTGACCAGTGGAGAGCTGCCAGGCTCTCTATGAGGGACTGAACTCTTTAACATCTTCAGTAATGATGTGGAAGACATAATGGATGCCAGTCTTACCAAGTGTTCAGGTGACAACCAGTTGTGAGGACCACCCACTGTGCTCAAGGACAGGAGTCCCATTCGGAGATAACCAGGTAAGCTGGAGGAGGGGCCCAAAAAGGACCTCGTGAAATATGACAGAGACAAATATCAGGCTGTGTGCTGGGGAATGAAATGCCCCTACAACACTACAGGTGCCTGAATGCAGGGGGACAGCTCTATGGACAGGTGCCCAGGGGGCCTGATGGACAGCAGGCTGGACAGGAGCCATCATGCCCTGGCAGCACTGGCAGTCCACACCATCACTGGCTGTTATCAACAGGGCAATAGACAATAGATGGAGGGAAGTGCTTATGTCTCAAAACTCAGCACTTATTAGATGATGTCTAGAATGCTGTATAACTCTTTGGGCTTCCATTGGAAATCAGACAACTGGGAAATACCCAGTGAATGCACCTACTGTCTATTAATGTCTGTAAATACTGTGAACACTGTTTAAAGGATTATTATGACATCTGTGGAAACTGTAACACTGTCGTTCATTTGGCATTCTAAAGATTTAATTTCTTGCCTATGTAGTAAATTAGTTGTGCAGCTTTATCACTGCAACCACTTTGGCAAACTGACATAGACTCATGGTCCAAAGTTCTGAAGAGGTGAGAGTCATTCCTGGGGTGTGAGCAAGATGGATTCATCCGTTATAATTCCAGGTGAATATTTAAATAGTTAGATAGGACCATCAAAGAGACATTAAAAAGCAGTCAGTGTTTATTCCTCTCCTTGTGAATAAATATTCCAAAATGGAGTTGTATTGCAGCTAGAGGCAGTGGGGAAAGTAAAGTGGAGTGACCAAAGCTTCCCACTTTCTTTTATGCACAAGGCGCTGAGGAAAGCAATAGGGATCAAACAGAACACATGGAGTGAGTGAATGCTGATGCAGGGCAGGGCAGAAAAAAGGAGACTGGCAATGTTGAAAACACGTCAGACTCACAGTTTATCTTCAGCTGAAGATATTTTCAGAAATAAGATCTATCTACTGGAATTGAGCATAAGGTAATCATAAAAATTCAATCAATATATAATCACCCATTCTCCAGAACACATTTATATATCTATTTTTGGCTATAACATCTTTCGTGCTTTTAATATCTTAGCTGTTGATTTCAGGAATTGGTATATACTGAGTATTGGATTATTCTGACAATGATGCTTGATAATAAGTAAAGCACTGCAGAGCTGCAAGTAGGAGACAAAAGCTACTGTAATACTCCACAACTAAAAACTTGTTTTCTTTAGGTCTACTATAGCTATATTTCCTGAGTAGATACCTAGTCATAAATTTCACTAGTTTTTAGTCTTTTTCTCCTGCCAAAGGAAAACACTCTCCTGCTACAGCCATCACAGTAGAAGACCTCTCATACATTAAATGCTTTAATCTTTCAGATGTTACAGGATAAAACTAATAAATAAATAACCCCCAAACAGCCTTCCACCCCAAACAACTTTATTCTGCATTGTTAAGAAATCTGCTAATCCATATAGATCTAACATTGTGCAAAAACTCCTGGCATTTCATTGGGAAGGTTTTCTAAGATTTTCTATATGCTATGCCTGGGTGATGTGGCCTTGGCTTACCTGAAACATCCCTGAAAATATGCAGTAGAGACCTTAGTTTCCTCCTGATCAGCATAAGGATAGAAAGAGAAACAGAGAATTCTTTTTTGCCTTAGTTTCTGTTGTCTGTTCTATTACCAGTTCTTTCTCTCTTTAGAGAGAATCTTTAGCATCTGCAGCTCCATGGTGCTGACAGCCCAACCAGAGCAATATGGTTGTAATGGCTTCACCTGGAGAATATCAACCCAATGTGTGAGCAGGGAGAGAACAGTCACCCACGGGGCAGAGAAGAAAGAATAGATTATGGGAACGAAGAACAATGAGAATTAAGCTTAACTCCTCTACGTTCAGTACTCATGGTAATTTTGGGAAATCTAATGGGAATTACCTCTGGGGTGAGATGATTTACCCTGGCTTCCTAAGGTGGAAGATATATTGCAAAAACCAAGCAACTGAGTACTCAGAGTGACAAACCTGGAATTTCTGTGGGGAGCAGGTGTTGCCTTCTTATGAGACAGGATGTCAATAGAGCTCAAAAGTTTCCACCATTGTTTGGAGAGCATAGTCATTAGATGTAGACACAGTATTCCAGTTCCATTTCTCTAGCACAAAGGTAAAAATTTTATTTTTCTCCTTACCTGCTTACAAGTACAAGAGTCAGACTCACTCTAGTGCACTAAGGGGCTGTTCTCAGCAGAGAGGCTGTTCTGCTGTGCCGTTCCACCAATGTGCTCTGTATCATGTCAGGCTTTATTGATCTGTGTGGATGTATGTTTCTAGATCAGTAGACATCTGCCACAATACTAACAGAGCACTCCATAATTGCCAGCGACGAAAGGACTTACTTTCTCCCCTGCAGAGATCTTGAAGAGCAAACCTTGAAGTGATATCTGTGACAACTTCTAAGGAGCTGAGGCTTTTCTCTTTTGCAAAGCAGTGATAACAACTGTTCTAGGTACAACTCCAACCACATACAAGTTCTTGTTGTTGAGTTTATTGTTTGGTTTGTTGCTTTGTTTGTTTGTTTTTTTTAAACAGCAAATGAAATTTGGTTTAAAGTGGAAACAGGGCACCTCCATGGATGTCCAAAAATTCTGTATGTGCTTAGATAAAAATCTGTCTACGGCTTCATGGCACACCCTTTCTCCGAGTTAATTAAGAAGTATATATAAACTTGCTTGAGGCCTGCTAGGAATAAGTAGAGCTGTGAAAAAATCTCAATGAGGGCTTTTGTCTCATAGCTTTAGCAATTGGGTAATTATGTAATTGTTGTGTTTCTTTGTTTAGCATGTGCTCTGCGGTCTCATTAATCAGCGCAGCTATACTAAAATGGCCGTGATTTCCACCAGCACGATAAGACATGTTGGCTGCTACATTCAGAGGGATAAATTGGTTATTTTACAAAGTCTCAAAGGGTGAAGGCTTGGGGGTTTTATTTTAACATTTGTCACATGATCTCGCTGCATGACATCGCAAATCTCCCATCTCTGCTTTGTTGGTCTATATGCATGAATAATTTTCCCAGTGCTTGTTTGTAGCTGAGCGGGAGAAAGAGAGAATTACCGCCGCACAATCTCTTGTTGTCGGTGATCAGCATTCCGATGGTCTGAGCTGGCTTACAACAGTGTAAAGACATCAGTGGCATGTGTTATAATATATTGAGCATTGTACTCCTGAAGAACGCACGAAAGAAAGAACATTGTTCTACTAGGGAGCAATTCATTGGGTTTTTCCCAGAGACTCTTGGGTCAAGTTTTTATAGGCCTATTTGATTTTCAAATTCTTTTTCCCCCTTTTTCCTCTCAGTGAGCCATAGTGTCCAAACTTGTCTACATTTACTTCCCATGTTTTGTGCATGGTAGATGTCCTTTAAAAAGAGTATCTCAAATAAGTCTTTATTCTTGTTTTGTTGGCTCTTATTCTGTGTTTTCATGAACTCTGGCCCTGGCCATGGCAACTGCAAGAAAAATGTTAACATTGATTGACAGGATTAAGAAAGCCTCCATGCCTATCCGCATTTCAAACACTTTGGGAACAATGGTGTTTGGTGTGATTGAATTAATGAGATATCGTGGACTGTCAAAAGAGCACACATACTTTACATAAACCTGATTATCTTTGCATGGCAGAAATGAAAAAAAGGAGGGAACAGAGGTTTGGCTTTCACTCATACCTCCAAAGGAGCCATCAAAGTGTGTGTGCCCTGGCTCAGAGAGTGATGTGCCTGCTCAACTGGCCTGCCCTCCCTTTCTCTCCCCTTACTGACTGGCTCTGCTTAGCATACATCAGCCATGGGCTTTAACAAGTCTATTCAGGCGACTGGGCCCAAAACAACACTCTTTTCACAGCTCAGCACCTCTGTGCTGATTTTTTTTTTCCTATGGGTCTATTGTTTAACTTGAACTAAGCATACATTTCAACAATTAGACCCGAACTGGCTCCTACCACCCTAGCTTAACCCCAAAGAGTGACATCAGTCATGATACTACATACATTTTGAGAGGTGAGCCACAGCTGGTGCTCACTTTTAGCAATAGAATTACTGGAGAGAGAAGAAAGTTTCATAGGGAACTTCTTCCCACTTAAGTCTTTAAATGATATTTCTATCCTCTGGGAAATGTTCCAGCAGGCATAATAGTTTGGTGAATAAATACAATTCACTGAAGCAGTGCTGCATTTTAGCATAAGCTATTTTTTTTTCACAAGAGGACATCGTGGATTAAGAGGCTCTGAAATGAAATGTAATCCAAAAGCTGAAAGGATTCTACCTACCTGCATACCTGTCTGTCTATCTGTCTACTTACCTGTCTTACGACCTCTCTAATAATTTTACATGGTCCTTATTACCACAGATGAGCATTAGTTCCTCAAACACACACAGCACTGGCTTACTGAAAATCATAAGTTTAATGGAAGTGGCATTTGTTTGATGGCATAGTTCATTACAGCCCTTCCAAACTTTTTCAAGCAAGTAGTAATTTTTTATTGAATTAAACGCCTTAATTTTTTAAAAAACCTGGCTGATTTTTTCATTCTATTCATGGATTGTAAGAGTTATTTTTTTCCTAAAAATATTTTTCTCTCCTTTGTGTGCTAAATCCAGATGCAGATAATGTAAAAATGTTATATTTCCAAAAGAATCTGATCAGAAAGACAAGTCTTATATAATTTCTAGCTTGCCTGGAGTAAAGAGATACTGAGAAAACCTCAAAAATTTTGCATATGAGAATGTCCAGAATGTGTTTGCAGACATATGAAGAACGGATAATTTAAATGGCGTTTAAATAGAAAATCAAGCTTTGCTAGTTTATTTGCGATGTCTCGAACCTGCGGTCCTCCAAAGATCCTCCTATCATTGCATTACTTCTCAACAGGTAGGAATATGTAGCCTTATGTAAACATGAAATCCAATATTAATTATTTTTAAGGATCCTTTGCTTGCCTATATCATGCTTTCAATCTTAATGAGTAAGCAAGATACAGTCTTTGTCTCTGTAACCTCAGTGGTTATGGTGCTGAGCTGAAAACGATGAGATTTGGTGGCCAGATACAGTAATTCTGCCTTTCCCTCTTTATGGACTTCCCTAAAACCTTGCAGCACTCCCACAAGCTTTAGTGATTCTATGTTGTGATAAATGATTAATTTTCACTAAGGATTTTGAAAAATATTGTAAGCATAAAGAAGTTTAAAAATCACCTGGTGGCACGTATTGAGCGTTGCTTTGTAAATCATTAAATAATTTATGGCAAAACTCATTTTAACACGTGTGCATATTTTCTGAGGCCATGGATTAGTGACAGGCCTATCATAACAGATTAATGCTTCAGATCAAAGAAAAGGCGGAGAGCACTGTGCTGTGAAGTCACAAAACAAAACATTTCCCCCCAAAGCTTAGCCAGCAGATGTCTCTGTTTCACAAACCCTGCCATGGTGTCAGCTGCCACATCCTCCCAGTTACATCTCCTGCACCCTTCTTATTAGGATAAACTCACCTTTACATAAAAATGCCAAGATGAAGTGAGAATGGTGGTATTTTGAATCCTGTATAAAGTTGTCTGAGTGGTCAAGACATTCGGAACTCAGTTGTGCACACAATAAGCCGTAGAGATTGAGACAGCTAGTTAGTTGGAGATTCTCTAATAACTGACTTGGCACAATCAGACTGCTTTGAACTGCATGACAGGGTCTTGGGGATACCACCATTTGCCCCTTTTTATCAACAGAGTACAACCAGGATTTCCAGGATATATATGACAACAAGTAGGGATGTTAGTATGGCTTCCCCTCAGGGCTCCACACAATCATCTGCTCCTTCTGAACACTTCGTCCTCCAGTCCTATGACACAGAGTGAAGCAAGGGGAGTTCTAGCCCCCACTGGAGGAGAGTATCTTTCCTTCTCCAGTCTTAAGAACTTATGTCTCCCACAAGGAAAACCTGTGCAAAAAGATACTGGACAGAGAGGTGTCCTTGGGAGAGGGAAGGGAAACTAAGCATGATGGCATAACCCTGCAGTTTCTTCTGGCCCTCGAGCTACTGCCAAATTGCAGTGCCTTCTGCAGAACACCCTGCTCAGTGCAGCACAGAGCAGCTTCACCTGCCACAGAGTTCACTGGCCTCCTTTCTCTCCCAGAAATGGCAGTACTGCCTATTTCTCCTGCTGAGAGTTTTGCCAAGGAGTTAGAAAATGTTTTCAATTAGTCCTTTAAATTCAAAAGGCCAGTTGTATGTCTATGAGATCAGCAACATAAGGGAGCTTGAAATGGCAAAACTGATTTCTGCTTTTGTGAACACAGGTATTGTTGATTTTTATGTAGACTTCAGAAGGTCTTTCTTGCTTTCCTAAGAGTAAACATTCACTATACCGTGTTATTTAAACTTTATGAATCAATATTGCTGGCTTTTCCTTCTCACTTCTAGAGAATTTGCAGTAACATTATATTCTTCATTTATTGAAACTATTTTAAGTCGAAATATTAACACTTTTATCCTTGATGATAACAAAAGGATGGCCTTTTTCTCATCAAATAAATAATTTCAGTTTGGGTGAAACCTGAGGTTAAGGATTTGTAACTGATTTAAGCTAGCCAAAGTGCTGTCTGGTGTTAAAGTTGGTAATTTTTGTCTGCCATCTGCCACGTCTCACCACGCTTTTCTGCCACTTCTCTCATGTCAGCATTAGCACTGGCATGTGTGCATGCCCATGGTAAGCTAGATTGCTGTCCCTGCCTGCTTCTCCTCCTGGCCAACCTCAGCACAAAAAGGATAACCGGAACACCTGTCTGGGGGTTGGATAGAAGTGGGATTTTCATGTTTTGTTTAGATGAGCCTAATGCAAGGGTGGAACCCCAGCCCAAAAGAGGAAGTCTGAATGTTGAAACGGTACAGGTTTAAGGATGTGTAACAAACAGCTGTAATTTTTTCATTCCACCCAAACAGAAACCTTTTCATTTTTATCTGCCATCTTTTTTCAACTTCTTTACTGAAGACAGCCTAATGTCTATATTGAATCCATCAGTACAGATGGTATTATTTTCTATACTTTTTTTCAAAATATAGGTAAAATTTTAATGAAAACATGAATAGGAAAGCGAACTACACAGTTTCTACACTAGCTGAAAATTTTTATGATTAATATACAAAAAATTTGTGCAATAAACTCCATCAGAAGCCTTGGCAAGTAGGTATGAAAGCAAGTAACAGAAAAGTGCAGAAATTGTGTGAGAACTAATGAAGACACCTTCATCCAAGCTTGTTGTGTCTGACTTTCTTTCATCTTGGTCCCACTTTGAACCTTGCACACTAAGTCGATACCTTTATCCTGATTCACTATCATGTGCATGGAGCCTTCCAAGAGCCAGTAATGTACCAGCCTTTGAGCCATTATCCCTGTCTCAGGCCTCCTTCAGGTGTCACTCAGCCAAAATGTAGCTTGCACACAGCTCACTGTTGTGAGCAAGAGGATTTGTGTTGGTAGATAACCGTGCAGGTTTCTTCCACATGTATCATCCTTGCCAGCCTTGATATATGGCAGCCTCTTCTTTGAAGAGCAGGAAACCTTTCTTTCTCCTATCCTAACACATATTTCTGACATATTTTCCCGTGTGTGCATTTAGTTAAGGCCTAAGTGCAGGAAAGTGTTACACTTGTGAAATGATTCTTGTCCTATTGCTCTCAGGTAGGTGTATCTGTATCTCTTATCAATACTTTGGGATCTGAGCAGAGGCTACTGCCAGTGAATTTGAACTGGGCCAGCAAACAGCAGCAGATGCAGAGCAATGCTTTCAAGCATATTAATTAAAACATAATAGCTAACATATTACAAAGTATTCCTTATTTTCCTAATCCTGGCAGACACTTTAAGCCTCATCTACAATAATACCCTGTCCCAAGAGCAGTTCAGCAACGAAAGTCCCATTTACCCCAGGGCACTCACAATTTCATTAGGCTTTCTAGGAAAAGGCATAGAGTGCACCTAGGAGCATGGCTGTGCTGCCACTTCCCCAGTTTTCTAATTCCTAAATCATCTGGTACAGAGTTAAGCATTATAGATGGACAGAATTTGTTAGATTTCAAATTTTTTTGCAACAGCATTATAAACTTTCCACTATGTAGGCCTCAAGTCCCCTAATGTCAAAGATGTCAGATGATGGCTGAAAATTAAATGAACATCATACTTATTTCCTTTAAATAATGAATATATTCCAGGGGAACTTAATTTCTAGTTACATTCTTCTAACGAATTTCCACATTTTCAATTTTTTGAGCAAATTTTGCAATAAATTTTAATTTTAAAAAATTATTTTGTATAAAACCTTACCAACTTGACAAAACTCTACACTGAAAATAATTTACTTTAATGACAATATATGCATAATAATTCACTAGCTGTGCAATATATTTCTTGTTTTACATTATGACTTCCTGATCAGATTTCCCACTGGCTTAAACATAGCAATATGAATTTTAAATCCAGCAACATTTAGAGATTAGGAGTTTTCCTTGATAGTGATGTTTTTACTTTCTTTTTCAACATTGTTCTGAGGGGTGCATTCTTTGCAGGGCAGATTCAGTATCCTTGAGTAACCGGAAATCATTAATAAATATAATTATCACTAGCAGTGCTGAAACAGGGGAAGCTTTGAGGTTAGTACAATTCCCTGGCAGAGCATGTTTGACTGGATGAAAAAGTTTACGCAGATTAACACCCACAGAGCTGGCCCACTGGTAGGTTGTTGCAGGTTAATGGAAATGTGCGGCAACAGGCAGCAACATTAGCAGGGTCTTTATCTTTAGGTCTCATAAATATTCTCCTTAACCTCTGCTAACACCCATGTTTCAGGCTTTTCTAGAAAGAATTAGGATGGCTAGCTCCATGGTTATTGTCAGGATTAGGCACATTCAGCTGAGGGCTTCCCCCCTCCTGGCTATCGGTTCAGAATTGCCCGGCTTCTCAGACACTTATTTTGAGCCTGTATCAAATGTGATTTGTTGATTGCTGCCCTTGTCTATTAACCAAAGGAAGGGAAATTAACAGCAAATTCTTGGGTAGCAGTGAAGTGACCTCAGGACATTTTGTTTGAAATGTAGTGCTCTATTAAATAAAACTCTGAAATGCATAAATGAAGGTTCAAAACTTTCTATGCTTAGAAACCAGTTTGGTCATTAAGTTAAAATTAAAAGGAATATGAGTTTCTAGTAATGATATATGAGTTTATTTCTCTTTTCAGGTCTTTGTTAGTTTCTTTGTATGTTAAACCACAGAGACATTTTCTTTAGTAGATTGAAAAATGGAGCTGGGAAGGGGTTAAGGATCTTCGTTGACTGCAATTTCTCAATCAGCCTCGGGAAGCCTCAGGTCAACTTTGCTCATAAAACTCTGCACAAATATTTCTTTTTCTATCAGAGGAATTCTAATTCCACACACAGACCAGTGCCACTCAGATTATTACACATTATTAAAAATTAATTTAAAAAAACGGTGTGGTCCCTGAAACTGTGAGAAACCAAGCTTCAGAAAAACTCACTCCCATAATAGTAAAATAAATACCAAATAAAGTCCTCTTTCCTGCTGTTTTTATATTTCTGTTATCCCTTGATTTTGAAATCTTTCCTCTTTTTCCCCCTTGCACAGTACAAATGAAGGTAAAAGACTATCCTTATGGAAAAATAAATTATATGGAACTTAACAGGGATAAAAACCTGCTGCAGAGATTAATAGGTTTCCACAGAAGTTACTCTAAAAAAACATATAATTTAATAGAAACGACAATATAAAAAGTGAAAAATCACTCCCTCCTGTGGTAAAACGTGTAAGAGGGTGGGCACAAGAGAAAAATACTTCTATTGCAAGGAGATTGTTACATTGTGTGGCAGTGGGGTTGGAGTTGCCTGTCCCCTACAGAATAGGCCTGTGAGCAGAATTACCCAGACCAATTAGCAGTTTGAAGGGAAAACACCTCATGTCCTGCTGTTCTCAGGTACCAGCTCTCCAGGAGAGATACACAAAAAGAGAAAATTGTCCTTCCCCTGCACCCAGGTGCTGGCTTTTATTCGTCTCTCCTCAGGACGAAGCTGACAATCTGCAAAATGCCGCATGCTCAGCCACATCCTAGTGGGATAGAGGCAGGAGGGCTCATTACCTGCCTGTGCTGGTACCACACCCTGTGTGACTGCAAATTCCCGAGTGCAGCCAGGAGAGGTTTAGGGATGTTCACCTTGAGAGTAGGGACAGAGACAGATGCAGGAGGTGCCTGCAGAGAGGGGATAGGGAGACCAAGAAGAGTGGGAGATGCAGTGGGGAGAGCACCCTGCAGCATGACACAGACCCACAGCCATGCTCCAGGCAGGTTACCATCACAGGAGAGAGCGTGGGGGCTTTGTGCTATTCGGGAAACTACTGCCAGCTGCTGAGAAAAGGGTGGCTGTGGGTGAGGGGTAGATTTCTTCAGATATTTCTTTTGCCGTTGTCTTGTCCTCTAACTCAGTTTGAATTGTGTGTTTTCAGAGTTGCCTTGTTCTAATTTGTGCTTTGATAAAACTCAGTCCTTTAGGGTATTTGTGTTCCTGCGTTGTAGCAGAGATGGGACTCTCCTAATTCATGACTTTGGTGAATATGGGATCTGAAACACACCCGAGTAGACATAAAATTCTAACCTACTGCTGGTTCCATCCTGGAAACTACCCATGTGCATGTATATGGGCCAAATGAATGCTGATCCCAAGATGAGGATTATTTAAGAAATACAGTCTTTTCATCAAACTGTGTCAGTTGCTTATTTTCTATCAAAAAAAGTTTACAATTCTCACTGTATTTCCTAAAAGCCTTGTGTGTGCATGTGTGTGTAAGAGCAATTAAAACTGATTTAATGTATCAACCAGCAGGTGGAAGGCCTCTATCCCCCCTAAAAGGCTTTTACTTTTTATTTGTGCATGTTCATAAGCTTACTAAATATGAATATGAACAACATTCTTTATTAACAGTGCCAGACCATTCTCTTAACAAAGGTAGCCGTTGCAAATTTAACATTTAGAACTTTTTGAACAGAAACTTTCTGTCCTAATTTACCTTACAACTCCATAAGAATAAAAATAAAACTAAAAAACCCCACCAAAAATAGGGTTTGTTTATGCCAAGACATTTTGAGAGTAATTTCTTAGAGGACAGCATGATATTAATGGTCTTACCCTTACAGAAAGCTTTTCTTACAGTTGACTTTAATAAAAATAATGCTATGACAGACGTCTCATTTCTTGTATTCCTTTATAGTAAATTCTGATCATTTGGGTGCTCATCAGAGCAACTTTTATTGGAGACCAAGACAGCAAAAAAGATGAGGTGGAGCAGAGCCATCAGCTCTGCAAAAGGAAGTGGGGTATGGTTTTTGGTGTTTTCCCGGAGAAGACATATAAGCAAAATATACGTCACACAAAATTGTACGAGACCACCTGTTAACCACCTGTTTAGCTGATAATTTACAACATTTGATACTTCTCAAAAAGGTCGATGTTTGACAGATGCTGGCAGATAACCCAAATTCCAAAGTATCTCATGGAGTTCCTGCTTTGAAAACCACCTGCATAGCTGTCAGCAGATTGTGGCAGTGAGTAGACTTTCGCATGTCATGCTGAATACTTATCTGTTGGACTTTTCAAAGTATATGCAGCAAGTACTATGAAAAAAGTCCTATGAGGGTTCAGAAAGTGGAAGAAACAGGTAGATAAGTGATATCAGGTAAATTGATGATTCAGCATTCTTTTCCTTAAAGTTTCTGATGCCATGAACTGAACACTATGGTTTTAAATCAGGCGAGGAAATGAGATCATCCCAAGATGGATCAAATCTAAAAGCTATGAAGGCTGTGTGATTTTCCAGAAACAGGATAATGCCCAAACTTAATGGTCATATTGCAGAAGCAGTAGATGAATTCAGAGTGTTCAACAAAAGGGATTTTTGAAAGAAATTGCAAAAAAATTAAAAATGGCTCATTCATCCATTCACAAAAGTCTTGGGAAAGGACTCTAAGAATGTACAAAAGTTTGTTGCAAAATGTAGTTCTTCCACAGCCTGTTTTCCTGGAAGAAGAAAATCTTGAAAAATAGATGCTGATCACAAAGAACGCATGGAGGACTCTTAAAAATAGTGCTGGTGCTGGACCTACATATTTCCTGTACCAAAAAAGAAGACAATTTCTATGTTACCAAGATGAGAGGACAGCACAAACATATTTACTTTGATCATATGAGTAATTGGAATGGAAAAGACCTTGAAACAGTTATTGCATCTGAAACGGATCACAGGGGACCACCCCCTTTCAGAGGATGAGTGGCCAGAAGATGGTGTGTGACAGATGATGAGGAGTCAGTTACTTATAACTCACGCAAGAAATGGACTGAAGTGGCTCCCAAATATTGCAGCAAGATGTTACCAATATTTTATGTGGGTTTTACCTTATGTAAGGGAAGATGAATTTCTCTCATACCTCATTAACACACTCATGGTGTTACTCTCAATTCCTGACCAGCTACAAGTCTTGTGGCACACAGAACCTTTCCAGGCCAGTGGGAATAAAGGTCAGTTCTCTCTGTATACATAAATGCAAGCTGAAAACTTTGTATGTAAGATGATTTGATCTGATATTCCCCCACATTTTCAACACTCAGGATATAAAAGGTGATAATTGGTCCAAAGAGGACAGATATTCAAGCAAACATGAAAAGAGCCGTATTCATAAACATCTCTTCTAAGTATTAGATGTAAATACTTATTGTCTCAATGCTATTTGCTGGAACATTTTTCAGAGGACACTTCATCTTTCGGGATGAGTTGGTTTTAGGTTTGAACTCGTAACATGAGCTGCAGAGAGTGGAGGTATCGTGATAACATCTCTTCCTTCGTGTCCTCTGCAAGTAGGAGGGTCAGGCAACGAAGATACCATAGCTCATGGTGTACACAGAGCAAGCACAGAGACTTGTGTCTGGAGAGTAAATGTGATTAAAGGGCGTATCTGCCATATTTAGTTCAGTGTCTGTGGGAAAAGGTGGTCCATTCTGAGCAATGTTTTTGCCAAACTAGATTTGCTTATGTTAAAGGCTGAGTAGTCAAAGTCCAGAGAAAAATGCCTTTCGAAGGCCATACAAAGAGAACACTTGCTTTGCCTTGCTACAGGAGAGCAAATATGTGTTTCAGTTTTAGTATTATACGAGAACCAAGTACTTCTGCTGCCTCTACAATGGGAACTTTCCATTACATTTGCTTTCTGTCCCTAAGACTTTATTTTTTTCCCCCCTCATTTCTTGCCTTATTTTTCCCCTTGACATTTCCTTTTTTGTTGGAACTGTTTATCCTCTTATCCTCAGAGAAAGACACATTGGCAGAATGATTTTTTTAAATATTGGTGAGGAAGAACTTGGTGCTGATTTTACTAATATTTTCTGAAGTTTACCTGAACTAGATATTATAATTTACCAGCAGTGACTAAGTAGTAAAATGAGAACTAAGAAGCAAAACAAACAAAACTTTTTAGGTTCACTTTTCAGAGGAATTTATAGGAATGTAATCTGTGTGAAATAGTAAAGAAACTGTGTTCAGGGAGCACAGGTATGTAGCTGCTAAAAGTGATATTAATCACTAGTGAGTGTATTTGTGCATGTAAAAGTATGTGATAATTGTTTCAGGAAAAAAGATAAGAAACAGAATTTCTCTTCATAAATATTTTATGGGAATAAACACCAGAGAGGTAGGTAAACTGGAAGACAAACCTGGATGAAGAAAAAAATGTGCATAACTGAGACATCTCAGCCAAGAAGTAGTTCTATAGATATCAGAAGAGTAAAGCTTTGGAACAGACTTACTATAAGACAGAAGGGACAGAGGGGACAAAACTACATCTAAGTTGGATGTAGGTAAATTTAAAATTGGAATTATAAAAATGTAGTTGCCTGGAATGGTAGGGGACGTGACGATTTTGACTCTTAATATATTCTTAGGAGTGCTAATGAAGAGTAGGTTGCAGAACAAACATGGCACAAGGTTCTAACATTTCATTTCTCATCTTGAAGACAGCCCAAAAATGCAGAAACCCAAAAATATTTCCTAAAATAGGAAGTAAATTTTTGTTTACATATTTTCTCCCCTCCATCAATATTGCATCTGCCAACTTTCGGTCAGCAAATTTATCGCATATTCTAATTGTACTGTGTAATCTTCTTTGTGACCATCCATTTGGTGTTCAGAAACAAGAATAATATTCAGCTCACTTTTCTGCTAGACTCTTATCCATTAATAATTCCTAGTGTGTTCTGAAACAAAGTCAATCTTAAGCTCACATTCTGTCCACTAGGAATATATTAATTTTATTTTTCAACATGTTTTAAAATTTCAGTCCCCTCCTTTTCAGATACTGTCCCTGCTTCTTTTCTGTTCACTTACTGTTGGTATGAGTGAAGTATCTCCTGCAATTTGTTTTAATTTCCTAATTCAAGTCTAATGCAATTCAGTCAGAGACCTTAGACCTGAAGCCTAAAAGTCAGGCTGACTTTCAGGAACTCTCATTTGCTCCCTTTCCATATCCAAATTAAATCTAGTCTCTTATGGAAGACCTTGCATAGACTTTACACCTATTTTGCAGTTCCCTTCCTGTGTGATTCTCTCTCAAACCTAATGAAATCCTCAAACTGACTTGCTGATATTGGTGATGATGCTGATGACTATGTGACAGTATATTCAGAAGGAAAATTTATGTGTAAAAATATGAAAGAATAAAACACAAGATTCCTTCAGCTTCTGGCACTGTTATCACAGCAGTATCTGAGAAGTGAACCTTCGATTTTCTGAAATCTGTGATGATGCTTCCTCAGCTCTTGATGTATGACAACCTTTGACTATCCTCTAACATGCACATTACCTTCTGAACTACAGGATGCAATAGAAAAACTTACTGTCATATGAAGTTATAAAGATGGAAAAAAGAATAAAAATGCATTTATTGAAAATATGAACCTCAGTATTACACTGTAAAGTCTGAAAAATTTAAAAATTTACACTACAATATTTAAAAAAGAAGTAGAGGTGTTTTTTTAGTTGCAAAAATTTAAATTTTTTTTCTCGCTATGGTGTGACAAATTCAGGCTATTAACACTGAAATAAATGAAATTTTTCCAGTTTTGTGTAAAGAACTGAGAAAAAAAATTGTGCCTCATTGACGAACAAGACCCTGTTGGAGGTCAATTCAGCTCAGCCATGGAATTCTTGTGGAGGTTGGGGAAAGTCAATCTTTTTGTTAATGATACTGAAAATATGTAGAAACTCTGGGTAAGTCAGCTTGCATCTATTATCAATATGTCATTTACGTGGTGCACTCCTTTTCACCTACCTAGCATTATATAGAGAATATATGCTTTTTGAGTATGAAAAATGTTGTTCAGTGTCAGTTAAATGATATTGCTATAAAAACAATAGTAATTAAATATACGAAGATGCCATTAGTAGATTAACTGGTCTCCTTTCATTTTTCTTTTTTTTTTTTGATAATATGTGTCAAAGAAAAAGAATAAAAATTTTCACTCTAATACTACTGAAACTATTTCCAACTATGTTGCATAGTCCCAAATAACAAACAAGAGTGCAAGACAAATGGTGAAATGATTTTTTTAAGTATAATTTCTCACTTATTACTTTTCATATAGGGCTTAGATGATGAAAGGAAATAACACTTTACAACCATTTACAATATTATTCTCTATAAGAAGGAACCAAATAAGGCAGGAACAGGATAGGATTAAAGTGGAAATAAATATAAAAATAAAATATTTCCTTTTGAAGATTGCTTGTTTAAAGACAAAAACTTTGTATTTTCAGTTAAACAGTCCTTTGTACCCAGGGAGGCTTTCGTTCACTCAAAGAATGCTTGTTAGTAACAATTTCTTGTTGGTAAAAGTTAAATATCTTTTCTTTTTGATCTTAAAAGTTTAATTCTTCTATATTAATCCTACTCTTAATCAGAGAGATTTACCAAGACTTAAGAAGGACACATGTACACACACAGCAGGGGACAGAGAAGAAAAGAAAAAAAAAAGATGACAACTCCTATTTATGGTTAAGCTTTGGAAAGATATAATTAATTCAGAACCCAGATTATTCAGGATTCAAGGGATGGTAGCTTGCATTTCCTATCAGTGCAGATTTTAGCCCTGGAAGGTAATTTGTTTTTTTGACAGAATTTCTGGAGCCTTCACTTCTCCTCTTCAAAGGCCTCCCATACCAATTAAAAGCTAAATGCATATCATTCTGGTACCCCATGAAGGAAACTCTTTGTTTCTTCTGCATGATAGGTGCTGCAAGCCAAACAAACTACAAGTCCATTCAGCTTAACAACATAAAGAAACATAAAAAATGTAAGGGACAAATTAAACAGATGGGTGAGTTTGAGCAAATGCCATATTACAGCCCTCTGTCAGGAAATGAGGCTCTACATCCGACAATGCTTCAGTCACATGTTGATCTGACTTACAGTGAAAGCATTGAAAAGGAACCTCTTTTAATTTCTTTTTTTGGCAAATTGGTTGGTGGCATAAAATAATGCCTTGTTTTGTGGGTCAGTTTTTGATTTTAATGTGATCAGTGCACCCAGCTCATTGGCCCAGTCTATGATCAACCTCACCCAGTGGTGGCAAGTCTCAAAAGCTGGGATAAGGAGGTAAAATTATAATTTAATGACACTTCCTGCAGAATGTTTTCCAGCTTCTAGTGATTTGTAGTTTAGGATTTCTTGAGAAAGAGATCTTGAGCAGTTCTCTTCCATGACATTAGATCAGTCGTCTCTTGAAATCACACCAACTTCTGACACCTGCAGCATCCTGGGACAATGAGCAAAGATATTCTTTGTGTGGAAAAGTATCTGAATTTATTAGCTTTCAATTTTCTAGTCACATTTATTGTCCCCTAGATGTCATAATGAGAAAAAGAGAGTACAGATATCCTGTTTTTATCTTCTGTGAGGCATAAGTGGATTTTATGAACCTCTACTACTCCCTCATTACACCCCAACATTTCTTTTCCTGTCTGACCAGTCCTTTATTTCAGTCGTTCTTTGAAAATAAACTATTTCTCACCTTTGATCACCCACATTGGCTTTCTCTCTGTGTTTCCTAGTGTCTGGCTTTGCTGTTTTTTGAAAGGGTGACAGACCAATATTTAATATGCAAAACATAATTAACAAAAGCAGCATAATTATATTTTAATTTAGGGTTTAAGGCTTTTTTTTTGGCTAATCTTTGCTCTTCTACTGAAATACAGTGACAGGTTTATTCTGCTTTAGCATAGGTGTCAACAGAATTTTAATTTTCCTTTTTCCTACAATTTAATTAGCAAGTGGATGGTGCTTCTTTTGTTTTCCTCGGCTACATACTCTATGTGTTAGCATAGATTGTATTTATTCTACTGTTCATTGCTTTGAGAACAGAAGAGAAAATTCTAAAGCATTAAAAACACTCTCATCAGGCTGTGAAAGTTGCATGACACAGCATTGTGGTGCAGTTTTCAAATGAGGGACTCCTCAAGTAGTTCACGTAGGACAGAAACTCTTTGTTTTTATATGCCCATCCTGCTTTAATATATGCTGTCTCTACTGGGAGCAGTCACATATGGTCACTCCTCTCTGTACGCTTGTGGTTGATTTTCTTAACCTGAACAACACCGAAATAAACCATGGTCTTTTCGTTTCTGTAGGAATAGCTATCTCAGGATCTCCAGCGGCAGCTGAAGGGTTAATTCCCAACGAACACAGAAAAAGGCAAACAGTCTGGGTGCTAGTTTGTAAAACGAATTTTCAATGTGTAGCCCACAGACTATCATTGATTGTGGTAAATAAATAAAACCACTCCTGACTTTTATTGTTGTAGGGAGTAATTATAATTCACAGGGCCAGACCCTTTGTGCCACAGAATGCTTCATTTGTGGTTTGCATGAGCAGATACATTAACTTCTGTACGCTCTTTTCATTAGAACGCTATTACTCATTGAGGACTGATCAATATATCATCTATACAACATCTTGAATGTGGATGTCTGGACCCATTGTGGGCTTGCTGATAATGACTTCTTTATTCAAGCCAGCTTGTAGGAACAAGGAGATAAAGAAAAGGGAAGAGAATTATAGCATATGCTCATGAAAGTATTCTAAAGGTTATAAACAGAAAGCAGGAGTAAAGCTACAGGGTAAGGAAAGCGATCATAGAGAAAAAAGAGTGTAAAGGAACTGAAAGTTGAAAAGGAAAAAAAGGTTAGAGTTTCACTGTATTTCTTTTTCTGACATTATGCAAAGCAAGCTAAGTTTTAATAAACCTTCTTTTGAAACTAGTCCTCCCCTTTGGGATTATATTGCCCTTTAGGTTTTCATATCCTAATGCTCTGCTCATCTTGTGAGGCATTTAAGTATTCCCGGTGAAAGCAGAGCACCATTTTCCTTCCCCCTTGCAATCTTTTATTTACCTTTTGTTCTCCTCCTTTTTCTCCTCTCTTCTTCTACCCCAAACAAATTCTCTGGGGCTCAAAGGTTTTATTTCTTCCATTAACTTTTAATTTCTTGTGTATTAATTTTTTTTTCTTTCCATTCCAAGCTTTTCCTATGCTCTTTATCAAATTTTATATCATTTTACTAGAACTTTAATGTGCAGAGTGACAGATTGCAGCTTGATTCAGGCTCACTGCATTCTCCATATCTGGGATATATTTTGGGAACTGGTAGTGAATAGAAAATTATATACCCACAAAACACTTTATTAATTTATTCTGGCTTTTTCCTTGCTGCTCTACTTTGGCTTCTGTTTTGCTGATGACAAAAAAAAATAAAGAATTATAATCTGTTCTGTAGATTGGAGTGGAGATGCCACACAGCTGAAGGAAAAATAGAGACATTTAGAATTTTTTTCAAGAAATAAAGAAATAAGAAAAAAGAATTTAGGAAAGAATGATGAAGAGAGCCATTGCAAGTTTCAGCCTTGGTGTGGGAAGAAAAAAATACCTTGGTTTTTCTGAAAGAGAACAAAACCGGTTTGGTCATAAAGCAGATCTTCATCAAGTAAGTATTTCAAGTAAAATGCTAATGAAAAGAGTGTGAATCAACCCACTGTTAATGGTGCATGAAGTTACAAACCTGCATAATGTATATAGGAAAATTAAAATCTTGTGAATTTATTTTAAGAGATTCAGCAGCTCAGGAGGAGCTTGCAAAGGAGAAGAGTACTTTCAGTGACAGAAAGCCAACATCTGGAAGTCAATAAGAAATTGGGGTAATAAGGAGCACAAATCAAATTTCTGACACTGACTGAAAATTAACTATTAGAGATCTTTAGTTACATTTTAAGAAATACCTCAGAAGAGCAGGATGATTTTGACCTCAATCCAGCAATCTAAAGGTGCTAACCCAACTCATGGAAATTAGGGACTAGATGTCCACACTGCAAAGAAAGATAAGCAGCGTTGCAGACTGCTTTAAGAATGATTGAGAAATTGCCCAGTATGTTTTCATAACAGTAGCAGAGATGATCAGAAAAGCTGGCATTTTTTTCACATGAGAAACAGATAAGTGCAATTTCTAATAAGTTTAGGATGGGAAAACTTTTTGTCAAAAAAGAAAAAGAAATTAAAAGTGCTTCTGTATTCAATAGCCAGATCCTTGCAATAAAGTCTCCACTAGAATAGAAATACTGTATTTTGGCTGACGTCCATTTGCCAAGTCACATCAAATATTATTATTTGGGGGCAGGCACCAGTTATTATACTCTGTTTCATCTGCTCCAGTACTTTATGGAAGTTGCCATTCAGGCACCTCACTTGTGGCTCATGGTGAGCTGTAAAGCCGCAGCAGAGAAATTACGGGAGAGACTTTATCTGCCCCAGCTTCCACTTTCTGTGAAGGTGAGAAAACACAGTTAAAAGATTAACTCTGTATAGATGAAACTTTTCAGTTTGGTAATCTGTGTGTTTATTTCAACCAAATGGGGTAAAGGGAAGATTCCAGTCTCCAAAAGAAAGGAAAACAAAATTGTAGAAAGAAAAGGTAAAATCAGGAAAAAAATTAGCATTCAAGTTCTAACTGGTAATCACTGTGGGTGGCTGGGCAGACTTGGGTAATCTCTGCCCAGGTTTTATCAGGCTCCAGACACACAGTCAGTTGGGTATGACTTCATGTAGAAAAGGCTCTGCAGCCCCTGTGTTGATGGAGGGCTCGTGGATGACAATTCATAGTCCAGAGTTTCCTGCTCAGGGTCCATAAAGAACATGTGGGGAGAATTTAAACACAGCTCTGGGATGCAGCACAGCACACCCTTTGCTCTCTGTGCACTCTGGCTGTTTAACCTTGGTGCCACTATCTCTTTGCAACTTGCTGTTAGTCTTGCCTGTCTGTCTTGCCCTAATAAAGGCAGAACACAAGATTCCTCTTCAGCTTTTTGTGTCAGGGTTCACAGTATATTCCATAATGTGTCAGTCCTCCTAAGGGTCAAATACGGAGATGTTTCAGACTACTTTATGTATAATGTGCCTTCTAGACCCCAGATTGATGTGTCTCATTCTAGGATACTCCAGCAACTTTTTTCTACTAGTCTATAATTAGTTGTGGCGCTGAAGGAGGTTCAACAGACCAGTTTGTTTTGTACTTTGTTTCTGCTTTCTCCTGCCAGACCTCTCAAACCTTTCTTAGTGTGACTGATATTGCTACTGCAGTTTTTGATTGGGCTTGTATGAAGAAATTCTCCTCTTACATGGGTTTCTCTGTGGGAGCCAGTGAATATCCCAATCACAGAATGAGAGTGTCCCTTAAAGGGACAGATCCTGAGAGATCCCTCTAGGATAGGGTGAGGCCTCCCAGGATGCTTTGTTCTACCATGCAAATGTATCCCAGTTCTGTTTCCCTGACTGGCCCATTGATTCCCCATCCCTTTTCCCCTTATATGCCAAGGCCCTGCCTATGTCCCACCCCTGAGCCCTCAAACCATTGGTCCCCGATGCTCTCCCCCACTCCTGTATAAAATCCCACGTTTCCCATTGTTAGAGGCTTCTGTCACTGGAATCCTCCACGTGTGAGGATGCAATAAATCCTTGCTCCTGGAACTCTAAATAGAAGTCCTTCCTGTCTCTTTGCTGCCGGTGTGTCGGAGAAGCCAGCCAGTGCCAAACCCCGGCACGGCACTCAACACTTCTCCTGGAGAATTTTTCCTAGCTGGGCTCTTCCAGCAGTATTACGTAAAGCAATCCCAGACTCAAGTGGGACAATACATCAGAGGTGCTTCATTGAGCCCAGAAGAATTTGAGCTTCTTAATGTTCAACAGGACTTGGCTTTACATGTCCTTGGAGGTTTTGTGGCCTGTCTTGGGGCTGGGACTAGAATGTCTCTTCTCATCAGCCCCATAGGGGTAGCAGCAACAGTGATCACTCAATCCCTAGGATGTGGCCAATCCCAACATCATTTTCCTGCAATCACCAGAAGCTAAACAGCTAAAATCCCTGCCCTCTGGTATTTCTTACCACTGTACAGATTTTCTTTGCTTCAAATAGTCCTGAACAGACTCCATAATTGGAGGCCTGCGATTATGTTCTCTACATATCCTGTGCTCCAGCTGGTACAAAGGAGAAATTCAAACCTCTTATCTTCAAATTCTTCTCTCCTCTCTGTGCATTTCATTGCTTTTCTGTTCCTTGTTCCTTATCACAATATGACCGACGCACTTCTTATACAGTGATTACCTTTTGGAACAATTTAAACCACTACCTCATAAGCTTCCCTTCTTTTTGCAACTTGAAAATTAAATAAACTTTGCAAAAAGATAAATATTTTATGTTCTGTACTCTTTTCCTATTGCCCAGATGAGTCAATCTTTTCAGTTATTGTTTAAACACTATCTTTACACTTTTTTTTTGCATACTAAGTGCAATAGAGGTTCTCCTTTGTATAGAGGTCTTTCAAGTTATGTATGAGAGGGTTTGTATTAAGTATACTACATAAAAATAAATTGTATCCAAATATACTGAAAAAACCCACACTATACTTACATCTTTCACTAAATAAAAGGTGTAAAATACTAATAAAAAGTACTAAAGAATTGTTTTCTCTAGACACCTATTATGAATTCAGTTTTATTCATTACTTTAAATAACAGCTTGGTTTTCAAATAGGGAATAAGCTCCTTGTATAAAAAATGGTTGAGGGCCTGTGAATGTCTAAAGATAAGCACAAAATTTGGAATAATCGGAGCAAATTCAAAAATCTGATATGAAATCCCTTTTATTTTTCAGGTAGGAAGGTTTTGCACCTAGGTAGGCATTATCAGCTGTGCAAGCACCTAATACAATTGGCTTTTCTGTGGGAAATGCTGTGCGGGACACTGAAACCATTGCATGAGGGAACAGTACCATGGCCTGCAAGTGTCATATTGAGAGAAGGCAAACAACATCATAACTGCAAGATACGTGATCATTTTTCTTATTTGGGAAAATGAAAGGTCCTGAGCCTTGTGATAACTTTGGACTCTACACTGAAGAAAGATGGTCAATTACAGTAAGTGGAAAGGAGAGAGACAATAACGGTGAGGTAAGGAAACAAGCTGACATGGGAAGGCTGAAGCAATCAGAGTTATTTAAGCTGAAGAAGAAAAGGTGGGGGGGAAAAAGTAATAATAAAGTGAGATATGCAAAAGCATGTTGTGAAGAGGAGAGTCTAAACGCTCTCCAAAGGCTGGATGGTACAATTGAAAATGGGTTTATACTACAGCAAGAATGTTCCAGGGCGTCATCCCTGTTTTCTAGCATGATGGAAAGTCCAGGAAAAAATTTGGTGGAAATTATGGTGTCTATGCAGACTTCTATAAAAAATGGATATTGAGGGGCTCTTTCTATTCCAGACTCTGCACAAATATGCTCTGTTTGCCACAGTTATTTGTCTAACCTGTTCTGGGATGTCTCCCTATATCCCCAGGCTGGCTATTCTAGGTCTTCATCAGACTTTCCTTTAGGTGCCATATGTCTTGCCATAATTGGTGATGAAAAAAAAGAAGCAACTTTGTATATTTTACAAACAGCAGTACCTACCCACCCCAACAAAACACTGCTGCTTTGCCTTACACGGGGTGCCTTAAACACAGACTAAATAGTGGCAGTAGATACTGCCATGGGTAGAGTGTTGGTAGGGAGTTGACCTCTAAGCACCTGACTGAGGTTCTTCCAACATACTTGATTACTTTTTCTGGATTTGCCAGCAATACACCGGAATGATTGAAGAAGAGGGTACTACAGACAGCGGTGCATGGGAATTCCAATACGGGTTTGAAGCTCAAATAACTGAAGCCAAGCTACCTGGCAAGTATATGGGGAGGGACCTGGGTGGGCTTGGGAAGCCTGTGCTGAAATCAAAGCTGGTTTCGGATACACGTTCCTGGGTTTTGCAGGTTGCCTCTGCAAAAGCTGCTAGTATGTCCTTGGTATCAAGATATTGTAATCCAAAGAGCTGTCTTTGTCATACAGACCCTGTTCTGCTTGTTGTGGCTTTCAGTGTGAGAACTGTGAATTCACTCTCTGTGAATTCTTTTTGTATTTGATCAGGAAGAAATTTCACATGAAACGTCATTGTTCCATGTAATTAAAAAAAATCAAAAAATATGTTAACTTTACTTGTCCTTAACTTCTTTGAGTGTCCTGTGAGTCCCAGGGCCCTGGTTTTTAGAGAAATGACATAATCTGAAAGGATCTGTCAGTATGCTTATTGAGCCATATGAGTGACTCTGCAATACTCCCATGTCCTGAGGGTCGGATGAGGTTGGCTGTTTGGCACTCCACTGGTCAGGTTCACTCTCACATCCTAGTGAGCAGCTATATGCATATCAACTTTATCTTCCAATCAATATGTGAAGTATATGAAGCGTGCATTTGTGTGTTTAGTACGGACCCTCATGACTACGTTCTAAAAGATCATGTGGAATGTGAAAGGAAGATGAGTGATGTACCTCTGCACAATCCTGCCAAACAAATGTAATTTGAGATTGCTATGATGGAGTGGCGGAGGCTTTTTTCTGGCTAATCTCCAGGTTTTTTAGGGTGTAGTTTGTGCAATATGTATTGTATATGAGTATATTTCAGCAGCTAAACTGGAAAAATTTATGGTCATGTGTAACTTTCCTAACTTTGTACATAGAAATCTTTGATGATTGCTCAGGTGGATAAACTAAAGGATTTGCCTGAGTGCTTGAGGTATTAGAGCCTCAGTTATTATCATTCTTTGGAAAATGAAACAAGGCCACAAAGAGGTCTTGTATAAATTAAAAATGAAACAAAATGAAAAAATAAATAAGTCAGGAAAAATAATTAGCTGACATACGTTAATTTTTTAAAAATACTTGTTTGTGGAACAAAATGTAATTAAACCCTTAGTGAGCATATGGTATGCAAATACTAATGCAGTTTATTAGCATGTATTCAGCAGAATGTTTGGGCAGATCATTCACATGAACATATAAAAGTAAGCTGAAAACTAGTGTGAAAATTAGAGCAGTCTAGGAATGATGAATGTTTATTCTACTGATATTTTTGGTTTTGGAGGAATCCAGCAAAATAAAGCCTCTGTAAGGGACATAAACCTATTTAATTTTTTAATGAGGGTGCAGGTCTAAGATGAGGAGAGGGTGAAACTAGTTGTGTTAAGCTAATTAAACCTACTGTCTTTTCTCTGCAATTTTCTAACACCAAGTATTGAGTTAGGTGTAACCACTTTTAACAGTTCTGGCTCCAGTTTTCCATACTATGTACACCCAGTCATGCTGGAACAGTTCTCTCTCTCTACTTCAACCTTTTAAGAGAGAGTCCTTTTGAAAGTTTTGTTCCAAGACCTGTCTTACTACTTTCAGAGAGAGATTATAAAGATAATCTTCATAAGCAATTTTATTTTATATTGTGGTCAAATTAGCATTAATTAAAGCAAGAGAAGTTAAAAATCAGTAGTAACTCATAAAGTTAATGTGATCACAATGTATTTTTTCAACACTGGGACAAAATTGGTCAGTTCTTGCATTGTCTGGTAAAGACTTCCTAACATGATCTTCTTGTGGCAGTTTTTGTTGTGCAGAACATGTGAGCTGGGATGAGTAAAGGAGAGAATATCAACAAAATAAATTTGGATTTGTGCAGTGCAAAATCCAGGGGTTTGTGGAAGGGAAGTGTGCAGTGCCTCTGGCTTCATGACAAACTGCATTCCTTACAGCTGTGGTGTCTCTGGGGCCACTCAGAGAGCACAGTTGAAACCATGTAACACATCTGTGCAAGGTCTTGGTCTCAGATTGCAGGAGCGGATCAATTCCACTACTCTTTTTTTTTTTCAGCAGAAAGTAATACTGAGAACCAAACCTGATAGGATTGTTGGAGTATTTGAGGTATTTGTTTTTAACAAATGTTATCCTAAAAAAAATGTTACAGAACCATAAAAAAAAATGAACGTTTGCTGTATCTATACCACATTAAAAATGTCCATCTGATGTCACCATTCATGGTAAGTGCATTTCCCTTGACCATAATAAAACTCCAGTAACCCATGCAAGCTGAAAACTTGGCATGGTGTGTTAGTATACAAAATAGGTGAGGTGTCATTAGATTTGTGAAATACTCTTAGAACACTATGGTAATACATTGACTAACAATGTATATGTTACTTATTTTTTTATTGGATATTTACTTTTTTGGGGTTTTTTTTTTGGTTTTTTTTTGTTTTTCCATAGCCTTCAGTATAGAATATTGCATATCAAGGGAAGGGATTTGACTGACTTTTTAAATTGAAATAGTGGGAAACCCCATCTTGAAAGTGGCAGTAGAGTGTGAAATGAGACTGCAGAGCAAAGATTAAAGCAGCAGAAAAACTGCTGAGTATTGTTACAACATGGTTTCAAGTTGTGGCAGAGCGAAGAATGTTTTCTTAATAGTTTTTAATGGTAAAATATTTCTGCATACCGAAGAAAACAAAAATGTTTTGCTTTGTTGCTGCAGTTCTAGCACATACATGGTTGACAAAGATTCATCACAGAGTGATGGAACTCCAGCAAAACAGAAATGTACCTTAAACCAGGGAAGCTTGTCATACCTTGCTTTCATCTCAGCTGGTACAAAATTCACTGATGGGGAGAGCATTTCTGATTCCACTGATGCAAACCATACTTGAGCTAATGGAATTTTTTCTCAGTTCACCAGCAGAATAAAGTCTTTTTGTGCTTAAGTCATATAAATTGCACCTGAGAAGTTGCAGACATTGTGTCTCTTCAGAAAAAAAACAACCCCCTCTCCTTATGTAAGAGCCTACAGCACTGTAAAATCATATTTTGCAGATGAGAAGACAATGAATTTTTTTTAGTGCATGAAGTTATGACTATATTGCTTTGAAAGGAACAGGTAAGAATTTAAGACTCTTAAGATTCCCTATAGCATGTTCCCATTGCAAAACAATTTTCAGCTCTGCAGTTGCCTTTTTAGTTTTTCACTCTGTCTCTGTACAACTTCTCTTGAGCAAATTAAACATGTTTGTCCCACCACATTTATTTGGGTAAAGTGTAGTCCACCTTTCTATATTAAAAAAACCCCACTATTTTACTGTGAATTAAACATTGTCTTTAAAAATTGCAGTGCAGTTTGGGTGTCATTTATTTCTAGGGAAAAGAAGAATCTTATGCCTTACGCCTACTGTAACATTTCGTATAAAATGAAATTATTTGGTTTTTTTGACGATCCTGTCTTTACCATAAGTGAGGTAATTCTGCAAAGCATGAATTCTATCATCCTTTTTATATGCTTAACTGAAAAGAACTTTTCTCTTCACCTGTATTCAATTCATTGAATCCTCTCAACTGAGATACTTTTATTAGATAGCTAAGATACGCAAACAAAAATGGTTTAATTGAATATTCTCTGTGGATCATTAATTTTTAGGATAAGACCTGAATACATCAGAAAATACAGTTGCATTGAGACAAAAATAGTCTGAAATTTATCTTTTATCATTGAAGTCCTCCATGGACTCTAAAGCTGATAATCAAGCTTGAAATTAGATTATTAAATTCTGTAGAAATTCCTGTGAAATATACATGTTTTTCAGGGAAATAGATATTTCTCCGATATCATACTAGTCGAGATCTGAATTGTGGCTGATACATTTCTGGATTAATCAGTGGAGACCATGCATATATATCACGTGTTTAGAAAAGTTACTGTTGTATTAAGAATCCATGATTCTTTGTATTGTTCCTCTTCAGAAGACAATACATACCAGCACACAAGGTGTTACTGGCACAAATTTCCTTTTAATTTGAGAATTTCAGATTCAGATTAAAGTTTTTGGGTTTAGTTTCAAATGTAAACCAACAACTCATCTATTTAAAACCTTCAGAAGGCTGACTTCCTTTATTTTAAACATAAAATTTCCTTGTCCACAACATTGCATGTGTTTAAATGACAAAAATGTGGCAAAATAAGGGTGTTGTCATTCAACTACTCCAGCTGGCACTTTAGACAAACCAAGAACGCCCTGCCAGAATGCTGAAGTTATCCTATTATGGCGTTTTGGAACAGTTCACACACACTACAAATGAAATTGCAAGTCCCAGTATTTTACTCTATCATCTTTGATGGTTTAATGACACTGGCAGAATAAAGTTTGTAAGTAGAAGCAATGTATGTTAAGACTAGTTGGTGTAGTTAGGAAAAGTTGGTCAAACTGTCAAATGTACAAGACCTTTAGGTTTGTCTTCAAGACAAGAAGACATGAGTCTGGAAACTCGTCAAAATTTTCCAGCTATATCAATTAGTCAAATGAAACATATCACAGCTCCTAATGAACCTGGTCCTGCTTACTATGAACAGTCATCTCAGTTTTGCTTGTGTTACTCGTCGTTATTTATAATGGAACTATTATTTATAGTGCTATTTTTCTAAAGAAAAGCAAAAAAAAGGAACAGAGAGAGACAGTATCTTGTAAAAACAGTGGATATAGCTGGGGAAAAAAACCCAACTAACAACATTTAAGACCTTCTGCTACTTTTCCAAAAAGAGAGAGGCACCCTAGTGTGGTGCCCTTGAGTTCTTCCCAGTCGCGTGGAAACATGTAGTCACAAATCCAGTGTTACAGGCAGTCAACATTTTCTGTGGCAGGTAGCACAAGCACTGGAAAAGGTAATTGCCCTATGGAGCTGCAAGGAACTAGTTAACCTGAACCAAGGTTTGTGACAAATACCCACAGAGAGGCCATTCGTTACTTATGAAACTGGAATGAGGTGATGCTCAAGAGCACTTGTTAATTTTGCTCCATTATTTTCTGGTCATAATAAAATTGTCATAGGGAGCACATAAGGAGAAAACAAGGTATACAACTTGCCATCTTTGATGGTGGAACTTGAAGGGACTTTCTTAAAAGGAAAAATTTTGCTTGCCTCTAAATACTCCAAGTCTCAGTATTTTTTCACATCTAGATGGTCAAATGGTCTCCTGAATTCCAGGAAATGTTCCGAAGAACTGTGTCTTCGCAGAAACCTTTTAGAATATAACTTTATAACATAAGTTGTCTAATTCATGTATGTCTCATCAGAGTGCAAACATGTACAGAGTTCTGTTGCTACAGCCTTGAAAGCACTTAAATAAAGCACTAACCCAGCAATTCAGCTCTGAGTGCTACGTTTGATTTTAAGTAGACAACAAATGTTAAAGAATATGATTCTGAACTCTATGAGGAATAGAGTAAACCAGATTCATATGTGACCTATACATAATATCTGTATAGCTTTGTAGAAATTTATAAAGGCAGTGGGTTAAAGCCAAAGACTAAAGGAACAGTATTAAAAATATATGGGAATGTTCTCATGCATGATGGTCATTTTGAAGTGGGGTTAGAAAACACCCAAGGGAGGAAAATCACAGCATTTTGCAGAAGTAAATTTCCTTCATGGTCAAAATAGGAATGTTTCCTGGAGAAGGATATGGGAAAATTACTTATCTAGGCAGGGTCAAAGACATTGAGGCAGACATGGGAAAGATCGTGTTACTCAGATATGAAGGTTTTCTGTCAATTCTTTTCTATGCAGAGCACATAGAGGCTCTGGCATCTCCTGTGAAGGTTGATGTGTAAAAGGAAGAAAGTAGAAAGCTGATGCCCCTGATGGTGAGAGGATTAAACCCTGCTCTATGGATGTCTTTGAGTACAAAACCTGCTGATTATACACTCTTTGTGATAGGCAGGAATCACCAAGAATGCCCACAAAACCCTTGAAACATTTCAGACTTGTTACTGATTGTACTCCTCAAGGTTCAAATAGAACTACTTTTTCAAGATTCATTACTATTTTACATCAATCAAAACATAACTTGAACTTTGTAATTGTCAACCCATCCCTCCAGAAACTTTCTTCTTTTTTATTAATGAATAGCATGCAGTTGAAATATAATAAATTCCCCACACTTGCTGTGTTTCTTGGTTTGTCTGTCCAAAAAGAAGTTTGAAACTTGGCAGCTCTGAAAATTTAGGCAGTGATTTATCCGTTAGGAACTGACACCAACCAACTCAAGTGAAATGGACAATCAGCAAGTAATACTTGTCATTTGTTGAGTTCATGAGCCAGATTTTAATTAAAAAGAATTTGTATCACATTAAGAATTTTCTGATAAGTCAAATCTTCCTCAAACTTCCTTCTGTACAGGGGATACTAAAGAAAACCCATATGTCTGTGATTTTATTTGATTGTTTAAAGAGAGAAAAGTGCCTTTTTATTTACCTGATACTAGGGAATTCCAAGGGCAGGACACATTCTTTAATAAGGCCATGAACCTTATATCACAAATAAGATTAGTAATAAACTCTAATACTGATGTTATAAAAGCCTTTGTAAAGCAAGGTTAATAACATGACAATAGTAAACATCTCAGTCAGCATAAAATGGAATGAAGCCTACAGTATTTTAAATGCATGGGTCCTGTGAAAATCGGTACCAAGGAAAGACCTTTTTTTCATGAGCTTCTATATATAAAAAATTCCGTTTTCTGCTTGTGCCTCAGTTGAAGGTCATCTGTATACAAGCAAGAGAAATAAAACTACTGTACTTGTCTGCAAAGTGCTGGGATTGCACAGCAAAGTTTACATTATTGCCAATACAAAGCTTTAATCTAAGATTAATAGATATTATTTGTGAAATATTAATAATATTAATAATATTATTTATGAAATTAGAAGAGTTCCATTTATTTCTGTTAATTAATATCAGGGCCAGACGTGTTGTATTCATTTGTATTTACTGCTTTTTGTTTCTTTTTTTTCCTCCTGAAAAGAATTTTTATGGTTTAATAAGGGACAAAAATATTACTCCTCTACTTCAGACCTAAGACGGAACTAAAATAATCTAGTAAAAATGTCAGCTTACTGAGCTGGCCAGTTTCTGAAGAAGCACTGTCTGTAGAAGATCAGTGCTGTGTCTCTCATTCCAAAGGAAGAAACAGAAGGATATCCAAGTTCAGGAACACATTTACATTTTGATGGGGTCTTGCACTGCTGGTTGGAATTAAGGATGCTTTCTGAAATTGGTGCCTCAGTCTCCAATCAGTTTCTCCTATCAGAAGGCATTTCCAGAGGGAGTATGTGCAGAATATTTGAACTAACAACCAAAACCAAACAGTGATTTTTAGACAAATAATCACTTTTTTCTCTTTTTTCATCAAAGAATACCAATTTCCTCCATTTCTGAAAACTGTAAACAGTATTTGAAAGTTTTCAACAACATTTCTCTTCATTGAGAAAACACAAAATAAGCATTATAATGCCATTCATCAGATAGTAGAGTATAATTTACTTTTCCTTTCTTAAAGGGGATAGATCTAGGCTGATTCTGGTGAAAATGCAGGAAATATAACAAAATACATAGACTGCAATAGGCTGTTTTCTTAACCTTCTGGAATGGGGATTTTCTACATCTTTCTCTAACAATTTTCTCAATTTGCTTGCCTTTGAAAACTCTGTTGATCACTAACCTTCTCTCTCCAGAAAGAAAAACAAAACCAAACACCGACAAGTTAAGAATGTCTTTCAAATGGTCATTTGGATTTGTCAAGAAAGATTCTCTCTTGACTTCAGATCATAGAAAATAGACCACTTTTAAAATATTGTTTTGTACTGTGGACATGAAGACTGTTAATACTAAAAAAAAAAGGGCAGCATAACACCACCTATTCTACAATTTTTGTCTCGCTCTTCTTAAAACTCATTAACTACAGAAGTGCAAAGGCTTGTTAGGACATCATGGGAGTTTGATATAATAAAGGACGAACTCTACAACAAAGGATGACTACAATTTCTTAGTTCAAACCTAAATGAAAGACAAATAGTAATTCACTGGAGTAGGAGCAGGCATCCATTTTTCAGAGTATTTACACTAAGGAAGATGTGGCCAGCTTTATTTTGTTTTTTTAATTCTCCTTCTTTGCCTACCAGATTTTCCACTGAAAATTCATTACCTCTCTGGGGATCACTGTATCACCTATTAACCTTACTATTTTGCAGAATTATTAGTGTAGAGGATTCACTTTTTCCACATCCTGGTTTTCATTAACTAGTCTCTACATATTCAGCTCTCGACTAAAGTGACTAACACAATCTCTAGAGGTACAAAGAAGAATATACTAAATATAAGTTTAAGGGTCATATTATTTCTGCTTGTAGAACTGTTGCTGCTATCTTTGGAAGACTGTCCCCACTTCAGTGTCCAGGGTTCAAACTAGCTGCTGGTAGCGTTGCAAATGCCCACAGAGAAGCCCCAAGCACAATATAGAAACATTGTTCTTTTGGAGGGTTAGTTAGGAGGTATCATGTGTAAGCCTCTGAGTATGCAATGGTCTCTTCAGTTCATTCACTGATGTTTAGCATGATTCAATGATCTGAAGTTGAAGCTACAACAATTGGAACCAGGGCTTTGTCTTCAGTGAGTTGGGGGTTACTTTCTAAAAAAGCTGTTCATCCATTGTTGCAGAGAGAATCTACGTACAAAGACAAGTTGTAATATTTTTCACCTGAAATTAATCTCCTGGTTCAAATGAATATTTAGTTCTGTGCCAGTCTACAGCTTGTCTTACACAGGAGGACCAGGATCCTCCTTGGAATGCAAATCCCTCCAAAGTGATGCTTGGTGTTTGTTGCACTTCTGTGGTCTCACTCCAGTTTGTCAATGAGATGTCCTGAACATGATATTCTACTTCTGTGGATTTCTTCACTCTGGGGTCTGTCAGCATCTTGTAGGCAGATCAAAACTACTGTGAACATTTTTGCTGCCAGTTCATATTCCACTGAGTATATTTCAACATCACAACACCTTCTGCCACCAGGTATGTGTTCCTACAAATGCGCTTCACAAATTTCAATTTCTAGTTTTCTGCCTGTAGCTTCACCTTTTCAGATGTAGGAAGTTATTGGTTTTGTCACACTGGAGGCCACAAAGTCCTCTCACTGTGGGGCTGGAGACTGTAATTGCAGAATATGCAGCAGAAAGGTCTGGACATCACCTTCCACACCAGCAGGATGCCAAAGCAAGTATCCATCCTTCTTCTTTCACAGTACAGAGAAGCTAGTCCTCAATGACAGTGGTGGAAATCCCACAGAGGTCAAGTGAACATCATTGCACAGTTCTTCATGCAGTAAACATTGGAGGGGCAGAGATCCTGCAGTGTGTCACTTCAGGGGGGAGATGTGGCATTTAACATTGTGCCTCAGGCTCTCTGCACCTCTCTGGATATGCTCAACTGCAGCTTGGAGGTGCATTATCTCCTGTTGGCAAATGCTATCATTTTGTCTAGAAGGCACAAAGCATAGGTTCAGCATTCCCCCAAGTAAATAAAAGTAATTCCCAAAACCTTACACCGAACCATGTGGACCTGGATAGCAAGTCACACACTGGTGAGACCTCAGGAAGAGCTCTGGAGACACACTGTGGCGTGCGACGAAAAGAGGAATGATGCTGTTCTTTCTGGCTCCAGAGCCAACTCTTGTCCTTGAGAAGCCTCTACTATCAGCTAGTAAGGAACGTTTGCAATGCTGCTTTCCATAGTCACCTTTAGTGGATGGAAAGCATAAATTTCCAGGGCTTGTGTTCTGATTTTTTTTTTTTTCCAATTCTTTCACCTGAATCAAGAGTCCATTATTAATTCCCCATAGAAGGAAATTTAAGAAGGACACTAACCCTCAGTCTAGGGTAGCTGATTCTCATGTGCTTCATACCTCACGTACACCATTAATGAGTGCATTACAGTGATGTGAGGAGCGAGAACTCAAACTGTCACCCCAAAGTAAGAAATGAGTCTCCTAAAGGCAGTCATGGACTCAGCTATAGCTATTCAGAAACATATAATTACGTTTCTTTTAAGATTTTTATAGCTCCTTTATATTTAAACATAATTTTTCTACATGAAATGTGTGTCTAACCTGTTAATTAGTGTGTTTTTAAAAGGGGAAATAAAAAAGTAAGGTAACCCTTTAATAATGTTGGGGACAAAGCAGCTATTTCCCCGATATATTAAAAAACGGCAATGACAGAAGACAAAAACACTGAACAAAGTATTAAAGAGAAACTCGCCTTCTGCTGCTTGCTTTAACAATCTAAAATAAAAAGTTGTATTCACATACATAACCTCCAGCTTTTCAACTCACCTGGAGAGCTCCCCTACCCACAATGCACTAAGTGGATGATTAAAAAGAAATGGGGGCTTAACTGAGGGGTAAGCGTGGGGTCTCTGGAGCTTTGCAAAGCACTGAACCATGCAGCTACAGCTGTCCTCCAAACAAGCCCAACATTCTTTATTTATTTGTTATGAAATATTTATGGATGTTATGAAAGGTTTAAAATAATGTGTCTGTCTCTCTCTCTCCCCTCTTATTTTTGCCCTGGCACAGTGTTTTCTAATGCATAAATAATTCTGGCCTGTGGACAGTGGGACAGCACATTAGGTGGGATGTATCCGCTGTATCACATTCTTTCTGCCTGAGAGAAAATATCATTCCTAGTAATTTTCTACACTTATACAATCTGCGTTGACAGTAAATAATTGATGTATGAATTTAGGACTAAACTCCAACACAATATGACTTTATGTCAAGGGTTACTCCCAGCAGATTTTGAGCTAAATCATCTTGCAAAATGGATTCTTTCAGTGGAAAAAGGGGGGAAAAAAGCTTTTTGAAATTATTTTAATGGAAAGATGGGACCTCTGCATAGTGCTCCCTTTGATGAGGTCTTGCTTTGCATGGCTGGTAATAAAACCGAGCAATCTACCCATTATGAGATTGGAAATGTTTCATTTGTGATCACAAATGGATTTTTTTTTTAGATTAACAAAAGCGGGTTCTTTTTTGTTCCCTTCTCTTCTCTTCTCTTTTTTTAAAATTTCTTTTCTTGTGATGGGGAGTTAGCATGTGATAGGGTGCCCTCTGCTTTCCATGCCTGTATTTTTCATAAAAAACCACAATTATGTTTTAAATTACAAGCTGGATATATTTGCAACTTAAAGATACATAACAGGAAGAAAGGCTTCATATAAAGGATTACAAATTTACTCCTAGTGCCTCAATTAAAATCCTTTTCATCATGAGAAAGTGGTTAGCATCAGACATAAAGGAAACAAGAAAAGAAACGGATTAGAGAAGAAACCTTTTATGATAGAGATGGAAATAAAATACTCAATACCTCGATATATCTTATTAAAGACTAGAGGGGAAGATCAAAGGAAAATCATTGTATAAATAACCCGTCATAAAATGCTCTTATTTAGAGGAAGGGAATTAATAGAGTGGGGTGGGAGTTATTTGTTTGGTTTTCATTCTCTTTTCTTTCATGATTTAATGCACAGCAGAAAAAAAGTATGTATTTCCCATTATACTAAATATTTGCACCTCAGCTGCTGCACCAGGCATATACAGTTAATTTTAAATTAAAACATCATCACAGTCTTTGAACAAATATCAATATCATTATCTCTGTCAGTGATTCCTTCTCTGCTTAAAATTGTAATGACACTTGTTTACTTATGTTAAATCTCCACTTGTGGAAAATTACTGAATTTGTTGTGCACATAAACAGAATAGCAAGAGAGCTCTTTGTTAAAGGGACAAAACTCTCTCCTGGGACAACAGGGACAAAACTCTCTCTTATTTCTCAACACTCAAGTAAATATCTGCCTGTGACTGTTCTATAGATGGCACTCATGCCTCTAAGCAAGAAGCACAGATCCAAGTTCAGGTGAGGAATATTAAAAGCAAATACTTTGATCTGAAGAGAATTCCCAAAAAGAGATTGACAATTGCTTGAAAAATACCAAAATGTGTTTTTCCTCTTATTTATAGATTTGGCAACTGAGACTGTAAAATAGCAACAAAAAGATGTCTCTGATAGAAAAGAAATTTGTAGTAAATTACTTTCTTGTGCCTTTGCTTGAGAAAGTTATGTATACTGTAAGTTCTCCTGTCATTTTCTGGAATAAGGAGAGAGAAGCTACGAGGCAAATGTTGAAAGCAGTCATAGTTTTAGAGAAGGTGTGATTGAGACATGTAGCGTAATTGAATTTGCAGGTTAGTCAAATTGTTCTTAAGAGAGCTCTCTTGAAGGAATGTTGTTCAGCTTGCTACAAATCTAACAGCAATTTCCTCAATGTCCCTAAGACATGCAGTGCATGTAACATTTGCAAGACAGAAGTTTAAACCCAAATACAAACCATGCATTTAATAGTTTTGCAAAACCTGAAAGTTACTTTTAACTGAGAGCAAAGACAGTGTTGGAAATTCAAATTAAAAAAAAAGCTACCTTGCAGGTATCACATCTCTCACAATAACAGCATCCTTGGCTGAGTTTTGAATGAACTGATTATCAATATAATAAATATATAAAAGCAGATAACATCCTGATTCATATTATCTCAAATATTCTGGCATAGTCCCTGTAGAAATAAGCCTATCTCTGGTATCCTCTTAAGTGATGAAGCTGGAAAAGGCATCTGTAAAGATGAATCCTGAGGTCTGAGTGCACTTGGTGTCACTTGGCTCTGTTTCCAATATGATCATGAAGAGTGGAGATTCTCCTTGACAGAAGCATTATTGGGGGGTGCATGTAATATAAGAAGCATAGAAGCATTTAGGAATCTGAGTTCTTCCCATTAGTTCAGGTGGTGTAAACTTATATTTGAGAAAGAGAATAGCTTTCTGCAACTTAAAGGGAAAAAGGTGAGTCTACTATTCCCACTGACTTCAAAAGAAACTAGGCTTCATTCACTAACCTTGAATTAGGCCCATAAATATAAAGTGAAATATTCTTAAGAAGGACAAAGTAAACCAAAAAGATTAAAGGATTAACACTGACAGTTGCAAAACCAACAAAGGTGTCAAAAGCCACTCTCATTGTTCCATCCATGGCAGTAAGAGTAGCAGATGCTGAGTAAATGAATAAGAAACCAAAGCAAGTACAGCTTGCTGTTTCATTCAGAATGACCTCTTTACTTGTGTGCATCAGTGGGCCAGGAGCTTCCTGAGACAGAATTTGCAACAATGATGTGTCCTTTTGTCTTTGAAACCATACATACCTCTGGCATCTCCAACATGCCAGGGGGGTGAATTCTGTGCATTATTCTGTTTGTTATTCTATACAGAAGAACTATGCAGTTTTTTGAAATGATTGTAGTTTGGTTTTTTGTGGGGTGATTGATTTTTTTGTTGTTGTTGTGTTTTTTTTTTTTCCCTCTTTTTGTTGTTTGGGTTTTTTTTGTGTTTGTTTGTTTGTTTGTTTGTTGTTGTTGGTTTTTTTTTTGTTTTTGTTTGTTTGTTTGTTTATCATAAGCCTCTAATTCCTGTATTGGGAATGCCCTAGTTCTTCTTTTTAAAAGAAAATAGCGAACAATTTTCCCCCACTCATGTTATGGGCATCTTTGAATACTTCATATGTCCGTCTTCTGTCTGATTTTGTTTCATTTGAGGTTGTTTGGCTGGAATTTTTTTTTTTAACTAATTATATGGAATCTGAGAATAGTGAATCCCATTTCATATGAGATTCTGGATGTCTCATCATCTTCATCTGTACTGGTCCTTGTTCTGCTACATAAATATTCATACTGAGTATCCAACATTATGGTCAATGTCAAAAACCAAGTTCTTTGTGGTTCAGTGCATAATGACATAGTGTAATATTTGCCGTTTTGTTCTCAATTATCTTCCAAATAATTCGTTATATTCTCTTTTTGTGCCACTGAACACTGATTTGATACTTCAAGAGAACAATTCAAAAAGACTCAAAAATTGCTTTTCTGCATTGGAATATCTAACAAAAGCCCACAGCTGTATATATTTATGGGTAGAGTCGCACTTGTCGCTATATATTATTTTACATTTATTAAAACTGGCTTTCATGTACCATTTCAATTCTTCATCACCTGGTAATGTTAACACTCTCCAGATTTTCAGCCAATGATAGTTTTGAGAATACTGAGCACTCCCTGATAATAGTAAACTTTTCCTCTTTATGTATTAAGTTACAGAGAGAATTCTGATAGGATTCAGGCATGATAGAAAGAACTGATGCTTTAAAGTATGGTAAATACATAGACACATTGAAAATACCATCAGAAGGGTGTGATAAATGTCTCCTGCAAATCTACAAAATTATTATTTTCAAGTGACCATTCATGTTACATTTTCCCTTAAACTGCTTGAGGCCCTAGTTAGTGATTTTCCAGTTCTTCATTCTGGTTCAGTCTATATGTTGTTGCATATGGAAAAAAATTATGCAGTAGGGAAAAAAATAAATAATAAACCAATTGCTTCCATAGGTGCTCATGATACATCTTCATTCTTTCCCTGGAAATAAAAATAATCTTCAATGGAGAAACCAGAAATCAATACAAGAATTTATCACCAAGTAGAGGTGAATTTTCTGGAAAATAAGGATGAAACTGGTGGACTGGTGGAATGACCATGGCAGACTCACTTTGACATTTAGATGATAAAAATATTTCATGGACACCTCTAAAAATTTTCTGCTCATTGTGTCTGCCCTTCTCTGGGTAGACTGAGCTTTGGTTAATGTCAGTGGTACAGTATTCACAGGGACATACACTGAGGTGACCACAGAATATACTGCACAGCTGCCTGTAGTTTGTGTCATTCAGTAGTTCTTCTAGCAATTTATTAGGATGTACCACTCAGCACCTCTCAGAGGGAACAAAGAGGTGTAAGCAGGAAGAGGGAAGGAAGCCTGCTACTATACTGTGAAAAGCCGCCAAGACTTGCTGAGCCCTGGCTCAGTTTGAAAATTTATGTCCTTATATAGGATCCAGTGACAAATAGGTACTATTTTAAAGAGTCTGGAGTGTAAAAACGATTATTCAAGAGCATCTGAGACAGAAGTTTTACAGAAAAGTTGATGGGCATAGTATCAGAAAAATATCATGCTATCCATTCTAATGTATCCCTGGTTTTGTACTTCTGCTGTAAGATATCAGCCAGCTGAGGGTTTTTCACATACTGCTGACACCACATAGTCAGAAATGAAGTATGACACCTGAGAATCTGAAATCTCTTCAAGTGCTAAGAACTGTCAGTTTCTTTTATTCTACTCAGCGTTTGGAGGCTTTTGAACTTATGATGTGATTATTTTCTGTTCAAAACTCAGCCCTAAATACAGGTATAAAGTAGAGCTTCATTGATCTCATGATGCTGGAGGACTTTGGCTATTCTCTTTTGTTTCAGGAGTGAGAAAACCTGTCAGGTCTCTATACAGAAAGTCAGAAATGAAGAAGTTTTACTACTCCCCTGATTTAATTTCCTTTAACTTCCTAGATTCTGTAGTCTAATGATTCCAGTTT
>VZTH01006153.1:299179-516574 GCA_013397815.1 Aleadryas rufinucha
TTTTTTTTGTTTTGTTTTGTTTTGATGACACCAACCAAGGGCTGTGCTACTGAAGACGATAGAAATTCCCTGAGACATGGTGGGGGCAGGACAGGGAAGCTGTATCAAAACTTATGGTGTATGGCCATATCTACCAGAGAAAACAGGTACACCAGCATGCATTGGGTAGCAGCAGGTGCTTGAGGTCGCTGGAACAGATTCAAATCTTTGCTAGACTTGGCACCTGGACACTACTAAACAGTAGAAGAGACCTGACTGTTTTAAACTTTGCTTTGTCTCCTCTCCTTCCTGCCTACACAGAGTAATTTCATCACCTGCACTTCAGAAATCTAGCACCTTTCCTCCCTATCACAGAATGACTGAGGAACTACCTAGGAGCTGTAAGAGCATTATGTGTTTGGCCATGCTTGAGCCAGTATTTCACTTATGGCAGCCTTAATTCCATAATTTTCATAAGTTAAAAGTATATCCCATGAGATCCTTTCCCCATCCTTTTCTTTCCCAGACCTTCTTGTTTGACAACAGTCTAAAAGGGGGAAAAAGTCATGGTCTGGAAACACAGTCCATACTAGGATTCAGCCTTAAGCAATAAGTGTCAAAACCAAGATTTTGGAGACTTAGTGATACTTTCACAGTGCTGTCTTGCTCATAAAGGCAATTACACATGCAAGTGAATTATATAGCCATTTATAACACTTCTGTCTGAAGTGAAATGCTCATCAAATATTTTCTGCAAAGGCAGATATTTTCTGTACTCCTGCTTCATGTTTCACAGCACAAGTTAATGAGTTGGCTGGCACTTTGATGTGCAATGTATTCATTGTAGTTCAGCATCTCAATCCCTGCTCATTTATGTCATTTTGTGAATTTATCAAAGGACAGGTCTTGCAAGGCCTGCTCATGGGCCTCCTCCCCATTCTCTTCTTCACCCCCAGTGTGTTTTACCATGTTTACACTGCAGTTGCTATAGTGCTGTGAAGTGTAGCAGTGCTTGAGCTCACTTAAATCAGGCCTAGTGATCCCAGGTACAGTGTGAATTCAGTTACAGCACTGAGGAGGGAGTGCTGAGCTGTGCCAGGGCTGGTAGAGGGATGGTGGTAGCCTGGCTTGTTCCTTCCTGGCTCACATGGATGTAAAAGCAATGCCCCATGCCTTCATTTGCAGCTCAGCAAGGCTGTCCTCTGTCTTGTCCTGAGCTGGGTTAACTTTTGATGGGATACTGAGTGATGTGGACGACAAAATATCGCAGATCATATTCTTCTGCTCTGTATAATGCTAGATAAGCAGTACTGCGATGCTATGAAGATGGTCTTCAAAACAGGTCTTCCTTGTTTTCTTCTACAGCTTTTTACCACTAGATTCTGCAGGACTGTTAGTCTTAGTCCCATTTATGCATTCAAGTCTACTGTCCACAAAATCTTTTGTCTCAAGTACCAGTCTGATACAAAATTCATTTTGCCACATAAGGCACTTGTCTCTACAGTGTGTCCTATCAGAACCGAGCTGCATTGCTTTCGTCTATTCTCCTAAGGGTAAGCCTTCTGAAATTTTATTGTATTTTTAATATAAAAACTAGGAGCTTGGAAATTTGCATTCAGAAATTCTGCATCCATTGATTCATGAATGTAATGGGTTGAATGGCTCCGATATCCACTCTCAGAAATTGACCAGGGGGGAAAAAAAAGCAAATATTTTCAATGTAGAAGCAGGCAGCTATAGAAAAGTAAAGCTTCAGCCCGGCTTTGAGTACATGCTTGGGCAGATAACCAAAACAGAGAACTTTCCAAACGCAGTTGCTTGACTTCCAAGTGAATCATGTTATTTTTGTTGGGAAGGAAAACCAACATATTTTTTTCAGTGTTGTCTTACATGCTGAATTGAGATGACTAACTTTTTACTCTGTATGTAGCAGTAAGAACTGTTGTCTGAGATAGATAGAAAACATTTAAGAAAATCTTTTGTTAAAATGGTGAGTCCTATGATGCATGAAATAATAATAATAAAAAAAGCTTCTTTCAAGAAATCTGCATAGAATAAAGGTTTATTAAAATAAATTCAGTTTAAATTGCCTTTCCTATGACAAAAATTTTAGTATTTTATGATCTAATATGAAAATCAAAGACATTCCTTTAATGTGTTTTGCTTTAAAATGTAAATTATATTTGTGTCGATTCTCAATGTTTAGCTGTGCTGAGCTTCTGCAGCTTTCCTCTTGGCCTGAGTTCCCTTTTTCTTTCTCTTGCCAAGCAATGTCCCCATAACTTACAGATTTCATACGTAAAGAGTTGTGGAGAATGGTGTGAAAACAGGTTTGTAGATTAGAGCGTTGGTGGCAAGCTTTGGACAGATGAAAATTATTAAAAAAGACTGATGAACTGCACAGTGAGTTTTTGTTGCCAGATCATTCTCAAACCAGTAGTGAAGTTACAGCCTAATTAAGTTCATCCCTTTTCTTTCCATCTGAATGGCTGGAGCACGGAATCAGAGCCACTTGATGTGCAGGTTTTTTTAGAAACTCCCCCTCCTGTGTAGATTGTCCTCTTGCTCTCTGGCATGTCTTTGGTACTGTTCTTGTGTACTTGGTACTGGTGCAGAAAAGTGAGAAGTCTCCATGTTCCTCCTAGTCTTTGCAGGGGTCCAGTCTGATATTAGATATAAGTAGAGGTGCAGAAAGCTGTTTAGACTGGTGTCAAAAAAGTTTGTTTTCAAGACTTCCTCATTTTATGTGTAGGAGATTAGGGGAGGAAAGCACATTGAAATGGAAAAGAGAACATGGAAAACAAGAATTAAACAAATATTTGATCCTATAAAAATTTAAACCAGCATAACTAATATTTAGAGGAATATTTACATGTTTGAAAAAAAAAAACCAAAACCCTAGCAAAAGCTCAAAAGGCATCTATTTAAATAACTGTCCTTTCAAGAGGTTAGATCAGCATATGCTGACAAGAGGCTTGTGTTGTGGGTTTTGTAGTACTCTTAGCCTAATTAACAAATGCATTACTGGCACAAGTGAGCCTGGAACAATTGCCAGTCAGAACACTCAGAGAGAAGCCACCAGGGAACACTGGATAGCAATAAAAAGCCATGGCTGCTTATTTTTAATTCTTTGGAGGGCCAATTCAAACAGCAAATGTAATTACAATTCTGTAAATAGAACACCCGAAAGCACTCCTTCTGGCATTAGTATGCATATCTTTGATATTTGTTTAACAAATGATCAAGTAGCCCTTTCCTTATGTTGCTTCTTATTTAAGGGGTTTGAAAATTTGAAAAGCAATGCTGAAAATACCATATAGTTGTGGAGGCATTCACTTCCAAATGCATTGGAAAATCACTGATTTGGTTGATGAAAGCCTGCATCTGGCTTTCTTCCTCATGTGCAATAAACAGAAGAGGTAGGTTTATGAATACTTTTTGTTTTGGTACCCCTTTATTTGAAGACAAGACTCCGATTATGTTGGAGAATGATAAAGACGAAATTATTTCAAAGGGAAATCATAGCATTTCAGCATCTAAATGCTAAATTAAATCTGTGTTCCTGCATTACTTTTACTAAGCACAAGTAGAAGAGTCAAAACAGAAAGCAGAAAACTTTGCTGTCCTTTAGATGTGACATACTTTCCCATTACCTGACATACCGAGTGTCTCAGCAGGATGTTATCCTACTTTGTAGTATTTTGTGCAGCAGGCAGGCTTGCTGGGGTAAGTTAATTCAGAGAAAGAGTGAAAGTGGTTAAGGCACAGCAAGATGTGATCATAAATTAATAATGTTCAATGGACTGTGACTGTGAGAGCTGCTATTGGTGTTTCAGGTTGGGATAATCCCCAGACTCGGTTTGATTTAAAAAATGGCAACCATATATTTCATGTGCAAATGGAAGAACGCAGAAGTCTTGTGGGAGGTAGAAAGTTCTTAGAAAGATCAAGGCAAGTACCAGAGGGAGAAAAGGGGGAAAAGAATAACAATAATAAGGCCAAAGTGAAGTAAACTGTCTTACTATCTGTACATTAGTACCTCATAAACATAGGCAACATTAACAACATGATTCTTGTATTAAGGACTCATATGATAAAAAATCTCAAATTCTTGCTAAGTCTTGCTGCTTTTTCTCTGCCTTAGAGAGTAAAGTGACAGCTTTTTCCATGAGGTAAATAGGTGGGTGAGAAACGGCCACAGGTGCCAATAAGATGTAAATAAGGGAAAAGCATCTTTAAAATTTCTTTCTGTTCCCCCTCCAGTATCATTGCCTGCCCCAGTTTCAGTTTTGGTTGGTTTTTAGGAAACAGACACTAACTGGGGTTAGGCTACAAAACCCCTTATTTATCAATTCTTATCATTTCATTATGCAGCCGGTACTCGACATCAACTTTAAAAGATGGTGCTACATTCTCAACAGTTAAAATTATACCATGTTATTTGTGCAGCAGGCACAAATATTTGTCTTGTGTTTCTCGTATTTTTAAAAAGTCAGTCTTGCTGCTGGAATGTATTTACATTACTGAATTTATGACAGAGAGGAAAGCTCTGTAATTTAACAGACCTTCCAGTTTTTTTAAAAGCACTTGTTCTTTCAAAGTAGTGGGTGGGGCAGAAGAAAGGATGACTGCTTGTTTATCCTAGTTGGTGTGCTTCAATTCTGCCCAAGCCTTCACAGGAGGAGGAAGGACCGCTTTGTCTTTTGTGACGTGAAGCAGTCTGCTCTGTCAGGGATCCTTTGGGAATGCAGATCGGGGCAAGGTGAGCAGGTGGCATCACAGGGTACCGGATTTTGTTACTCAGCATGACAACTTCAGAGCATGCACCCCCTGAGCTGTTGCCCATGGCCATGCTGTATATGGTGACTTTGTTCCATGGGGTGTTTTTGTTTTGCAAATCAGTACTCACCAAACTCATGCAAGTTTAAAAAAAAAAGTTATTTTGTAACTCAGATTGTTTCAGAGAGCTGATTTCCAGTGTGGTCTCCAAAACTGTTGTCTGGGAACTGATGAAAGATCAGTGAGCTAGTGTGTGGGAACACCTGTTTGGGAAAAAGGACCTTTTAATTCGGTTTTGCTGCCAAAGTTAATGTATCTTGTACTCGTGTCCTGACATAGAGAGCGAACAGGGTGCTTGCAGCATGAAGACCAACATGGAGGTTTCTGAAAGGAAAAGAAGTTCTGCCTGCAGTGAAGACTAAACTCCCAGCCCAAAGGCTCAAAGTTGATGTACATCGAGAGACTTCCTTAGGGATTGTGTGGGACCATTGTAGCTGAAGAAGCCAACAAATAGACTGGAGGGAAAAGTCCACTCTCCAAAACACACTGCAGAGACTTATTTTTCTAAACCTTCATTTCACCTGTTTCACTTTTCCCCAACAGGTCTAAATGTTCCCTGTTGGAGGTAGCATCCTGTTCTGTTTTTCTTTGCTGACAGGCTCAAGCTTTGGAGGCTTGTGGTACACCCTGGGTGGGGGGAGCAGGGGGTAGATTGGAGCTCTCCTCTGTGATCAGCACAGGATCTCCTCACAGGGGTCTGCAGGAGACCATGGAGACTGGATGGGAAGAGGGCATTTAGTCTTCAGAAAACGCCAAACTTGACAACATGAGGAAGATTTTCTTTCTCTCAAGTAGATAAAATTGAATCAGGAGTGAACAGGACCTTGGTGGTGAAAAGGTCAGTCACTGGCTGAGCTTACTCATGGAATCTAATACACCTGTAGAAGGGCAGCACTGAGCTTACAAAATGATGTTATTTTCAGTTGTAAAGTTAACACAGCTTTAAGACTCCTGGATTAAGGCTGAGCATCAGAGAGAAGCCCTCAGGACCCACCTCCCAAGGCTGGATGTTTTGAAGTTAGGGGAAGTGATATCAGGAGCATCTAAACCCTAATCTAACTTTTGTATCATGTCTTTAAGCTCTAGTGAAAACTGTATATTCCCCAACTTGTCTTGCCTGTAGGGACGAAGCTGCTATGTGGTATTATGTGGTGTCTTCTGAGTTTGGATCCCTCTCCCAGTTTGTGCCACAGCTGGAAATGGAGTGGTGGTCAGAGGTGTCAGTCAACTGACCAGTAGTGAAAGCTGTCACCCAGTGTGTGAAAGGCAGTGAGCCAATTTGGTCTTGAAAACATCTGATCCTGCTTGCTCCAGCTCTCATATGAATCACTGCCTTGTAGAAGATATTCTGGAGGTTCACTTTGCTTACTTTAATATTTTCCATCATTTCCATATAGCGTAAAATGATAAATCCTTAGTGGGTGTAATGCTACAGAGCAGTGAATACAATACATAGCACGGTCCTTACTCCTGCTTTAATCACTGACATATAATGATTTCACTGATAGAGATGTGTAATAACTTAGTGCCTCCACTCCACATTCACTCCGATATCACCACTTATGTCAGGTTTTAATATAACCCAGGTGTTTGTTTAGATCTGGCCATAGCACAATTAAAGTAAGAAGTATGAGTTATAAGATGTAGAACTGGGTTTTGTCAGAATTCAAAGTAGGGCAATGAAAACTTAATAGTAATGGCATTCCTATGTAGACTGGATAGGCAAAAAAAGAGTAAGAAACGACAAGAAACTTACAAAAAATATCTCCCTCTGCCTTACCACATCTTGCCAGGGCACATATTTTCCTTACTGTTTGGTCTATTAGCATTTCAGTGAAGCACCAACCTACAATCAGTTCTGTGCAGTTTCCTCTAGTCTTTATGAAAAGGCTTCCCCGTCCCTTCATCCCCTCTAAGGTCTCAGTACATATCAGATGCTTTCTCTCTTCCTCTCTATGTCCCTCTTAAGCTCCTTAAAATTCTTTACTTACAATCTCAGAAATTTCCTCTTACCCCGAATACTGCAAATAGGCAGCTTTCTCCTATTCCACCCAGCCATGGCCTTTCAAAGTTGCCAAAGGGAACGTTCAGTGAGCAGCAAATAAATAACCGGTTACTGTCTCAATGTTGTTTCTGATTTTGCTTTGTATTGTGGTGAATATCACTTCAGAAGGTAAAACTCCTCTTTCATCAGTAGGAGATGTGACCACCGGTCTGGTTGCTCTTTTTCAGCCTAACCTGATTTATTGGGATCTGGTTCTCTGAATCTCTCTCATGTTTATCACAGTCACCACTACAGTATAAAAATGTGTAAGATGGAAGTGCGCTGTCCTGATTGCCCTTTTCTAGCAGCACTAGGGGTGTTAGTTGGCCCTAGACCTGCTTCTGCTTCCTGTGGCCCAGACAGATGCTCTGATGCCATGGAGCTCACCCCAACCTCAAAAGCCAACTGAGAAACAGCTGGTCCTAAGCTTGGTACTACCGGTGTTTGAGCTCCCTCCTTCATGGCCAGGTTGTTAGTGTAGATTTGAAAGCTCAGCCATGCTCTGCTTTTCCATACAGTTCTGCGTTGAACCATATAGGATCAATATTTCCGATCATTTTCCTAGAGTTTTTTTTCTTTCTTCTTTGGCAGATGCATATTAAAAGTTTTATCTAGTTTTCAAAGCTTACTATTTTAAGAAAAACTTTCCAGAATTCCAGCCAGAGATTTTTCTTGAACTAGAGCTTATGAAAAACAAAAAGCAGCTTACCTTCTGTTTCTTTTAACATTTAATGACTGAATATGGGAAAGTCTTCATTATTTCTGTTAGAATAAAGTTTAAAATAACCGGATTTTTTAAGAAGTAATTACAAATGCCTGGGCAATACTCAGAGAAACAGTCAACTTTGTATGAAAGAAATGTTATCTAAGAAATAATATGCAGTATTCAAAAGCTGATTGTGCATTTTACTCATGAAGATATGAGTAGGAGTACATAGAAGAACATATAAATTAACACAGAATTATGCTTGGTTTCAATATTTCCACTAGTTCCTCTTTTATACAAAAGCACATGCTTGTGTTTTAAGAAGTTTGTGAACAATTCATAGATCCGTAGCAGGGATTTTCATGCTGACCTTTTATAACATATTTTTTTCTCTGAGGAGAACTGTGACAAGTATGTGATGTCAGATAATAAACATGATATTAGAGAGCAGTATACTAATATGCAGATGTGACACTTCTCATGGTTTTGCTTAGAACCAACCATAAGCTTTTCTTTCTGTGGGCTTTGTGAAAGATTGCTTACTTTCTTTCAGAAATTATTACACTAGTTTAGACCCTGGGGTCTTAGGATGACAAAGCCAGAGTTAAAATAAACTTAAAAAATAGTTCTTCAGGCTCCCCAGGAGATGTAAAAGTCCCCTGATTTCTGAGCAAGTCTACATGATTTCATTTCAGTGCTGTATCAGAAAGCAAAGGCCTGCTATACTCTGTTTTTAACCTTTGCTGTTAAAACATAAAACCATAGCCAGCAGAACCACCCACCCCCTCATGGTTTCTCATCCATCTAAGATTGTGTTCTGTACTTCACTATGGACATTTCAAGCTGTACAGTTTTTCTTATGTTTCATGTTCTATCAAACATTTTCCCTTTGAAAAACATTACTTAATTTACCTTTGTGCAGACATTGGAAGCATCTAACTATCTTTGGTCTGTTGAGTTCAGCAGAATTGAATCTGTGCTTTTTTTTTTCTTCCTTATTAATTTTCTAATTTCAAACTTGAAGTTGCCTATTTACATTTGTAGAAACAGGAAGTTTTATTATCTTTACAGGGAAGACAACCTACACATATGGAGGAAGGGAAAAAAAGACTTAGAGAGGAGGTGCATCCCTCATTGGACAGATGTCACATCGATTGCCTGAATTTTACCATACAGTGTGGTATAGCCACAAAATTTCACGTTTGGGGATAACTGGTTGCATTCATTCATGAGGATATTTTTCTACCATAAGAAAAGGCAACCATGTAAGAGTTGCTCTACTGGCACATAAATCTTTTCAGTGCAAAAGAGCTCTTTGCAGCTATGCTTCCACAGTATTCAGGTGCGGCATAGAACACAGGGAAATTCAACTGCATGGTATGGGTGGCAGAGCACAGGAAAAAAGCTTTTGTAGCTTTTGTTTGACCTTGGCCTGCAACACCTCTGTCCATCGTTAGCAGGTGTGGAGATGCCTGTGGCTGCACTGGGCCAGAGCTGGCCCTGAGCCCTTCAGGCAGGCCCTGGGAGGAATGGGGTCTTTTAGAGTGGATGTGGCCAAAGCATCCAGGCACCCTCTTAAAATGCTAAGACCAGAAGCGGGGATGTTGTGGTTGAGGATGTTAACCACTCCCAGGTGATCCTCCAGAAGAGCTGCTTGTTAGCTCACAGCAGAGGGGCCTCAGGGGCGTATTCACAAACCTCCAAAGGCTGGAGCTTTGTCACACTTCTGGCTGGCGTAGCCACGGGTTTGCCCCTATGCATCAAGGGGCAAAGAGGGATGTTAACAGAGGGCTGGTAACCACCAGGGACCAGCCTCTTCTTTTTCCTTCAGGAACAGCTTGCTGTCTCCCATTAAGGAGGATGCTGTCCATAGTGCTGTCATTGGGGATTATACATATTTGTGAAAGTTTACCCAGCTAATTTAATCAGACACATATAGTCTCTGTGGAAAACAAGGACTGAGTTTTTGGGGGTTTGTTTAATTATTCTCTCACATGATTTTGTGCATCCTTAAAATGTATCACAGTAAATGATCTGATTTTCAAAGTATTCATCACATCCTCAGGTTAGTGTCCAAGGCTATCTTTGAAGTGGCTGTGTTGCAGAAGGCAACGTAAATTTTCCCCCCTGTTTTCTGTTTATTTTGTTTTAAACAGAAAACAGGGGGGAAAATTTACGTTGCCTTCTGCAACACAGCCACTTCCAAGATGGAGTTGGCTCTGCAGCAATTGCTAAACTGTTTCCAGAATAATTATTTCTAACTTTTTTTTACACTTAATTTTTTTTCAATTTTTAAAGTGTTTAAGTTTTGGAGCCTTTTTTAAGCCTTCTCCTCAATCAAATTAATTTTCTTTTTTCTTCTACACAAAAGTTGTGATTTGTCTCATCATATCATAAGTAGAATACACTGGTTGTCCAGAAAGTATCCCTTAACTATGGGATAGTAAGTATCCGCCCCTCTGAGAGGGTTTGGAAAGATTTTTTATAAACAAACATTTTCTTTTTTACCTTCCACTTTGCTTATTTATCTAAGCATTCTCCATGAGTATCTGATAAGGAAAAGATATTTTTTCCCCCACTGAAATAGAATATTTAAGACAGATAAGAGCAAATAGTCAGTGCTCGATGTGTCTGACTTGATTGTGCTCCAAAGAACAAGATTATGATGAGAAATGAAGAAACTGCTGTTGACAACAGCCTGTAGTGTCAGTATGCTCAGTGGTGGTAACCCCACAAGCCACAAGGAGCAGGTGAGGAAGGAAATGCTCATTGGCTTCTGATGAGGATTTGGAGGTCCTCAAACAGGAAAGTAGCTTGTTCAAAAGAGAAAGGAGAAGGAGTTTGTTTTGAAATGCACAGTCAGATGTGAAACTGATTGCCACAGGACACTACTAACATTAGTCACATGAAATCAAAGAACTCATGGTAGAAGAGTCTGTCTAGATTAGTTATATTCAAGGTTCATTCTTCCAGCTCAGGAAACCCTTGACCTCCAGATCTCAGAACCACTGGAAGTCCTTAGTTACATGATCTCTAGACTCTGGGAATCCCTTGTTGTTTTCTACAAAAGCTGGAGGCTTTATAGTCTTACCTAAGAATGAACAGTTTGATTTTATTTAGACTGAATAGGTTCTACATGTGACCTAGTATGGACATTCTTCTAATCATAATGAAAGGTTTATCAAACATTTCCTTATCTATATCAGGTCAAAGGAGCATGGCTTCTGCTGACTTTTCTTTCTCCTATTTCAGGCACTTATTTTGCCGTTGCTCTCTTCTCTCTTACTTACCTTTTTAAAATAAAATGCTCAATGTGTCTGGCCACCCTGAAATTTCCTCCCCTATAGACTGCAAGGCACTCATGCTCTGGGTAGAAGCAAAGTTGCCCTTAAGGAATATCTCCATACTTCTTACTCATCAAGCACATAGCAGTACTCTTTCAGTTTTTTTTTTTTTTGTTGTTGTTGTTGTCAGGTGTTGTGTTAAGTAATAACAAAGAAGAAAACTGGGGAGGCACACATGGCAACAAACTTTTTGTGGGGCAAGAGAAGCTTTGTTCATCCTTCCTCCACCACAGAAACAAGAAAAGAAGAAGACGTAGAGGAGAGGTTAGCATTTGGAACAATCCCTAAATTGTGATTCCCACAGTTATGGGTTCCTTTGGCTGTGTGTGCAAGCTTATTGAAAGGAAGTGAGAAATCTTCTATTCAAAATGAAAAATTCCATGTAAGATATTATTTCTGTGAGTGGCAGAATGGAAGCAATAGGGGGGAAAATTGAGAAAGAGAAAAAAAGCCCCAAACCCAGGACTGCATGGTAAAATTACATGAAATTATATGAAGTTTATTTTGTCTGACACTTATTACTCTACAGAAGCTTAGCATGCTGATTCCCTAGGTTGTAACTTTGTAGTTACTCTGCTACTTGGTACCATGGCCAGCTAGCAAAAATGAAAGAAAACCTAAACCATAAATTAGTCTCACAGCTACAGTACTTGGATAAACACAAGGAAAATTAAGGGTAGGAAGTGTTTTTTCTTGTTTGTGCTGGTTAAATTGATTTATATCTGTCTGTCACTGAAACTCTGTTTTAAAACTAATGATTGTGGCTTCACATAGAATAGTTGATATTCTGACCCACATCCTAAGGGCCTCCTTCTGTCCTTAGCAAACAGAAATAAAAATGACCCCAGGAGCTAACAACCTCCACTGAGGTGTTGAATCAATGACACCCTCTTTGTCCAATTCCTTTTTATCAAAAAAACCCAACAACAACCAAACAAAAAACCTCAAATATTTGAAGGGTATTTTCATTTTAGTTGGGGGATTTTGTTTGTTTGCTTGATTTTATAAAATAATTCTTGTGAGAAAACTCTTCTACTTCTTCCCCTTTTGAATGTTGCTGGTGTACCAAGGTTCTTTCCAAGCTCCAATAACAGGCCACTATAATATAACTGGCTGGGCTTGGCTGCCAATCTATAATGTTCTTGGCTATGATTAATCTGATAAATAATAAATATATCAATCTAGTCTTTTAGACAAGGACAAATTCTTACCAGCGGGGAGGCACGAGGCCTCTTTTACAGCTGCCTGTAGTGCTGGAATTAATTATTTAATGCTTAATTCTTCAGGAAATGAGAAAGTTTTGATTAATGTTGTCCAGTGTCATTTCTTGCTTGTTTGATATGTGTCAGATAATTTTTCCTCGGCAGTCGCTCTGAAGAAGCCAGAGGCTACTGTCACTGGGATCAGACACTGAATTTCTAGAGATTAATTGAAGTGAAAATTTAGAGAAATGCGCCATAAGTGCTTGCCCAAGATAACCTTTCACAGGCTAAATTTAGCTTCCTTTGGTAATGTTAGCCTCTTATTGCCCTAGTGTAAAACATTTATTTTTAATGCTGTGAGAAACCTATTTTGTTTCTTTGATTTTTTTTTCTCATTTTTTCTTCTTAACTCCACGTATGTCTGCATGATTGAAATATTTAAGGTTTGATTCTTCTCCCATTTACCTCACTGCAATTCTGCAGCTTCCATGGAAACCGATATAATGCTTCTTGTTTTATTACAGAAGGGGATGGGTAGCTAGGGTTGAGCCATAAAATTAGAACTAGGTAAGGCAGGTATCAGCACTACCTGAAGCTTGTGTTAGCTCTGGCTCTGCAACAGACTTGGTCTGAGTGCTAGAGGCTCATTGTTCTTGCTGTTTGTGCCGAGGTGACTCGGCCAGCAATGTAGTTAGTCTTGAAGGAAGACTCCTATCAAGATGGGCAACCTGGTACTGCTGTGACTGCTGTGAGCACTAAGATAAAGGGCTCCGTGCAGCTTCTGGTACTGGACATTCACATGGTTGTTTTCTCTGCAGCTCTGTACCCTCCAAAACACTTTTTTTTTTCCTATATTGGTATTTTCCAGTGTTTACTTCCATTGCTGTCTTTGCTAGAAAGAAGGGCTATATTCTACCCTCAAGCCTATTTTACTGCCCTTTAAAATCCTGCAAGTGCTTGTGTGTGTTGCATCCTTTCAAGATGAATTTGTTTAAATGCTGGCACAGTTTAGCAGATTTTCCTCTGGCAAAACTATAGCCCCATGCAGTGAGTGTATTTCTCTAAAAGATAACAATTTTGGGTGAATTTGGCTGGCACTGTATGCCTATGATGGATGATTATGGCCCATCATCTAGAGCCAGTGATAGATGATGGGCCATAATCAGAACCTGTCCCCTCTGCTCAGCATTTTCTGAGGCCATGCCCTGGAGTGTTGTGTCCAGTTCTGGGCTCCACCATACTAAAGAGATGTGGACATACTGGAGAGAGTTCAGCAAAAGGCCACTAAGATGATTAAGGGACTGGAGCGTCTGTCATATTAGAGAGCTGTGACTGTTTAGCCTGGAAAAGAGAAGGATCAAGGCTCATCAATGTATCTGAAGGGAGGGTGCAAAGAGGATGGAGAGAGACTCTTTTCAGTGGTCCCCAGTGGCAGGACAAGAGGCGATGGGTGCAAACTGAAACACAACAGGCTCTGTGTGAACACAAGGAAACAGGTTTTTACTGTCAGGGTGGCCCAGCACTGGCACAGGTTTCCCAGGAAGGCTGTGAAGTCTCCATCCTTGGAGATATGGAAAAACTGTCTAAACATGGTCTCGGAAAGCTTTTGTGTGACCCTGCTTGAGCAAGGAGGTTGGATCAGCTGATTTCCAGACGTCCCTTTCCACCTCAACCATGCTGTGAACCAATCTGTGAACTATTTCTATAACCTGACTTCTTTGTAATTTATTACAGAAAGATGTTTTTGGTATGATTTAAGAGTTTTCATTAGTGATACTGGGGCTATTTCACGAGCTCACTTGTCCACCCAGGTGCTGCACCATTTAGATCTAAGAGCTAGGACAGAGGAGTGAAATATTTAAAACATGCCCATAAATAATCTACATGTTTTTTTCTAGACATGAAGAAGTATTGAACTGAAATGTGTTGACCTAGGAACCTTCACAGCTTTTGGCCAAATGTGCAGAGCTCTTGTGTCTGACCTGGCAGGGAAAAGAAACAGATAAACTTTAGAATTGTAATCCCTGTCTCGGAAAAAAAGGTTTCAAAGTGTATATTGTTATTCCTTTTATTCTAGAAAAAATAACTGTTCCAGTAAAATTCTAGCTTAAGACTAAAAAAGTTTAAAATCTTACTGGATTTTGTTTCTTTTATTTTAGCTTTGTTCTGAATATCAGCTGTTTGAAGCTCTACAGGAGTCAGGAATCTTAGATTTGTAGATAGATTACAAAATAGGTGATAGAATTGTAAACATATGATTAATTGCATAAGGTTCTGAAAAATACATTTACCATTTCTTCCAATTATCTTGCACACGCACAGACTTGTCCACATTGAGTATAAACAATTTATATGAGGAGGGACCCTTTAAACTGAAATTTTCAGCATGTGAAAGGATATAAATAATCAATTTCCCTAATATCTAAATACAGTTTGAACATTTGAAATGCAGATAATGTCAGGAAATACCATCATAAAAAGCCTCTTTGCATTTTTCTGACTAGTTATTTTCAAGAGAATCTGTCATTTTATTTCACTTGTTAACCAAACAAAACAAAAAATTGGCTTGAGCTAATTCAAAAAATATGAACATGAAAAACTACAAAAAGTTTAACAAATTCTTGACTCACCAAAAAAAAACCAAAACCCAAAAACCACCCTGAAACCTAACTAACCTAAGCTAATGCAAGGCACAAGAATAAGGTTTTACAATGTGTGAATGTAACTTCAAAAGTTGAATTTGTTTAGGGAATTTGTATTTTCTGCTTCTTTCTTCAGGAACCTATTTGCATTTTAAATAATTAAAGCATTAAAACTGAAAAATTTATAAATGAGAGCTGCGAAGAGAATCCTGCTTGGCAGACAATAGAAAAGAAATTATTACCCTGCTAGGTTTGCTTTAATGTCATATCTGTCACTCTCCCCAAGGTAGGTTCATTACCATACCAAGTGCACCTCCTGCCACCACCTCCCCCATGCACACACTCTTTTTCTTCCACTCACTGCCACTTAAGGACTCTGGATCTCTAGGGGACTTTGATCTCATTGTACACACTAACCCAAACAGAACCTCTGCTGTACTCAATAATTTTTTCTTAAAAAAAAAAAAAGAAAAAAAGAGTGAGAGAGAGAGAAGCATGGTGGGGGGGGAGGGGAGTGAATTTGTGTGAAGAGTGACAGAACGCTTTGTCCAGCGCAGCTTTGGCTGGTTGTAACAAGCGTCAGGACATTAGACGCAACAAAAGCTGGATTGGCAGTATCATCAATCACAGCTCTGACAGTCGACTTCAGTTTGTTTGTTCCACTCTGCATAATAAGTGATTGGATCAGGTTTAATTAGATATTGGGTAATCAATCATTGCCAACAAGGCAACTCAGCTTGGGATCTAGATGCTGCAAAGGGGGGGGAAAAAAAGCAAATCTCATCCAGGGTGCATAAATACTCAAATGTATAAGCACATAGGGTGAAGCTTCAGAGGAAAGGTATAAAGATGTCTGCAAGATGGCACATAATAGAATCGTTCACATCTGTACTACTTGTTACCAGACATCTGCAGTTTGACATTTTACTTTCACTGCATAATTACTTTTCAATATAATATAATATACTGACCTGAGGGAGAAAGACAAAGCAATTAAGTTACGCATAAGATCCTTTCCTCCCCAATCCTTACCGAAAAGAAAAAAAAAAAAAAAAAAGAGAGAGAAAAAGCAAGAATAGGAATTAGCATTCTTATGGCTATTTGAAGAGAAGGACAGAAAATTCTTCCTCCTGCCTGCTATGATGATGAGTCCCACTGCATAACGTGTCAAATCAACTACTCTGAATTGAGATTACATTAAATTATTTTTTCTATCTTATTTTGCAATGTGTACCTATAGATTAAGGCCCATGCAATGAAGTAAAAGGAGTGATAGATGGAGCAAATTAATCCCATTAAATTTAATTAATCCCATAAATCGAGAGAGAAGTTGAAAAGAAATTCTTCTAGAAGACCCAAAGGGAAGTGTACCTGCATTTTTTATAAACACGTAATGCCGGTGTAAGTTAACACAGGATAAGATGTATCACTAATTAACAAGGACTGCATTATCAGAGGCCACTTTAATGTGCAGGGTAGGGCATGCACAAGGCAGGTGGGAGCAATGTGATGCCTGACTCTGGTGTGCTCTGCTGCCTAACAGTGCCCAGCTCACTGGCAGATGCCTTACATTCCTATAAAATATGTGGGGAGGACTCTGTGAGAAAGTGGATCCTGAGAAGCTGCCCAGCTGGGAGAAGAGTCACTCCCACTCAGAAGCAGAATGAAATGCTGATATTCAAACTACGTAATACTTCAGTGGAACCAGGACAAGCATCCTACTCACTGGTGTCTACTGTTGTATTTAGGTGTCCTTTAGGAATGTGGTGAGTCTGCATCATGGAGTACAGTGCTCAAGGAGAGAGGTTTGTCAGGGATGAAAATCACTGCCCTGATAAGGTCAGGAAGGATTGCCACCTTGCCTACTACAAACTAGATGAAAGTTTCAGCTGACACTGGTTTAAGGGGTTTATTTTTTGGTTTACCTGACCTGGTACTTGTGTTGTGACAGGGGAGCACCTTAAAGATGTCTATGGCCTCAGTTAGGCAAGACACTGTGTTAGGTTAATATTAGGAAGTAGTCAGAGGAAACTGATCATACTGAAAGGACTTGTCTGTTTGCAGGATGTGACAGTAAATTCTGTCCTTTAGACCTTTAAATCATAGCTGGGGGATAAGCCTACTGGGGGGTCATGACTAAGAGCTCATGTAGCAAAAGAGACAGTTTGCATTCCTCTTTCCACAGCTATCACTGTCAAAGTCTTTGGCTCTGCAGTAGAAGTGGAGAACGTGGTCAGACATGGTAACCATCTGTCTAAAATGTACTAATTCGGAGAAAATAATTCAATTTTTATTGATCAAAAAACCCCTGCAACCACGAGTTGGCATGTACAAGCAACCTATTTGGTTAAAGCATGTTGGATTTGTGGTCTGGAATTTGCAGGTGTTTTCTGGTCAGTGTGAAAAAAGCATCTGAGCTTTTGCTTCATGGTACCAGCTTTAAAAAGGAAGGAAAAGGAAGAAGAAAGAAATGGAAATGTATGATAAAGATTTTCCTCTGCTCAGCTGTGATGTGCTACATTGAACAATGTTTCATGTTTGACACACACTTTAACCTGACACCAGTGTAGTGATAGCCTGAGTATTTTGTCCACTAGAGAAAGCTTTTATCTTGATTTGTTGTGTTATGTATTGCACATTTTATGATGTATCTGGATCAGCTGCCATGATTGCTAGACCTGGGAGTAGCCATCAAATTATCAGTCAGCCATCATGTCATTCTAAAGAGATAGTCTCCCCTGACTCCTCTTCAGTCTCCTGAGCTGCAAATCCGGGTTGGGCCGAGCTTTTCTCAGACGTGGTGAATGTCCAATTTATTTTCCTGCTGTGACTAGTGAGATTGGACTCCTCTGTAAAATTTACAGTGTGACTTTCTAACCAAGCCCCCCTCTTATTCTGCTTCTCTTGATTCTCTTCAAACTCACCAGGTTTGAAGCCAGAAGCAGTGGTGTTTCTAGTTTGCTCTGCTTTTACTACAGGGTGTTGTTATATCTGATGCAGCTGCCCCATACTGAATCCACAGGTTCCAGTAAAGTAGACAGCTTTGATTTGAAGATATGAAGATAGGAAGATAATTCTGGTCATTGCGTGACTGCTCACAGCAGTGTTTACAAAACCCTATGCCTGCTTTCATTTTTGTGGCCTGCATTTGTATTTCCCTGCAAAAGAGGCAACAAAAAAAATCTGAAATATGCCCTTGGCCTTTGTTAGAAAAAGGGTCTGTGTATATTTTAGGACCGCAGTGTTTATTGGCAGGTAAGACACAACCCAGGGAGGGAGTTCCCAGGTTGCCATACCTTGTCCCCTGCTCTGGCACACCATCAGTTGCATCAGTCCCAAGCCCAGAGTGTGTCTGACCTCCAGCACAACCAAAGCCTTGCAGCAAAACTGCCCAGCCACTCTGCCTACCCCACTGAGAATGTGATTTGTTAATTCATGGCATGTTAGCCAGTTGAGGATGCGTACAGTAATATGTCTACGTGAAACTTAAAAAATAATTGTTTAATATCTGACAATTTTAATAAAGTTACTAAAAAAAAAGGCCTATTATTTATTTTAGTACTGACAGTCCTATTTCAGACTGAATTCCAAATCTTGTTTAAATACAGATGCTTCTTAATTGCCCTCAGCTGCCTAGTTGTGCCGAAATATTAGAGCAGAACATTTCAGTAGCTTTGAAACAAATGGGTTTTGGGTTTTTTTCCTAAAATTTCTTGTAGGCAGGTTTACACAAACCATGTTCTCATGTAAGAGTAGGATTTCACAACTGTTCATGTGGAAATCTACCTTTCCAAGCCTGGAATTTATTTTCAGAGTGTTTCACATGACTTGGAAAGGTAGTAGTGATGAAGAGGAAGAGTGTTCAGAGTCTCAGTGCAATCTGCTTGGCAGTTCTGGAAATTTTTGAGTATATTGTGACATGAAATCACTTACCAAACTGTGCAGGAGCTGAAGACCCTGGGAATTTAGGCTGCAGATCCTTCATCAGACTGCCACTCAGGCTTCTGAGGAGTCAAATGGATGAGCAGGCATGAGACCTGACTGAATTGGGTTGTAACCTCATCTAATTCAAACCTTCTCTATGAAATGCTTGTGCTGTAATCAGTCTGAGATCAGTCAGTTGAAGGGAAACAGAGTCTTTTGAACAGCTTTTCAAAAGCTCGTTTTATTATCACCAGCATTATTACCACTAGTGCAACAAGTGCTGTGCCATTTGTGTCCCAGGGCTCCAATAAAGACCAGTGACCCATTTTGCCAGGCTCGAGGCAGATCTGCTGGGGCACAGTCTCCCTCTTTCACAGCAACTTTGCTGGAGTTCATATACAGTACCACAGATAATTGGGTCTCTAATCCATCTGTTAACTGTTCGAGTTCACACGACTTCACTTTATTCAGAAATTCTGTGACAAAATAGTCTGTTAGCTCATCTTAGATTCCCTTTATTCCCTGACACTGTATAGAGAAGGCTTCTTTTTTCTCTTCTTGCTGCTCCACTGCAAATAATCATACAGTATGTGAAAGGAGATCTGCTCACAAACTCCTCTGATTCTTATTCCCTTTCCCTGAAAAGGACTTTTGCAGCTGTAAACTCGGAAATGGCACTTTCCTTGACATTTCTCTGGCACTGTCTGCTTGGAAAGCTTGGGAAAAAAACTATTCATGCAAGGTTTTCTTGTAGCTGGAATTATTGTTTTAGTGAAAGAAAGGAGATGTGAAACAGAGTATGGATGAAACAGTGAGTGCTTGTTTGTTAGAAAACAAAACTACAGTAGGGGAAAATATTTTTATAATTCATTTGCTAATTGAGTCAAGTTAGAAGTGATTTGCAACTGATTTATAACATCCTTCCTTTCTGAGTGAAAACCAGCTTTCTGTCTACAGTGTCTTGTAAAAAGATTTTGCCACGATCTTGTAAATAAAATTGATGATTTCATAGTATTTGAGAAACAAGTCAGAGGGAGTGTTTGTTGTTTGTCAGATTTTTATAGCTCTGGCCTGGCTTTCTTCAGCAAAGACCTTTTTTGAACACTGTACTTCACTTTATTTTGCAGTGCAGTATTTGTGATCCCAGGCATACTAGATTTTTGTGATCCCCTTGACTACCTTTTTCCTATTTGCATTTATATATGTCTTGCCTGTGTACAAATCCAGAAAAAAATAACCTGAATATTGGCACTGTGTACACTTCCAAGATATCCCCACTTTAAATATCTTCCCTCTGGGCCATATGGTTTAAAGATATCTCTGACTGTCCTCAGAGCTCATTTTCTTTAATCCTGGATTAGCCTTGTTGCCCTTCTTTACCTTTTCAAGTACTGCAAAATCTTTGCCCCACCCCACCACCTTCCCCCCAGTTCAGTAAGGAGAAAAGAGCATAATGCTCAAAATGATTTAAATTTTGACCAAAGCAATTCATAATCTCAGAATATCCTCCCTGGATTTCTAAACTTGCATAACATTTCATTGGCCTATGCGGGAAAATTATTTTTCTACAACATCTTGATATTTTTAGAAAGAAGATTACAATTGTATCAGGGACTTTGAGGTGTCTCCAGCAATCTCATCTGTATTGAATATTCTTGAATAAAAAATGGACTTATGTCCACTGGCCACGTAGTCACACAGTTGCATTTAATTTTTTAGAACAGACATTTACTAATTGTAATCATTGGTCACTGGTAACACGTTGTAAAAGATGTAGATGTAATGCTCAAAAGCCACTTGGGCATTTCCAGAGATGATAGAGAAGCAAGGTCTCTAACAGCAGAACAAGTGCTACTTGTTTGCGATCAAGGAAAAAAAAAAGCATAGTTATGTACTAAAGGGGCTTCAAATGGAGAAGCTGTGTTATATAATTCTTTGTCAATGTCATATATATTAAATGGAATTTCTGAGTTTTTATATTCCCTTTTCTAATCTAGAATAGTAACGAGAGGATTAAAGATTGCTTCCACAAATCCTACTTCTTACACTGACTTGAAAAATACCATTTAAAAAAGCATTCATCTTCTCCCTGCAAGTGCAGAATTGCTGAATGACACTCAAATATTAACAAGCAACACTTTCAAATTATGTGGCTCCCGCTTAATAATGAAGACCTTCAGATCATGAAAAATCACTGGCGAAACAGAAATTGCACTTTTTCAAAACCATCAAAATAACTTTGTCAGTCTGCAGTGATGGTGATGGCTTAAGCAATTATTTTTTAATGGAAGATTGTAAACACCTGCCATAATCCCTCATATTGTTGGTTTCTTAGCAGTGAATACTCTCTCAGAAACAACTATTATGCTCTTAAAATAAAAAAGAAAATAAACAAACGAAAAACCCTTCCTCCTCAGAGCTAAAATAACAGTATTTAGACCAAATGGAACAGTCAGGAAAGAAAAAAACAAAACCAAAAAACACTCACATGCAGCATACTGAACCTGTCTTCATGTCTGCTGTTATCTGTGTGCATGAAAATACATTCAGTATTTATAAATGTTTTAATGTCTTGCCATGTTTACCTTGATTTTGGTAAGTATTACTTCATAAAGTGAATGGTCTCCTTGCTAAGTCTTGCCTCTGTGCATTGGAACTTGCTAGACATGATTTTGTGTTGCTAGAGAGGAGAGCAGGGCTCCAAGGCATAGGTAAGGGGGCTAGAGAGAGATGTGAAAAAGAAGCTGGGTGAGATTTTACACTCTTGCCACCAAACCAGCATCCGGCATAGATGAGACAGCGTTACAAGTTTAGAACAGCTGCCAACTAATGTTTGATCAGGGATAAAATATGCCGAGGTGACAACATCTTTCTCCCCTGCATTTTAGGGACTATCATTAAAAATGCAGCAAGGCTCGTACAGGCCCAGAAGGTCCTATGTTCTCTCAAGATACAAGGGAGAGAGACAAGTTCACAAGATGTCAAGAACAATATCCATTTGTGTTTACTATGCAAACCCGCTGAGTAACCTTTCTATTCATGTTTGTACTAAGGACCATTGAGAATTTAGGGGGGAAAAAAGGGCTGCTTAGAATGAGAGGGGCAAGGCAGCTGTGGAAGAACAAATGTGTGTTTGGGAAGTGGAAAGATGCCACTGCACAGCTAAATGGCTTCTCTGGGGGAAAAAAAATGAAGAAGAAATGCAAGATTAAAAGATGTATACATTTATACAGAAACCCAGCTAGAAAAGCTGCAGCAGGGCTACAAGTTAGTGTCCGCAGCCCCTTCCCTCCTCCCCTTTTAATAATGTATTGATGTAAGCAGCTTGCGCATGCCAAACAAATTCCCTACATAAAAAGTCAGCTGTCGGAAGGAGGCTCATCAATCTGGCAAAGTGCACTCAGGTAGAACGCCTCTTGGGGAGCCCTCCCCGGCAGCCTCGCCGCTCCAGGGAAAGGGATCACTCCAGCGGATGGGCTCATAAATGTTCATTAAAGCGTCTTTCCACCAGTTTACAGGAAAAGCAGTTGTTTTGCAGGAACAATGGCAATTTATTTCTCAGTGATATCATGGGAGACTACTGCAGATAATTGAACTCTAGGAAGTTTTGCTGGTAAAATGGCAGAGACAGCTAGCAAAATTCTCTCAATCAACGCCTCTTTACCAGTACAGCATGGAGAGCAAATCCAGACATGTTCAATTTGGGATTCTTTGCTGCAGTTTTTTAGGAGGCAAGTTGTGCATTGCTTCTTACATTTCTCACATTGTCTCATCATTTCTTCTCCTCTGAGTAGGAGGAAGAAGAGGAAGTATATATATTTTTCTGTTGCACCTATAACTTCCCCATGGATGACGATGAGATAACACAGCTTTAGGAATGCTATGCAATGTCACAAAGCAGCTACAAAAGACACACCTAACACATTGAATTAGGAAACACATTTTGTAGTTTCAACGATGATCAAAAATCTCTTGCCTTATTGGTGCAGCACTGGTCTCCTTTCTTCTGAAGCTAATGGTAAAGACCCTTTCTATTTCTACAGACAGCACAATATGAATTAACTAGATATTTTCCCTAATTGTTTAATGTTTTAGAAATTGAGGTCTGCGCTTCAGTTTTAACATCATAGAGCCCGTAGTGGTGATTATGGTAAGAAAAGCTCAGTGCATGTAGTGGGAGAACAACTTATTAAGCTAAGAACTAAAATAGTGGGATGACTTTCCTTTTTAATAGACTGCTTAAAAATAACTTACTTTAAACATTTTCATAGATTAAAAATAGTATGGTTGGCTTCGTAAACCAGTTAGATAAAAACTGAAGGTTTTCATAAGTGGTTTATCATCCATATTTTAGGAAAATAAGGAAAAATATGTACAGCTGGTTTTCAAAATTAAATGCTGACTACAAATATTTTTCAATCTTAAGATGATCATTGCAGGAAGCATGGTAGACCACCATCAGTGTTGGTACAATTATCAGTTCTCAAGGAACTAAAATAAATCTTTATTTCAGTACAACTGCACCAGTTTCTGCTGGGGTGGATGATGGTCAGAGGATAAGAGTGTTGAGAAGACTATCTCAGGAGATTAGATTTCCAAAACGGAATACAGAATATGCCACAAAGAAGGTCAGCTAGTTTTCTATTAGAGAGGAGGTCCTTTTGGCATCTTTCTTTACTAGTGAAAACTGTATAAATAAGAGCCTCTAAGACTTCATCTAAAANTCTTACATTTCTCACATTGTCTCATCATTTCTTCTCCTCTGAGTAGGAGGAAGAAGAGGAAGTATATATATTTTTCTGTTGCACCTATAACTTCCCCATGGATGACGATGAGATAACACAGCTTTAGGAATGCTATGCAATGTCACAAAGCAGCTACAAAAGACACACCTAACACATTGAATTAGGAAACACATTTTGTAGTTTCAACGATGATCAAAAATCTCTTGCCTTATTGGTGCAGCACTGGTCTCCTTTCTTCTGAAGCTAATGGTAAAGACCCTTTCTATTTCTACAGACAGCACAATATGAATTAACTAGATATTTTCCCTAATTGTTTAATGTTTTAGAAATTGAGGTCTGCGCTTCAGTTTTAACATCATAGAGCCCGTAGTGGTGATTATGGTAAGAAAAGCTCAGTGCATGTAGTGGGAGAACAACTTATTAAGCTAAGAACTAAAATAGTGGGATGACTTTCCTTTTTAATAGACTGCTTAAAAATAACTTACTTTAAACATTTTCATAGATTAAAAATAGTATGGTTGGCTTCGTAAACCAGTTAGATAAAAACTGAAGGTTTTCATAAGTGGTTTATCATCCATATTTTAGGAAAATAAGGAAAAATATGTACAGCTGGTTTTCAAAATTAAATGCTGACTACAAATATTTTTCAATCTTAAGATGATCATTGCAGGAAGCATGGTAGACCACCATCAGTGTTGGTACAATTATCAGTTCTCAAGGAACTAAAATAAATCTTTATTTCAGTACAACTGCACCAGTTTCTGCTGGGGTGGATGATGGTCAGAGGATAAGAGTGTTGAGAAGACTATCTCAGGAGATTAGATTTCCAAAACGGAATACAGAATATGCCACAAAGAAGGTCAGCTAGTTTTCTATTAGAGAGGAGGTCCTTTTGGCATCTTTCTTTACTAGTGAAAACTGTATAAATAAGAGCCTCTAAGACTTCATCTAAAAGTGTGATTTTACATATGGTTTGGTGTCTAATAGAAAGACAGTACTGATGTTTTATTTCTGCTTAAATTACTTGTGGGAATTTTTCTTTTCAGTTTCTGTATTGTTGTTCAAGGAGTGACTTGAAAACAAATATATGTCTGGTTTAAAATGAGTGAAAATATCCATGCAATCCTTTTGGTTGGTTCAGCTGAATTTTCTTTTAGATCAACAAAACTCCCACCTGTCAACCAAAGAGAAATAAAACATTTTACTTCCTGCATAAGAAAGTATTTTTCATGACCAAGTGGCATTATTACACTCAGGAAATAAAGAATCTGTGAAACACCTGATGTTATTGTGGAGAAGTTTTGGATGCCCCATTCCTGGAAATGCTCAGGGCCAGACTGGATGGGGCTTTGTGCAGCCTGGTGTAGTGCAAAATATCCCTGCCCATGGCAGTGGGATTGTAACTACATGGACTTTATGATCCCTTCCAAACCAAACCATTCTCTGATTATATGAATACCCAGATGGAGCACACCAGTGTGCATTTGGGTTTGTCATAATGGTGTTCTAAATAGTGGTCAAACCTCTGAAACTGCTCTGTGAGAGTGGCAGCCCCACAGTGTGTGAAGACATCTGGCTTGACTGGTAATATTGAGGGACAAGGGAATGTCATCTTCTTACTCTGACATGAATACCTATATCCCAACCATAGTCAGGTTATGAAAGTCGCTGGACATCAAAACAAAAGAAAACACTTCTCAGAGACCACATTCCTTTACTGTAAGCGTGTTGCTAAAGACCTTTGGTATTATTATTAGAATCAGTGTAAAAAGTATTAATTGTCAACTAATATATAAATATATACACACACATATATATATACACACACACACGTGTATAATGACTTCATTGCAGCCTTATGCTAACTTGAAAGACAGAGCATGCTGCTCTGAAAGGAAAGTCTGAACTTTTTATGCTCTACCATCACTAGCACTTTTATTCCTTCAGGAGCCATGGAAAAGGTCAAGTAAACCTGCAAAAATATTTTTCTTTTTATGAGAAGGGTCTCTCAGAATTTTTGCCAGGGCCTCACCTTAACTTTTTCAAAAAGACATCATATGACAGTACTACTAAATTAAAAAAAAAAAACAAACAAAAAAACAAAACAAACAAAAAAAAAACCACCAGAGAGGAAAGAAAGAAAAAAAGTATGAAATTTCAAAAATCAGAGTTTTAAACATCCTAAACATTGTATTTTCCTGGATTAGTTATGGGACATAAACCACAGACTCTGTCTTTATACTGGTGAGACTGAGAATAATAGAAACCACTAAAAGTGTCTGAGAAATATGAAATAGTAACAAATTAGGTAAAAATTAAACTGGGTTTTTGTGTGTAAATGTCGTCAATTCTTATAAGATTTTCACAAGATTTTGCTAAAAGCCCCATCTCCTAGACCCTCTTGATAGTGTCAGAATCTGAGCATCCATTCATAAAAATGTAAATATTAAAAGATTTGTTGTCATGGAGAAAAAAACTTCCAACACCTGAACATGCCATATGAAGGCATCATAGAGTTTAATACTAATACAGAAAGTCAAACTGAAGAATGGTGTCATATGTGTATTCATATTTATACCTCATATTAGCAGCTCATTGAATTTAGGACACCTTGAGTCTTAGTAAGCTGAATGGGATGACACCACATTGTCCACTGCCAGTTAGTTCAGCATCCCTAATTTTTATTGCTGCCCCTTGCTTTCTTTCTGCATTGTTCATATTCAGAGCAGTTGTTTTATTTTGCCTGCTTAACACCAACTTGACCTCCTCTTACACCAACTCTAATGATTCAATGTTGTTGAGAAAGTTTTCCTTCAGCCATGTAATGGGTGATTAGTGTTTTAGCCATCAACACCAACGTCAGGATGTCTTCTCTCGAGGATGAATGGTTCTTTCCCACCTACCCTGAACTTCCCTCGCTAACAAATGCCAGCTGCAGTCGGCGTCGGGGGGGTGTGCAGGTTCTGGCACCCACACAGGCAGGGATGAAGGGGTTACACAGTGCAGGTCTGGTCAGCAGGTCTGTAACACATTGTCTTGGGGTGACCTTGTCATGTGTATCCCCTACCATCGCTCTATGCCCAAACATGAGTCCTGTGCTTTGAAACTGAGCCTGGGAGAGCAGAGANACAGTCCTGCTGCTTTTAGCAGGTGGATGTGCTCCTGGCCTCCAGCCCCCTTGGCTGGGGAAACCAGCGCTCATGATGGGTCCAGCCCAACCATGTGCTGCAGCTGACAACACAGAGGAATCCCACCGAGGTCGGCAGGAGCAGGGGTAAGACCAAATTTCCGGATCTTTTACAATACATCAGAAATATCTGGACTGCTCTGAGGTCTGGCAAAATTCAGAAACTAGTCTTCTAATATTTTATTTCTAGCATTTGTCACTGTTTTATTTTTATCCCCAACTTTCAAGTGGACTATAAATTTAATTAGCTTGTGCTAGAGCAGTATGTTACTGACAAACTTGGAGAACTTGGAGTTTTTTAAAGGGGAACCTTCTCATCATGTTGGGTTTTCAATGCTTGCTTGTCTCTACTAATTAGAAGTGCTTATAAATTAATTATAAGCCTGCTTTACAAACCAGTAGGAAAAAAACTGTGTGCTATGCTGGATATGATTAAGATATAAGAGCAAAGAATTTGAGAGAAAACATCGTATTTTTAATGACTGACCCATCTTTTAGCCTTTTTCTTGTGAAATGCATTTTTCTTTATAAGACCTCCTGCTCTTTGTTGAAAAATGATGTAAGCTTTATTTGCAAGTGGAGTTATGACTACTGTAAACCAACATTGCAATGAAAGCCTAAAATTAAAAAAAAAAAGGAGGGAAGTACACATTATAATATGCAAATATAAACATCCTTTACTTCTGACACAGAGAAGAAGCAAATAAAATCACAGTCAGTATATAGCCTCAGGAAGAAGTGTAACTCTCCCTGGAAACCATTCCTCTATAACTCTACTGGGACAGAAGGAGTTATGACCTGTTGTATAGAATTTGACACTTTTCCATCTCCACCTCATTGGAGGGGTCTCTACCAATCTTTCATACACCTGGAATTGCAACACCAACCTTTTTGTATCAATTTATTAATTCATCTTTATTTATGTACTTGAAGAATGGAGCACCTAACATGCACTTGAAATTCTTCCTTCTGTTAATATATGCTTAGAAGCCCTACCTCAGTTGCAAATAAAACCATATAAAAGGCATCAGAAAAGGATTAGAATATTAAATGGAAAAAAAATAATATCAGGAGGCCTATAATGTGTGTAACCTTGCTGCTTTATTGAGATAAAAACTCTCATAAAACCAGGAGTGTGGGATCAGAAAGTGCAAATGAAAAATAGCTTGTTATTGCAAGATGAATTGTTGGTATTTTGTCATCTATTTCTGGTTGTTTTTTTTTTTTTTTTTTTTTTGCTGCTGTTCAAGAATTTTCAGGAAAAGATAAAAATCAAAGGAAAAGGGAAAGTTCATGGATTTCTGCTTCATTGTGGCCCTGACTTTTTGTTTATGACACTGATTACTCAATGTTTTTAAAGCATCTCCTCCATCACTGAACTAGCCTGAAGAACTGTTAGGATTCTTCTGCACACCTTTTCTTTCCCTGTAATGTTTTTTGGTGACTTCTCCATCTGATTCCTATCTTGTCACCTAATCTTGAGACCTGCTGTGTCAAAGGACACCAGCTCTCTGGTGCTGCTTGAATCTGCTCTGCCTGAACCTGAATACACAATGACCCAGCCCAAAGAAGTGAGCCAGGGTGCAGCAAGTCAGGTGTATTGCTGACCTGCTTGGTGAAAGGCATCCGTCTGACTGCTCAGCTTCCCTGTATTCTGAGAATGTCAACAAAAACACATATTCCTGATCTCTATTCTCCTTCTTCTCTTTTGGGACCTTGTGTATTTTGTCACATTTAGAACTGAATGACAGAAATAACCTTTTCCTCCCGCTAAGAAGGATAGCTTGACACAGAAAATTGACCTGGAGTCTTCCGTCTCAAGAAGGAACTTTTTGATGAAAAAGTGAAAGTTGGAAAATACTTTGTGCCTTTTATTAATTATTTTTTTTGTGTGTACGTTATTCTCTGCATTTCCAAACTTTGGCATGAATTTTGAAACATTTGACATGCAGCTGATGAGATAACTTTTCTAAACTTTAAACCTGAAGTACGTTTAAGTTTGCTATACACAGATCAAATCACACACCTATGACCGTCTGGTCCTGTCACTCATTGAGGTGAAACAAACCCACAAATACTCTTAGCTCTTGCTCATGGAGAAGATGTGAGGCACAGTCACAATACAATGCATGCTTCTGCCACGACCATTCCTCCTCCACAGATACTGCTTCACATACAATATTTTTTATATTGTTTTTAAGTTGTATATCTACTTCTAGTTCCTCTTCAAAGACCTAGTGATTAGTCTTTGGTTTAGTTTAAAGAGTTTCCTTTTCTCAAATGCTGTAGTAGTGTAATTTTAATTTATTTCAGACACTACAGTGGTGTTTTGTCCTGATTCCTTCAAGGATGTTTTAAGTTGTTCCTGCATATTCCCTGCTTCCTCATTGTTTTCACTACTTTTCATTTTAGGAATAAACTTGAGCTTACTTAATCTGTCTCTTAAGGAAAGAATCTTCTTTGAATTTTCCTCTGAAATCAACATGAACACTGTTGATGTTTTCAGAGGTGATTGGCAAAGAAAATGGTGACTTGTACTCCTGACACTTTACAGACCTTTTCTGTAACAGCTTATGTCAATTATTATTTTTCCATAGGTTTCTATATGAACTATGTACTGATAGAAGTCTAATATGGCCTGTGTGAACTTAATATAGACTACTTTTTAATTGAGAATCATTAGTCTACTATGTTAGTTGTTACTGTGATGATGTTTTGAACACATTCTTCCAGCAGACTGTTTTTTTCAGGAGTGTCATAAAAAGGCATTATTTTAAGTCAAGAGAGTTGACATTTACCTTTTTTTTTCTGTAGTTTTTCAGGAAAACATTTATTTGGAGTTTTTTCTTTGTCTTACTGTCATCTGAGGCAGACTACAGAGTTCATTTACTTTGTCCAAGTGTTTAATTTTTAATTTCTTCTGTTTCTGAGTGATTCATAATGTGTATATACAGGGAAACAGTACTTTAATATATATGCCTAACAGAAAAATGCATTACCTGTATCTATTAGCCTTACATAATAATTATTGACAAGTATTCCTATTTTCTTTCTTTGGGATCTTACTTTTAAAACATTGTTCTCTTCTCACATAATAACTACAGCAGAATCATAACTGCAAGAACCACAAATAAAAATTTAAAAATCCCAAATATATTGTATCTTCAGAGTTTCATTTAGGGACATGATAGGGATGAGAAGATTTGATAATTTTGAGTGTTTAGCTTTTGCAATATTAAAAGCAGCAAGTATCAGTACTAGCTGTGCTTAATGTTCCTGTACATATCTACAAATGTATATTCACTCTCATTAAGCTTCTATTTGGGCATCAGACAATTTCATCCATGAATTTTAAGTAAAACATTCTTTCTGCACCTCTTTCTAATTATGAGGTTCAACAAAAAAGAATTACTCTTGTAATTCTACTCATGATTTATAATTTCAGAAAACCCTAGGTGCAAACCTACATTCCAAATATCCTCATTTAAAAATGGACTGCTGTAATTATATGATCATTTCATTCCAAATCTGCAGGGGACAGTAACTCAATAGAAAGCAGGAAAAAATTAACAAGAAGCTTAATTATAATAATATCATTAAATCCTAATAAGAGAAAAAGTCTAACTTTATTGTATCTTGGACACCTAATATAATTTTGTTACAGCATGGTAATGATATTTTCTCCATTTTTAGAAAAACTAATAATTTAATGGCAAAGGCTGGATAATTTTCATTTTCCTTTGTGTTTCTTTTCCCTTTCTTGTATATGTAAGTTTTTTTTTAAAAAAAGCTTATTTTCATTGTAAATATATGTGGACAAGATCTAGTACCATTTAATTCATATCAGCCATACATTTTTCCATCAATATTTAGCACTTCACCGGAGAATTTTAGCAACCATTGTGTAATTTTTCGCAAAAGCATACTTTTCCTTTCACAGTTCGGGGTCTAAATACCTTCACTCATAGTGGCTGAAGACAGGGTCTTTGAGGTGTGTTGCCTTCTACTTTAAAGAGCAACATACAAATGATAACAGCCAAACTTCTGTTACCATGGCTACAGCATGGCAGTTGCATTCGTGCTTTATTAATATTTAGCAGATATCAGAATTTCCCTATTTTTTTCCCATTTACAATCCAGATACTTTGCAGAAGTTATTTATAAAGAGCACAACATTCCTGAACACACAGCCCTGCTGGTGACAAATGTTTAAACGTGGAGTGCATTAGTGTGGCATCAGACATTGTCAATAATGCATGCTCACCACCATTTAATTATTTTGAAAACATCTGTTGAAGTAAAATATGTTCCAGAGGGGAATAAGGAAGTCAAGTGCATTAGTGACTGTGTTAACCACATTTCACTCTGTAACATAGAAAACCCTAAAGGGAAGACCAGGATTCAAGGACATCAAGAGAATGTTAACATTCGTCTTCACTTTTAGTCTTTGTAGATAAAGAAGTGGCTTAGAGAAATCTTTTGCTTAGGGTTGGTTTTAATTTTTAAAATAGGGCTAAGATATTGTAGCAGAACACGTACTGGAAACCCTTTCTTTTTTCTCCACAGCACACCTGAATGTATGCCATTTATCTTCTGAGAGATCCTGAATAATTACTGATACAGTGTCATACCATTTTACAAGTGAAGATTACTTTATTCTTAGCTCAGAGTAAGGAAAAACAAATCCTTCCAGTGCTGGTGTCAGAGCCTGATGGCAATAAGTTTATGTATGACTGTTTAAAATCTATCCAGCTATTAACATTTCATCATCTCAGCATCTTTCATAGATTGCTTACGGATCAAATGCAGGATGCCTATTGAGATGCTGTCCGACATATTCCACTGGAATAATTCTCTCATTGTACTCGTTTTGAGAACAGCATTGACCATCATTGTCAAGTTAACTTAGCAGATCATAGTTAATAGTGCAAGGAGCTAACAGACTTGTAGTCAGGGTGTGCAAATACGGGTATGCCACAGGCAGTATGAGGCAAGTCTTAAATTACGTGGTCATGAATTCAGAAAAGGATAGCATGTTTCTCCAAATGCTGCGCAGAGAGGAAGGAGCCAAATGATTAATATGACAGTCCAGCACATCACACTCAGCAGTTAAACTTCCCTGGAAATCCTCAAACCTAGGCAGGGGAGATAGCCAGAAGCCTCCGAAGAGCAGTGCAGAAGGTTCAAACAAGGTGCTCCCTGGGGGGCTGACAGCAGCACCCAGCAGGGAGCAGTCAATGCTGATCTGAAGGCTGAAAATGCTACTAAAGGGGAAAATAAAGCTGCACTAAAACAGCAGTAAAGAACATCTTTGTGAGGAACAGGTGATACTTTAGTCATGGAGAGAAACTTCCAGTGCAGAAGGAAGCATGAAGCTTCAGGTAGAAAGAAAACTCATGTTGAAGTGAGCAAAGAAGAAGACGGCAGCACAATGCACCAGAGGCTGCAGCCTGATGTATTCCTGAGGTGGCAGAATGAGGTGGAGTCCTGTTTACAGTAAGGAACACAGTCCAGGGTCCTTGGCTCCCTTGGCTCAGGGAGAAGAGACTGGACTCATTCTTCCAGCAGTGTTTGAGCCCACTTAAGATGCGATTAATTTTCAGAAGGGTAAGCATGTCTACCTATTGACTGTAGGGGAAGCATGGCTGATGAGATTCCTAACCAAGACCCTGTCATTAAACATTCAAATTTTGGTGAGATGAATCCAGGCTGGCAGTATATGGGGTTAATGGTCCCCTGCCCTGCCCTATCTCAGCAGGCAGCCAGTACTAGTGTGAATAGCAGGGAACTCTCTGAGAGCCATTAGAGAAATTTAGGGGACCTCCTTTGTGGTCCCTTTCATCAGCCTCTTTAGTATGACAAATAGCTTGAGGCTGCCTACCAGTCAGTTATTTTTAAAGGTATGTGAAAGTGGATAGAAACATCTGTTTAAAGGCACCATTTTGAACTGTCTTTTCAGTGATGTGAAAACCACACCTAATTTAAGCTGAGTTTGCATAGCTTCATTTTCACCAATACATTTTTTTTCAGTGTCTTGATTTTTCATATGGAAGGCTCATTTGTCCATGTAAACTAGATCTCCAACGGAAAAAAGGACAAACTCCCAAATCTTTCTGCATACATAAGTCTGGTCTGCACAGCTTACAATCACCCTTCAGTCTAAGTTACAAATGAAAAATATCACTTAGCTCATTTACCATATTTTTGAAAATGTGAGAAGAAGCTCATGGCTAGAATTTTTACATTCTCCCTAGTCGCCTCTGCAAGTAGCTGAGGAGAGGATGTATTTTTCATCAAAACCTCCTGATCATCATTGATAAGTCAATACTAGAGAGAAAGGTTATATCAAGGGAAAAAACCTCCATAGAAAGTTAGTGGCAGAGACTCCAGTATGACATGGGCACAAGTTCAATTCAGTGAACAAAGTTCCAGTTTGTGCTGGAAGAATATTTCTAGGGAAAAGCTTTTGGAATATGGAATCACAAAGCAGGTAAAGAAATTACTGTTTTATTTACATGGGTGTGGAGATGATAAAATAGTGTTAGCAATACTGCAATTCTTGAGTTCCTGGACTTGGCACTTTACTTCTATATTGTCTTTTTTCAAATCCCATCACATTGTTTTCATTATGTTTTCATTAATCCATTATGCTTTATATCATACACACTATGAACGTTGTAGAAACATATATAGATATATATGTATATATGTTGCAGCTACTTATTTTCAGCTGTTTGTTGGGTCTTCTTTATGTTATTCCAGCTTCTGGGGTTTTCTGATGTCCTTTGAAATATGGAAGTTTAGAAATAAATAGTTACAATAGACAACTGGCTGCATATAGTATTTTTCTTCCTACGACTTCATATTGAAAATACACTGTTTGTTGTTTAGTTCCAACTTTGAGTTCTTTAAAATAGAACAGTCAGAGAATACAAAAAAGTTTCTTGCAGTGAGTTCTTCCCATACATAGTCAGGAAAAGAAAAAAAGTCTGCATATTTAACATCATTTAACAACTATACAGCCTGAGCAATTATCCTAATAGCAGGGAACCAGGGTCCACTGGTAAGTTTTATCCTCCCTTTGTCAGATTTGTTTCTTTGATATTAGTATCTAGATGCACACCACAGGGCGAAACTAGGCTTTATTAAAGGAGGGTCAGCATTCTGTTAATCTAATTTAAAAGCATTAAGGGGAGTAGAGGAGTATTAATTGATTTGTTGGGAAGGTTCTGACTCCAGCCAACCTGATCTTGCTGTTTACATTCTCTCTTCATTTAGATTATATTGAAAGAAATGTACTTGAGCAGTAGTACAAAATAGACTGTATTTCGTCTTTAATTTAAAAAATATTCTATAGAATATGTTGATACATATAAAGTGAAGTAATTTGAAACATCATAACTTTCAGTAATCAGCAAAGACTCGGTTTTAACATAATGGTAATAACTCTAGAAAAACTAATCTTTAGCACTAAGAAATTAAACTGTTTCAGTAGAATGGAGCAGGCTGCTGGCAGAAAGGAGAGTTACATTCTATATAAAAATACCGTGACCAGTACAATATTAAAACAAATGAGAAAAATATTCTTGGAGTTGCCTGGATATTTTTGGATAATGATTAAAATAATAATAAACTTCAAACTGTTGAAAACGTCTGCATTTACCAGTGAAGTTTCTGCAGTTCCACTTCTAAAGTATGTTTGGAGGACATGCTCTTTTGTTTCATAATTTGTTTTCCCCCATGACTCCTATCTCCTCTCATCATTTTCTTCTATATGCAATTAAAAAAGCCAAAGGAAAAAAAGGAAATTTAGTTACAGCCTGGAGAGGAAAAAAAGTATAGAATTAGTTCTCTGCACATAGAAAGCATGGGCACTCATTTTTTTGTACCAAAGATTGATGAAGTTGGCATTTAAGATGGTGCAGTCTCTGATTGAAAATGTGATTGAAGTTTTCCCACAGTGGGAGTTTTTACTGGATTCCCTTCTGTGTGGATTCTCTCCACGTGAGCCTTTTCTTCAGTGGGGACAATAATAAATGTCTAACAATGTCTATTTTGACAAGGCTTGTAGGAGTTATTCTCTCCAACAAATCTACTCCTCTGTCATATTTGGATGACTGTGGCCAATGAATGAAAACTTGCTGGAGGGAACAAAAGCATGCATATTCACGTGTGATAGTGAGATCTTGTTGGGAGAGAAGTGAAATACCCAAATATTTCCAAAATATAGATTTAAAAAGAAATAAATACACTTTAAAAATCTGTGAAGAAAAATTTATTCTTGCCATTTTTGATTGCATTTTCAGTTTCTTTGAGCCAAGATCATCATAAATTATTTTCCAAGACTTCTAATCAAGAATTTACAAATGCATAAGGTGCTTTACAAAGTGCAAATAGAAAAAAAAGAAGCAAGATGATTTCACACGTATATGTGATCATTTCTATATATTAGAGGAATTGATTAAGCTCTTGATTAAAATGATGTCAATTGTCTGAAATTATTAGACTGAGTGAATTCACATTTGTTACACAATGCAGTTTGTGTAAGGGTGGCAATCAGAGCCACCAGAGAATACGACTCAGATTTAGCCTTGCATTATATATCAATTGAGAACATATTCAGACAGAATCCTTAAGGTATTTGACAGAAATCCTTAGGGAGGGAAACAATCTTGGAGGAAGTAGAACCCTTCTAGGGAAGGCTCCAGGTCTATTAAGATGAGGGACAGTTTTCTGTGCTAAAGTTAAGGGAACAGTTGTGCTTCTGAGCACAATATAAAGCCCCCTCATTTATACCTTGCATTTGGTCATCAAATCTCTGTGGAGCCCACATCCACAAGGATTTAGAAAGTTAAGACTTACTCATGTCACTTTAGGGGCATGATGTACTGACAAGATTTTCCTGGTGCTTGAAGCTGACTTTATGGAGTTTTCTATTCCACATATCCCTAGCCAAAGCAATGAAGGATACAGAAAAAGAGGCACTTGTGAGATATGATCATAGTTACAGTAATTCACTCTGTCCTGGCTATAGCAAAAGCATCCATCTTCTGTAAAGCTTTCCAGCAGTCAGAGAGCTTAAGAACTCGAATCTCATGCATTGATTGAAGGCAGTGCCCTTCTCAGGGAGTCCTGAGGAGCTGCTGCTGCTCTTCAGGTGACTCGAGGAAGAGTGGAGAGAGGGTTAGCAAATGTTTGCCTGGAAACCACAAACGGTATAGGGAAAAGGTCAGACCCCACAGTTTTTCTGTCCCAGCAGTATCTAGGCTGCTACTTTTTGCCCTGTACACTGTGCACTGTGCCATGTACATCAGCATGATGGTCCATCCTTCCTGAGAGCAGAGAGTATCTGCTGAGAGCACTATGAATCTCTGGGGTCAGTGCATCCCCTTGTGTCATGGGTGCTCTGGGCCGCAGCTCCTTGAAGTCATCTGCCACTGCATGATAAAGAGAATGCATAACTAGAATTCTGCCCCTTCCTGAGAGACATTCATCTGTCCCTCTTATCTTGGGGTAGGAAGAAGCTGCTTTACTTCTTTCTCAGTCCTGCCTTGCAGAGTCACTTGGTCTGGAAGTCTGATTGCTTCAATTGGTCTCAATAATAGGTATAATTAGATATTGAAAATCTAGACATTTTGGGAATAAATGTGATGATCTACTCTGGTAGATATCTCTTGAGAAAGTGAAGTTATTCACCTGCAATTCATACTCTACAGAGATCAAATTTAATTTAATTAACAGTTTCTCAATTCTGATGTAAAATAGTTCTGGAAATATCAGCCTTTTCTATCATCTGGTTTCTGAGTGATTTAGGGAAAAAACCCAAAAACTTAATGAATGCTAAAACACAGGATCTGCAAACACCTGTTTCAAGTATTTCAGCTTTTCAACTTCAACCAGGTCAGTTTTTATTTAAATTCTGTATATTTTTATGTCTGTCTTAATACACAGCAACATTTGCTTTTCATGTTTATATAATGAGAATGTCACTGCCAAATAAACTGGTTTAAAAAAATCATACTTTTTGATTTTGTAACCTTGAAATTGTTTTAGTTTCTGTTTTCTTAAATTGTTTGCACATTTAAAAGAGGGCAAAACTCACAGCTGACAACCTGTTTTCCTGCAGGAAGAGACAGAGGACAGAGTTTGTCATGCTAAAGTCATCTCAAAGTATCTGAAGGTTCAGGCTCAGACACTTAACATGGAATGGGAATACCCCCGTTAAGTACTACAGTTGAAGTTCTTCCATCTTTTGTACAGGCCTTTTATTACATTATTCTAAGTAAAATCTGGGAAAGCCAGAAGAGATCACTTAAAAAAGCAAAATCCATCTCCCCCCCAAAAAGCGATGTATTTTGAAGATCCCTCCACGCTTTCTTTTTTTCTCTAGAAGCCATACTTCTTCAATAATTCAGAAGAAGCAAGAACCAGCAGATCTTACAGCATATTTGATGTGCCAGCAAACAGACTGGAGACTGTTTCATTTCAATTAGCCCCTTTGTTGCAAACAAAAGACTGACAAACACACTGAGAGAGGGACAGGCATATGGTACTTTTACTCTCCACTTTGCGTTTTATTTGATGATAGTCCTCTTATCACAGCCTCTCACCGATTCCCCTGCCTCGTGCCCGCTTCCTCCTTTGCCATACTTTATCTACCATTGTTCCCCTTGTATTGTCTTACTTGGGATCAAGTGATTCTCTCCAGCACAAAAATAAGAAGACGTATTCTTTTTCAGCCTCTTCTGATCTCCCGGGCTAATTGGCTCAGGTGTAAACCAAGCCAGCAGGGCTGTGACTTTGATGTGACACTTTAGAGCAGCGCACCTGGTAACATCCCTGTTTGTGTGTCAAATACCAGCCGGCCTTGCCTGCTGCTCAAACCCAGCTAATAAAAACGCTAGTAATCACGTTGTATTACAAGGCTCAAATTCATGCTGTTACTTTATTGCAAGGTTGTCATTAATTTTGCAGAGTGAAGCTGGAATGCGATCCGACCTGTTTTTAATAAGTGTGGGTCTGTGTGGAACTGTGTAAGTGAGTGACAGAAAGGTGACTGCCAGCTGTTTCTTCTTTACATATGGTGTTACCCTTTGCTTTGATCAATAATGCTGTTTCACTTTAAAAAGAAGCTCATTTTGTAAGGATGCAGAAGAGGGGCCTTCCTACCTCCCTTGTTCCCGTGGTTTGCTTGTAAAGTATACACAAGTAGGGAAAGGTCAGTCAACAGTAAGTAATATCTTACTGTTTTGCTAGAGAGTGTTTCCCTCTTTTGCTGTGTATAGCTGGGCCTGTTGTTTAACAGTTGTATTGCCATTGTTGCTTGCAATGGTATTTGGTAGAATTACAAAACCTGGGTAAAGCTTAGGAAAAAACCAATAATTTTAAAAATTGTGCAAAAGAAGGTCACATCTAAAATTAATATGTCAAAATTCTTCTGAATCATAAAGACTCTTTTTAATTCCAATTCAGTACCAAAGTAATTATTCTTGCATATAATATTTATAAAGCTATGCATATATATGTGCATATGTATCTTTGTATTTAAAATAGTAGGTATTTGCTTTTTTATTGTGGGGAAAATATTAAATCTTCCAAAACTGTGCAACTATAACCATAAATTCCTGCAATATTTAACAAAGATGTTATCAACAATTAATTTATTGTCTGATCAGCCAGGAACCACTAGAATTTGTAGAGGTAAGTAAGGAATGCAGGATAACAATAAGATTTTATTTTTAGGTATAGAATTTTCATCAAATGACTTTTGCTCATTGCTGTTACTCCTTTTGGTCATATTGGAGAAATATTTTTGAATGCTGAGAGATAGAGACACACTGTACAGAAGCTAAAATGTTGTAGAACTTGGAACAAGGTAAGCTCCTAAGTAATTAACAAAACAGATTAGTGGTCTTTTTGAAATTGAATTAAAATTATAAATTATGGGGATACTGGGGAAAAAATATAAAATCCCTAAATGGAAAATTAAAAGGAGAAAACCATTGAAGGTGGAGAGAATATGCATTAAAAGTTTCTTTTATTTTCATTTTTTTTTCATCCATCAACATAGGTTTTGGACTTTCAGTTTTACAGCATGGCCAGGAGTCCTTAGAATAATGCTGGAAATTAACAGCTCAAACTGAGTTCCTTAGTATCACAAAGTGAGCCATTTAGTGCTCTATCTGCACTGCAGGCATTGTTGTCTTTAATAACTAATACAAGCCTGTCAGATCTTCCCAAAACAGAGGAGCTTTGTACTGCCATAAATAAGTCCCTGTAAGTTAAAATTCACTATGCATATAGACAAGAACTGTAAATTCACAATGCCTAAGACATGGGTCTTTTAAATATTAAAATAATAGTGGTTCATATAAAGAATTTTTCTGCTAAAATTTCTTTAAATTTTGCAAACAGTAGTTTGTTGTTAGGCTCAGTTGTGTATCCAATGTTTTCTTGAATTGTCTATGCAAAAGGACTGAAAAGCACACTAAGGGTACATATGGCAAAGCAAATTGAAAAAAACTCTCTTATATTACCTGTAAAACAAGAGAGAAGATGAAGTAAAATAATTTTACACAACCTTTACATCTTCAATACACTCATGATGATTCAAGCAGTGCAAAAGTCAAGCAATCCATCTCATTAAAAATAATCCAAAGTGTGTATAAATATGTAACTAGTAAAAAGAAGAAACTTGAAACATGTGCAACAAGACAAAAACAGTTTAGCACAGCTTTGAAATGTGTGCTTAGAGGCCTTTGTTGCCTGACCATTTCAGGTAACTTGATCTGTAACATTACATGCTATTCTGACCACTTCATTATTAGAAATAGAGTGAGAAGTACAAGGTAGCTCAAAGGAACATGAAGAAAAATATTAATTGATAGATAGAAGTGATTGCTTTACATGTCAGAAGCTTCATGTTGTTAGGGTGATAGAAGTATTTAGGGTTTTGCATTAGTCTCCTGTATTGAATTCAGTGAGAACATTAATAGACTACCACAGAAGACCACGAACTGGTGTCAGGCAAAGATCAGAGGATCAAAGTCACAACTGAGGGATATTTTGAGCAACTGAGAGCAAAACTTTATCTGTTACCCTTGAAAATGAGCTAAATTTGCATATAAGGAAAATATTTTCTTGCTGTTTGACTTTCATACTAGTGAAAGCTTCTTCATCTACACTTTTAAACCTGTGTCCCTCCTTTATCTTTCTTCATCAACCCACTGATGAAGAAAGATAAAGGGGGGACACAATTTCTGTCCCACTTTCCTGACTCTTGAGAGGTCTGGGACCGCTGAAATCACTGAGTTCAGTGATGCTGTGCTTCTTATATTTCTAGAGGAAGTTTCCAAGAAGAGTGTGACAAACTTTTAACATGCTTGTAAATATACATGTGTTTATTGAAGTGAATTTGAAAAACACTTTGGGGAGCAAATTTATTTTAGTAATTGCTATTCTGCCTCCTCCAACAAATGTCCAGCCCTACCCATTCTTTAAAAGTATGCTTTACTATATTATTTGCATTAATCTGTCCTTTATTTGCTTGTTTGTTTAATGAAAAACTTGCCTCACTGCTTTCTTTGGAGTAACCATCAGAAACAAAAGGAGGCAGCCCTGTCTAGTTTTTCTGGTTAACTGAAATCTTCAAGATGAAACTCCATTCCTTAGTACAGAAACTCCCTATATAACTCAGAAATGTAAGTTTGTATAAGATCTTCTGCTCTCTTTTGCTTTTTTTGCTCGGTTTGTTTTCTTTTTTTTTCCTAAAGGTAAGAAACTTTATTTTGGTCTACGTCCCACCATTGACCTGGTAACACATTATATTTTCTTCTTTGTTTGATTTTCATCACTTCCTCTCATCTATTTTCATTACTTTCTCTTATCTATTTCACAAAATATGTGCACAACCCTTTTACCCTTAAGGCTAACACAGCAGTGGTCTATCCAGTCTCCACAAAGATTGTTTGGTTTTGATTTGTTGGCTCTGACCACCAGCCAGAACACTACACAGTTAGATCAGTGACATCTATGGATGTTGAAGTAACCATGGAAAATTTTTACTGGTGTTCTGTGATGAAAAGTCTTTCTGCAGATTTTGTTTCCAGTTTCTGTTACCTTCCATTAGATGACTGGGTCAAGTGCAATCCTGGGAGGGAGGGAGGGAGGGACACACTGCCTCTTTCCTTTGAGAGCAAATGAATATGTTGGGGCAGAAAGGTTTGGAGACCTCAGGGTGTGGTGGAAAAAACCCATAAATCTGGAAGCATGTAGCTCCTGCAGAGAGATTGGGAGACCACAGGAAAGAGCAAGGATCAAACAAGCAGGCTTCTAAAGGGATGAAAATAATGTAGCAGGGGCCAGAGGGAATGAAGGCAGAGCTTGCTGCAGCTCACCTCTGAATTGCTTGTCTAGGAGAAAGACAAAAAGAACAGGCAGAGAGCTGGTTGTAGAAACCATTTCATTTCCATTCTGTCTTCCCTGCTTGCTTTGAGTTCACTCAAAGAATGCTTCTCACAATTATTATGAAGATTATTATTAAGTGTCACTAATAGAAGCATCAGAAGCCTTTTGGTCTCTTTTTAGAGCTCCTTTTCTGAGGTCATGTAGGTGGATCCAGCTCAAGATTTCAGTCCATATAAGTCCTGCCGCAGGAACTTATTAGACTAGGTCAGAAGGCAGACAAAAATGAGTATCCTACCTTGGCTCAGCATTCAGATCTGTTTCTTTTAAAAACATTGTTACATTTTTATCTGTTTTGTCTTGTGCATGTCTTGAATATTCAGATGAATTGTGATTAGCTTTCTGAACCCCCTCCCAAATTTATGAAGGATTTTAAGAAAAAAAAATAAAGAAGGAGGTGACCTTACACAGGGACAAGCAGAGTAACTACTGTTAGTTTTCCTGCTAAATAACTTCTGATTTGAGTGTAACCACAGTGTGTTCTATGTCCATCAGTATGTCTTTTAAGAAACACCAGATTGTTCTAGTCAATTTATAACCCACTCCTTCCCCACTGCTATGGCCTGATGACCAATATGGCTGTGCTTGGCATTGTTTTAAGAACAGTGCGAGTTTTTGATAACAGAAAAGCTCTTTCTCTTATGGAACCATCTTCCAGGGCCTTTGAACATTCTAAGAGTTGTAACAAATCTACACAAGGTTTAACCAATTCATCATGTATTCTTTTCTTATTCTGTTCTTTTTCAGGGCATAATTCTGCTTCCAAAACTGTGAATGCCATTGTATTTTTATAACTTATTGATCATTAGTGCATTGAATAAAGATCATGATGTTTCCTTACAGAATAAAATGTGATTAGATTTTGGTATTTTTTGGTATTACTGTCATTCTTGTATAGCCTGCTATGCATACTAACTGTCTAGCTTTAGTATTTGATGCCCAACTAATGTGTAACTTTACCTCGCCTCCAGAACTCGAAGGAGTCTTTAATTTTATATTCCTTGCATTTACTGTTTTCCATAAATGGTGGAATTCCATAAATGTGGAGACTCCATAAATGTGGAAATTCGGTCCATCCCTTTGAAAAAGAGGTTTTTTTAACAGCTGCTTAACCAAATAATGAGGTGGTCAAAGCTGTGGCACGGTACTGATTTTGTCAGAAAATGTAGGAAATTTCCCCAACCCATAATTTTCTTTTCCTTTGGTATCTTCTGTTTTTTGGGGCTTGTGATTTCTTATTTTACATTCTGCTACTGTGTCTCAGTGACTCATCTTGTTCTCTGGATTAGTTATCAGTGTGTCTTATTTTTCTGAGGATATTTGTTCTGTTTTGTTTCTTCTTTACATTTAAGAAGTAGGTTTGTATTTCCTGCTTCAAGAAAGTCCTTAATATCATCCATTTCCTTCTCTACCCTAAAGCTACCTGCAACAGCTCATGAAACATTTGTTCCTGTCTGCTCTCCAAAGTAGTTTCTTATTTTTTGGTTCTGGTTGTAGAAGTGATTTAAAGGTTTGTAGTCATACTAACCCTTTCAGGTCTGAGAGTATTTTTCTTTGTTTTCCATGATAACCCCTTCCATTTTCTAAGAATTCTCCACTTGTATCCTTCCATCTTCACATCTTTAATTCAAACCAGAAACCTGCTGCTACTTGCTTGGTTTTGGTTAGACTTTTTATTGTGCTAAATTCCTCTAAGTAGACTTACATTTATGAAATTATATCTCTTTAGAGATTAATTCAGCTAAGTTTCTCTTCTTTTCTGTAGTATATGCTGTTTCCCACTCTGCTAGCTGATTGTAGATGACTCTGTATCCATTACAATATTCAAGTGTAGTCATTGCTTTCAAAATTATTCAGGCTAGATTTTTTTTAAGTGACTCTAAAATTTTCCAATAAAAGATACTTTTGTTTAAAATCAATGGTATTTCTTGAAAGTCAGTCAAAGGCATTTTATGCATTCCTTTCCTGGGCACTCAGTGTCTTTTGTCAACGCTTCACCCTTACTGGAATTTTCATTCCGTGTCTGTTTTAATTTTCAGCACATTTCTTTTTTTCCTTCAGCTTTTTCTGAAGATTAAATACTACTTTTCCTGTATTGCAGATTATTGCCTTGAAGTTCACAACGTCCTTTTTATTTTCTTCCAGTTCAGGCATAATACATCTGAAGAAAGAGTATGAAGTTCTTTAACCTCTAACTCTGCTACATCTTTACTTTCATACGTGATAAGATTGATAATATAGCTATAGGTGAGCACTATCTTCAGGGTGTAGCAAAATACCACAAAAATTTGGTATTTTCTGATGCCATTTACATGCATGCATATTGTTGAGTAACTTTGATGCCGCTGAACTTTGAGCTATGAGCTTCTTGAGCCACTCAAACTAAAATGAATCTTTTCTTGACCTGATACAATTAATTCGGAATGCATTAACATTAGAGTAGTTTTCTGTAAGGTATATTGTATTTTATTCATTAAGGCTGATTTTAATTTTCTAGTTCATTTTACCTGATCACTTTACCTGATTAACTTGTTCCAAATATTTGAGTTCAGAGATCATTGTGAGGATAAACCTGAAATAACTTTGTGGTATCATCCTTCTCTCTTTTTCCAGATCATTAGAATACAAATGAGCAGTGCTGATCTTTGGGCAGGACACTGAGGCATCTTGATTTCACTCTTTTCCCACTATGAAACTTGCCATTTATTCCTCTTCTTCCTGTCAGTGGTGCCACTTGTGCAACATTGTCTTTAGAAAGAGGAGTGTTCCCAAAGACTTTGGTGAAGGTTCTTACATACTGCTTTAGGCAGCTCTTTTTCCACTACTTTGTCAATACTTTCAAGCAATAATAATGCATTTTTCTGCCCTTCCTTGTACCTCTCCTCATACACACGTGTTCTGTATTAAGTCCTGCCTTACTTTGCTCAGCTACCTCCTAACCCTGGTTTCATGCAATTATCTTCACAAATAGACCGTTTCAACTCTCTTTATGCAGGACTCCTCTTTTGTTTTCACCTGGCCTTCCCTGACCTGATCTCTGTGAGGTCAAGAACTGTTCTGAAATCCCATTAATCCCAGCCAAGATTACACCACATCTGGCTATCAGTATTGGGCTAGCTGCTGTCTTTGAATACTGCATGATTGGCTATTTCTGTAAAGCACCACAGAAAATCTTGTATATTAAGAAGTTTGGAAAAGCTAAAGAACAGATGGGCTAAGATACAAACTTTTGAAGAGGTTCATGAATGTCAAAATTTTTTTCCCTCTTATTTATATGCCTCTCCTCATAAATATGTTGAAATAGAGTGATTTTTAAAAACACGTCTTGAAGTAAAATATTGTAGTAATCAAGATTTTTGACAACTTACAAAACCCATTATGAATTCCCCAGAATTAAAATGTTTAAGGAAAAACTTAAAGAGAACTAATTAAAATCTTCAGGAATGTAAATATGTAGTTTGGACACTCAAACAACTGTAACTGTGTCTTTTAGTAAAGTTGTGAAAGACACGGGAGATTATTTTCCTTTCTTTTTCTATTTTCTTTCATGGGCCCTACACTGGAGGTAAAGAAGGAGAGCCACTCAAAAAAATTCTTATTATTTGCAGTGGAAGTTATACCATTTTGCCTTGCAATATCAGAAACAGAAAATTTAGCCCGAATATATTTCTAAGAACTGAGACAAAAATGGCATTGTGTTTCAGAATCTTTCACTAATAGGAAAAATGCATGAAATCTGCTGGCAATATCAAGGCCATATTTACTGCAACTGGTTTTTTTTGAGATCTTAGCATTGCATCAGCTCATTTGGATCACTTCAGTTGTTCATTAGCATCACTAGTTCCCATCCAATATTATCTGGGAGAAGCACTGAAGAAGAGAGTAAAACAGGACAAAGTAACTTGCTCATTTCTATTTCCAGCTTCCAGAGGAAAGCTGAGCTACTGCCTTTAATAATGCTTGAGGAACGTCCTTTCCCATGAAGTTGTCTAACTGCATTTTAACTCACACAGACTTTTGAAATGTAAAACATCCTTTGGCAGTAAGCTTCAGGTTTGTAGGGGAGAGGTGAGTTCTTTTTTTAATTTTTTATATATATATACATGCTTGGAAGATACACTTGGAAGAAATGGATGAGATATTGTTTCTGATGAAGAGACTTTTACTCTCACAGAGAAAGACAAAGAAAAACTTATCTTCAAAAGCTAAAAAGACAATTAATATTTTAGAAACCTGAGAGGAGAGTGCTGACACCAGGTAGACAGGGAAGTTGAGAGGAGTTGCACAAAAACTGCATCTCGATCCCTTTGTTTTTTCTTCCTTTTTGCTTCTTCATTGAAAAAACTGTGATAAAAAAGAATTATTTTTACACTTTTACCAGTTGTTGCTCTGTGGTTGGGACAATTTCTTTTTCCCAGATGCACATTACTGCATCTGGGGAGAAAATCAGCTCTGTTCTGCCTTGGCTTGTTTATCCTTATGAAAGTGTCACGCTTACGAAACAGTTCCCTGACCAGCCTGTTTAAAATTTCTTTCTCATCTGGCCTGACTCTAGTTTTGGTATGGAAGTCTTGGGATCAGTAGGTGTGATATGTTTGGAGAACACTTTGTGTGTTCCTTTCCTTAAACACTTCCCATAATCAGCAGAAGTTACAGTTTGCAGAAGCACCTACCTATCTTTTTTGCTGAAACAGGTATATTTCACAAAGGCTTGTTTATTAATCCGTTGAGGGCACCAATTTGGTTTTTTTTCCTATCTGCTCTCTGGCCTTTGACTTGCCTGTCATGCATAATCCATCCTGATGAGGAATCTCCCACTGAATTACTTTTATACTCAGTGAAATGCAAAATAATTTTTACTCTGCAACAGGAAGGAATGTCAGGTCTAGATTAAAAAAAAAAAAAAACAACAAAAAAACATGGCCCATGCATTGTTTTAAAAAATAAGTCCTTAAATAAATGAGTTATATGATGGCAACAAGAAACTGATAACTTAATCTGATTTTCTGCATTTTTTTTAGGAGAAAACAACAATGAAGTGTCTTTCCTCACTCCCCAGAGAAGAAGGAAGTAGTGAAAAAGTCAACCAGGCACATTTGCCATAGAAAGTGCCCACAGCTGGCACATACTGGCAAATAGTGCAGGTAGAACCAGTGACGTGAGAGATGGAAGGGGCCTTGACCCTGAGTGACAACAGAAGGATGGAGTTAACAACAAGTACAGATAACTGACTGGTAAGCACTGACCATTATGCTTCACAGAACAGGAAAGTTGGTCAGATGGACCAAGAAACGTGAACCCAAAATGAGGCACATAAACCAAGCCATCAGGTTAGGAACTTCTTCCTCTTCTCTTCAGCTGGACACAGGAAAGCGCCAGGGTCGTGTGTCCCAGTCTCACTGCTTCTGATCTTTCAGCAAGGACTCCAGACCATCTTAGTTCTTTTCCAGAGTTCATGTAAAAAATACCTTTGCTAACCTGCTACCACAGGTACAGGCAACTTACCCCAGATGTCAGCAAAACATGAAGTGACTAGGAGTCAAAAACAAGAGTGGGAGAGGCAGAGGGAATCCTGCGTTACTCCCTGCCATATTTTGGTTCAGCAATATAGTTTCTCTCATAACACACTGAAGAGTCTCTAATATCATATAGGAAGTAGGAAAACATAATTTGATGGTTTGTTATTACAAAGAAATATGTGAAATTATAATTCACAAGAGTACTCTGGAGAATGTTGAGGGATCCATCTGTCTTTGTCTCATCACCTCAGCTGTAGACTGAATAATCTATAGCTGACATGAAAAACTATTGTCATAAACTACCTCTGACTGAAGCAAAAAAAGTAATGAATAGTACCATTGTTTGATTTGAGGTTCCCTGAGACAGAATAGAAGTAAGGGGAGTTGAGTCAAGTACATTTTCAAAGACTAAGAGTGTATTGCTAGTAGAAATAATAATTGCCTGGTCAAGCAGATTACCAGACTTGAATAAAGAACTTTATTGAAAGATCTTTAATGAAACCCTACACACTTGTGAAATGCTGATCATCAAGAAGCTGAATTCAACGGAATTTCTGAAGCAGAACTGCCTCCCAGGTCCCAAGACTGAACACCAAACTGCCAATGTGCCTCCAATACGTTTTAGAAGACAGGTTGTCTTACTTGCCATCTGATTGGTTAACTGCTATCTAGATTTACCACTCTGTCTACAGATTTGTTGTCTCTGAGCGGTAGTAGAAGTCAAACAAACTGAGATAGATAAGGCTTCTACAACCTTCCAATCCCAATGAGTAAATGCCTATTGTCTTTGCCAGGCAATGGCATCGTGTTATTTCCAAACCTCCCCTCTTTTCTTTCTCAGAAGATGTTGACTAAAAGACACAGCAATAAACCCCATATATTTCTCCATCTATCAAGAGGGACATTACAGCTACTTAAGCCACATCAGGTAGCATGCTAGCAGTTAGAATGCTGGCCAGTGTCAGTCAGAAAAATGTCTGAGCCTAAAGCCAGGAATAAATTATGATTTCCAGCTCAAGACTCTCTGGTTGATAGGCTGAAATACTTTGTCTGTAAGTGTTTCAGGGAATTTCTGGTATTACAGTATTTTTGTCCCATAAAGCTTTTAATATTATCTGACTTTCTTTTAAGCAGAAAACAAGTTTAAAATTTGAAAAGAGAATGATCTGAAGAAAAGCATGCATCAGACTGAGAAGAAAAGCTAGTTTGGCTTTTCAACCAGCTGTTACCTTCCTTGTTTAGTTTGTCAGGCCTTTGCTGTGTCAGTGGGTGATGCTCACTGCCATCTTGACTGTATGAACAAGCACTGCAGCACCAAAGCCATGGAGCTCAATGCTGCGAACCCTGAGCCACTGCCAAGTGACAGCACCAGAACCTGTGTGGCCAATATTATCAGGGCAGGGACGTGGATCTAGTCTAGCAGCCCGGCAGTGCACCTGTTCTCTTTCCAGTATCTGAGCCTACAGAGCTGGTGGTGCTGCTTATCTTTTCTTCCTTTATCTCTGTTAACAAAGAAACCTTGGTCATACTCTTATGTTTCTCAATTACCTCTTTCACTCAGTTCTTCTAGTCTCTGATTTACTGAAAAAAAAATTGTAATTTTATTTATGGTTTTAAATATTTGCCTTTATGATTAAGTACTCATCATCCTACATTTCTTGCTAGAAGTAACATGCTGGTGTTTGTTTGCTGGTCTTCTACTCTTGGTTCATAATTATATTTAAGTTTCATGAAAACTTCAGCAGGTTTTAGGAATACCTTGTTCACTCAATCTGGTAATCCGGTGGGTTGATTTTTCCTGTCTTTACTATAAGGGGCTGTCGTAATCAACTGGGATTGCAGTAATGGCATCTGTATCATAGAAATTATTTGGACAGGTGCAATGTTCCAATTAAAACATAAACAAACACAAAATGCTTAGATTCACTCCAGCAGTTTAATTTTTTTTCTCAATCCTAAAGTCAATTTGCAATTAATTTAATACTAAAGCAGAAATGACAGATGATCTAATTGTTAATGTGGTACAAGTTTAGAAAGACATTAGACTACCATTCTAGAGAACTGTTGCACATAATTGCTCAGGTGTTCAGAACACATTTCATTCCCCCTGCTGTGCAAGGACTTCTGTTCCTGGATTTTCTTTCAATGGTTCACCCAGAAGTGGGATTAAAAAGAGAAACCTAATGATAATGAATTGAATTGTTCACATCTAAAGGGGGCTGATTGGCAGGATGCCGGAAACAAAGAGATCCCTGACGATGGGTAAAAAAACAAAAGTAATTGAATTACACAAAGAAAATAAGATAAACATTCATTAAAATTACAGTAACAGACTGTGATTAATGAGCATATACAAGTGTAAGCAGCGCATATTCTTTAGGCCCTGCAAGGCCTACATTCAGTGGTATAATTAATAATTTTTAATTGTTTAGTAAGTAATTGTTATGTTCTTCTCAGTTCAAAAGATGTGAACTTGTTTTCCCTAACCTGATTTTATCTGTGACTACTATGGAGCCATCAAAGGTATTGTAATTGGTAATAAAGTTCAACCTGCCCTCTTTTTGACTATGAAATTTGAGTTTATATGGTTCTGCTTGGGAAAATCATCACAGAACTTGAAAGGATGCACTATGGAAGAAAGTTCCATGTATCCATTCTTTCTTACATAGTAAAAAGATTTGCATATTTGAAGGTCAGAATGTTTAATGGTGATGAAAACAGATACCTTTTTACATTAAATTTTAGCTCTTATGGTTACATCTGCATGTTCAGCAAAATCTGGTTTTGAGTTCAAATACTCTGATGGACTGGAGATAAAATCAACCAGAAGCGTGTATTTGAGTTTTGTTTAAGGACTAAGAGGACATGCTGTAATTTTTAGGAAGTCCTCAAAATGCTTTGATTGCAATGGTAGCTGTAGATCCAGGCCTAAGGCATAAAACTGTATGTGGGAAGCAAGCTGACAACTTTTCCTGTCCTTTGGTTCCAAGTTCCTTAACAACATTGTTCAAGAGCTCCCAGCTGAGAGTGGGTGCTGCCTATATATCTACCACACTCAGAAACAGTGACCATTTTAAGGGTCTTAAGCTCAGCGCCTTCCTCCCTGAATGACTGCTTAGCAGGCTGTCTACAGGATGCCACAGTGCTGTTTGGGTGCACAAAAACCCTACAGGCTTTTGGAAGTACTTCTGAGTAAACAGGAGTTACTGGAAGGGAAGAGGAGTGAGTCTGGGGAAACAAAAACAGCACTTGCAAATTTTGAGTGCTGCAGAAGAAGCTCTGGAGAGGAGTATATCCATCTCATGGAGTCCTTGGGAAACTTACCAAAGGTATTAGGTCATGCTGGTCACTGCTGCACTCCTCATGGTCCATGGCAATCTCTCTCAGTCACTGCACTAAAAGATGGTCAAGTTTCCTAGGTGCTGGCAGCACACAGCTGTGTTTCAGTGGCTGCATTTTATATACATGTTAAAGCATTGGGAATTTTGCAGACAGCCTTCCCAAATATCATATCCCTGTCTGACCAAAATTAATGAGAAGCATCACACTGTTATGAGTCAACAGCATTAAAATTATTGTTCCTTAAGGTTGCCTTTCACAGAGTTTTCATCCCTACTGCCAGTGCAGACAGGGTACTGATATTCTTACCCAGCATGTAGGGCTGATTCCAGAATCTACCACAAGTAGCCAATACAAAACAGCTCTTCTGATTTCCAGACCCGAGAAGAAAATCTCTGATGCTTTTTTTTTCAATAAGCATTTGCCCTAAGAGGTGGTTGTCTGTGGCATCAATGGAACCTGCTCAGACTTTCATTTGTTCAGTGCTCTCAGAGAAAGCTATAAATTTCAGTGCTTGTGGTAGCACAAAATTACTATTAAGATAGGCAAATTATGTACTGTCCTTTTTTAAAAAAAATCCTGTCAAACTACAGAAACTCCCCTGAAACTTAATCACTTAAAAATTCTGTCCTCTCACTTCTGCAGAGAATTTTTAACATATTTGAAAAATCTGGCTTTTGGGCATGAATTTTGTAATGAAGAGATTGATGTCCATCTTCCTTCTCTCTTCTAAAACTCAAAATGGCAAATATAAAGCAACAGTATTTCAATATCTCTTATATGATGGTCAGGAAGAATGAGAGTAGCCCCATGGAACTGGGTCAAGCAACATGGATCTTGAAGCGATTGAAAGGAAAAGTCATATCTCAAGGGGACAGGAGCTGAAGAATCAGCTCAGATTTTAGAATGAAAAACACACACACCAAGGTGGTTGCTGGATTTTAGTACAATTTTCTTAATGTCTTGAATTTGGAAAGGTGCATGTAGATTTCTTTTATTTTTTATTTACGTCTTTATATATGGACTAGAGTCCGTAAACCTCACATTCCTGTCCTGTGCACTAGAGCACCAGTTGAGAACATAGGGTATATAGCGTGTTAGAGACAGATTTTTTTTTTTTCTTATTTCCTTTATCACAGCAGAATCCCTCTCCAGAGATCCTGGCCTACAATATTCTTTGGGGCACAGAGGTTCTTGCAACTTCTCCTTATTGTCTGGATGAGGAGAGGGAGAGGAACATGGGGAAGGTGAGCATGGCTCAGTTTTCTCTTTACATATGCAAAATTAGTGATGGGCTAGAAAGTCTTTGTTTGAGTGTTATAAACAGCCACTACTGACTGCCAGAAAGCCAGTCATGAAGAGTGGCCCCAGGTCTGTGGAAACACAAATGTTGTTGTTATTGAGAGTTTCCTCTTTTTTGATCTCGTTTTTGTCTATATAGCTATAGACCATTTGTCTATTTAGCTATAACCCAAGCATTGACTCCTAATATCTTCACTGTTTCCAGCCAGTATTTTCCTTTCCAACCACAGTGCACTTTACATGCTTCCTGATGTAGCCATAGTAATCCCACAGGGATACTAAGAACAAGAAGCTAACATTCTCACTTAAGTGGTTTCCCCAATAGGGTTAATTTTAATTAGTTAAATGGATCAAAGTCTTTTGGAGAATTCTTGAAAATCTAGATAATATTTGTCCATTGTGGGTAAAGGTATTATAATCTTAATCCTACTGCTTTAGGAAAAAACTGTTTAAAAAAAATTGAAAATATAATTTTGAGTAATTTTATCAAGCTACACTAACAAAACATTCCTCACAGAGGGATGGGATTGCTTATACTATAAAATTAAAGGATGGACCCATTAGAAGACTTTTGAGAAAATACAATTATTTCTAATACAGTAGACTGAGGAAATATCCAGGATCAGTTTTGCATTATGGCTGTATAAAGATTCTCTGTGTTTACTAACTCTCTCTCTATATTTTATGTGCCTTGTTGGTGTATGGGTTATGGTTTGAAACCTTACTGTGGTGAGTTATACTTTAATGACTAAATGGAACAGGTAATTTTAGGATTTCTTTTCATAGAATCATAGAATCTTTTAAGTTGGAAAAGACCTCTGAGGTCATCGAGTCCAACCATTAACCCAGTGCTGAGAAGTCCACTACTAACCATGTCCCTAAGTGCCACATCTATACATCTCTGAAACACCCCCAGGGATGGTGACCTAACACTGCTTCTGTACCTTTAAGATTTTCTTCTGGAAGGCTATCCAACATTCCTGGACTTCTTTGTCCTTCAGGACAGTCTCCCAAGGCATTCTGTTAACCAGTCTCCCAAACAGGCCAAAGTCTGCGCTCCGGAAGGCCAAGGTGGCTGTTCTGCTGACCCCTATTTGAGACAATACTCTCAGGGAGCCCTTGTAGTCCCACACAGATCAATCAATCTCCCAGCCCAGGCTAATAGCAGTGGGATATAATGTCACTCTGAACTTATGCACTAAACCCAACGCATTGTGGAGATTAACTGAGCAGTATTGGATGTAGTGAGCATAGGGATGATTTATGGAAGAATTTACCTAACTATTTTTCCAGATGCCCAGAGCTGAGTGTTTGGAAAAACAGCTGGTTGCCATGAAAACTATATTTCTGACTGATTGATGGGCTTTTGGGGCCCTTGAAACTGGGGACCTGATCCCCGAGATATATCCCTATCCTAAAGCAGTCTTAGGGTGCTCAGTGTAAATTAGCTGCAACCAGACCCTGTGCAAACTGAGCACAATGAAATTTCTCAACCTCTATTGAATCTATGTGCTCCTTCTTGTTTCCCTGAGGGAAATGATTCAGGAGACTCCTGAGTCACCAACTAAAATGCATTTTACACTGGGAAAATCTCTGGCTTCCTCTGAGGGGTAACTCCCTGGCTAGTGGACCCCGTCTCATTAAGTCACACCACCAGAATGGGACCTAAATGGTTACACAGGGGTGCAGCAGAGTGCTGATATTAAATACTAAGGTGCTGATTTACTAAGGGGGTTTTCAGGATCAGAAGAAATAGTAAGCTACCCTTATGATGTTAAAACTGAGGGGAAAATGGTCGCCATGAAATTGGGGGTTTAAAACTACCAGGGAATGCTCTTTGGCTTAAACAAAACTGTTGTAGTCACACCATGGCCTTTTAGGTAACTAGGCTTTCCTGTGTTGTGCTATCGACATCAGTTTTAATAGTGCTGAATTACAAACCAACTAAAACTTGCTTTTCATTTTAAAGTTCTTTTTTTTTAAATAAAAGATCCATCTTATTTAAAGTTCCTGTCTTAAATACTCAAGTGTTAAAAATCAGAATAAATCCACTTAAACTCATCTGTCAATACTGATTTATATCCAGAAGGGCTGGGCCTAAAGATGTAATTTTCCAGTGATTTTCAATTTATGTCCTTATGCATTTGTTTGAAAACTAGATCTAAATAACTACATATTATCAAGATAAGTGAGCTTAAAATTCTGTTATTCAGGCATCTTATGTCTACTCTGTATGTAACTAAATGTAATGAAAATGTGAGGTACAAAGCAGAGAAAATGTGAGTTTTTTTAATGAAACTTACTATAGTAATTGGACTTTTTATTGTCTCTTTATTTGCTTCATGCAGACACACCACCATGCTCTTCTTTCATACTGGTGACAGAGTAAAAATGCTTTTTTTATAGACATTTAAGGAAATTACTCTCTTTAACCCTATTTTTCATGTGTAAAGCAGAAGTAAAAATTGCTTGTGCTAATCTTTCAGGCTCTATCTCAAAAGGATGAGCCACTCCCTCTGCTGGGGATATTTCTACAAACCGCTCTGCAAATGAAAACGATGTGAAGTTTTGTAAGCGAAATGCTAGAAATCCAGACATTCTTCTAAATTCATATAAAACCTTAGCTATGCTATTGCATAAAACATTGCTCAAGTATATATGTGTCCTTATAGTCAAAAAACATGCCTCATTTAAAAAAAAAAGAAACAAAGAAAGAAAACAAAGAGACACAAAAATGTAAAGATTTCTTGGCCAATAGGATTTTTTTTCTTTTCACATATTTATAACTTAATTTGCATCTTGCCAAAGATAGCTAACTAATGATCCACCAGAGCTCCTTCTGGCTACAGGTTAGGTTTAGCCAGTACAAGAGCTGTAGGACATGAGCAGCAGGATTTTTGTCTTCATCTATTAACACTCAAAGTAACACCTGGAGGGTAACAATTCTCAGGAAGAAAGTTCCATTCATTCCCAGTTTTTGTTCAGTTACTGGCCTTTTGGATGAAGCTGCAGTGGATTCCAAAGAATGTCTCTGATGGGATGCCAAAAACTGTTCCAACACATATTTTTATATATATTGATTTCTCAGTCAAGCTCAAAAAGTGTGAAAACTTTTATATTTAAAAAATTAAGCATATTTAAAAAGATACAGAAGCAAAGCATACAAGGTCAGGTTATCTGTCTTTTGTATATCTTTGTTCCTGCCTACTTGCTATGGCAATACTGCATTTGCCTATATCAAACAGGTCTGGAGGAAGCATAAATGTTTCACAGACAAGAATGGTCCTACAGGCTCTCTGAAAATGATTAGCCACGTAGAGGAAGGACACCCAAATTTAGGCTACTGACAAAGACAAGGGAGCAGATCTACATGGTAGCCAGGATTTCTCTCAAGCTGCATGTGTGAGAAGATCCAAGTGCATATGTATGAGTTCAGATTAGCCACAGAATTGCTGCTGTCAAGGTAAAGAAAGTTTATAGAAAAAAAAAAAGGTGGAGGGATTTGTTCTGTAAAGATGAAATGGAAATTGCTTTTACCCCAAAGTTTTCCCCTGTTTGTTTGCAGAATTTTACCTTGGTTTAGAACGTTTTGGGTTCAAACAAACTCCTAAGTTGACACTCTTTGTATTTTGAAAGGCTCAGTAGTTAGTGTCTCTGTGGTGTTGTAATTTTAGTGGCAAGTTGTTCAAGAGGACATAATATATCCACCAAATGAAGACTGAATTCTAACAGCCTTATGTTGAAAAATACTAATTTTAATGAGACTACCTGAATAGAACACAGTCTTTGAACATACCTGAACAAGGAAAAAACTGGGGTGGTAATTGCCCTGGGAATAGAAAACATGACTGGCACTTACTTAATTCTAAATTTCTGAAGGCTCATTTTCCTTCTCACATCCATTAGTAAACAGAGGGAATTCTAATGACCACAGGTGTCAGTGGAAAAGATGATCATGCATAATTATTCACTCAAGATTACTTAGTTATTAGTGACTTGATTTTTTCTCCTGTGGTCCAGTCCTCTTTCTACAATTCTTTTGAAAAATACACACAAATAACAAAATATGGAACATTTCGGGGACGAATAAAGAGAAACAAATAAATTTGTTTCTTGAGAACTGGAAGATCCAGCACAACTCAGAATTATGTGAGTGTTTTCTTGGAATAACATGAGAAAAGTGTTTGCATACTAGTCATGAAAGAGTGTGCATACTGACACCCAACTTCTTGAAAGTAAGAAAAAATATATTGCAAAACCAGAGAGCACTAAATGAAGCAAATTCAAAGTGAAATTGTGGGATCATGTCACTGTAAAAATGTTTTACAAATAAACTGTAATATTTTAAGAAGATTCTTGTAAACAGTTTGTGGTGCAATACAGCTTTGTAACTTTTCTCACACCCTCACATGAAACTGGAGGTTGACAGAGGTATGGCATTGAGGCAAGACAAAGTGTGAACCCAGCAAAGCATTTAGGTCCACATCTGAAGTCAGATAAACACTAAATCAAGCACTGTATTTATGGTTTCACAGTGTTTTACCTTGAGGGAAAGGAGAACCACTAAGATTTTTTCCATGGGAAACAGAACAAGCCAGTAGCTATATGATGGGCTAAGTCAAGGGTTTAATAAATTCAAAAAGCATGGAAATGATAAGTGCTGAAGGTAGGGCAATGTGTTCTGCCTGCTGAACATACAGCTGCTACTTTAGCAAATGCAGCGGTCATTCTTGCTTCTCTCCTGCGGCTCTTCCAGGTGTTTCAGTGCACACAACATCTGGAGGATAGCGCACAGTTTTACTCAGGTCATCTATTGTCCTGTGGATTACAAATGAAGTCCTGTCAATTTAACTGTGTGCTTGCTGGAAGAGTAACATTATGTATTAAAAAAAGAAATTTTAAAAAGTAGTGGTCAATATTTCCTCTAGCTAAAATAAATTGTCAGATTAAGTTAAAAAAAATTAATAGCATCCTTCCCCTCAGAACCTTTGCAACTCCTACATGACCACAACTGCTGTTAATATCTTTCAGCTTGCAAGACTGTGCAGTGTTGTGGAGTGGCCATTCTGCGTAGACGCTGAACCCCGTGCCAGCTCACAGCGGGTCACAACTTTGCTTCCATTATTTTACCCTTTCCCTGTCTTCTCACAGAGGCTTTATCAAATGTCTAAGCTGAAGCACGGCTGGCTGATACTACAGTTGTTCTAGACACACAAAATGGAGAAAAAAAGTAGTCTAAATTATGTGGATTTTGTTTAGAGGTTGTTGGAGCATCCTGGACTTAATTAAATGCATGGTGAGTTTTTCCTGGAAGGATTATTATTCTAACAGAAATGTGATTTCTGTTTAAAATATGTCTATGTTTAAATATGTATATGTCATATAATCTAGCTATTTTATTTCTCACAGATCACATTTAACAAGTGTTCGCAAATAAATATTCCTTTCCTTACATTTATATCTCCTTCTGATCCTTAGAAAAGTTTGAGTCTGATTGCTCAAATTTTTCTAAATTATTTTCAGTCTGAAAAAAACCCATATGGAAACTATGGTCTAATTTACTAACAAGGGAAATGAGAGTATTTGGTTTTCTTTTACCAGAGTTTTTCTGGTACACAGAGCCTCAACTGTTCCCATTCTTTTAACAAATAGAAAAGACTCATCATTTCTGCCAGCCCTCAGGTTGTGCAGCATAGAAAAGACAGAAAACCTTCATTTGTTCTTTGCACCTATAAACCATTTTATCCTGAAGGATAAGTTTTCTGGAAACTAAATGAGAATCCTCTTGTCCTGTTCTGGCTCAGCTTTGCAATCTTTCATGGGGCAGAAGTGTATAGTCCTAACAATGCCATACACCTGTCAGATTACTTTCATCATGAAATTACTGTAAAAAAAGTGGGTTACGTTTGGAATAGTTTTAAAGGTCATGCAATTAAAAGTTTAAACCTCACATGAATGCGGCTTTATGTACTTGAGTGCATTTCTTTCAGACCTATATCATCCACAGACACTTAACATCCATATGGTTTGTATTTAAATAACTAAGTATTTTTGGGGATCTGTCTTGAAGTGACAGAGCAGGTCACACAGTGCCAGAATGATAACCTAAATGTTCCACTTTATACTGTAGAGTTGTAGCCACTTTTAAAGTACTGTTACTTCAGTGAACCGACATAGGTTGAACCTCGATGCTTTGTTCTTCAGACAATAAATTTTCATGTTATTGTTGTTAAACCGATGACATATATTATCTACACAATATATTCCTTCTTTAAGTGTCAGTATTTTTTTGAAAAGTCTGTTACAAAAGCAGGTGCATGGGTTGGTCGTTTTTTTTTTTTCATTTTGAAATGTAATAAAGTCAGTTCTTGGCCTCAAGCAATACTAGGATTTAAAATAGGAACTACTTTGAAGCAACATGAAGTTGCACCCAGCCTCTAGGTTATTAAATGTGTTTTCTCTCTCTGGCTTCCTAAATGCATCTCATTGTTTAATGGAATTTTAACTGTAAGATTTAGTTGTACACATTTCAGCTGGACTTCCTTTAGAAATACATAACGATGTGCCCACTATTGCAAAACACAAGTGGATAGGGGTGCGTGGGAGGGGGAAATATCAAAATATTTTTTTACTTTTAGACCACAAAGATGAATAAACAAATTAACAGTATTTTGAGAGAAGCAATAATATGGTTGGTGGGTGGGTCATCTCAGAGATCTAGTCAGGGTGAACTGAGCTTCATCCTTCAAGGGCTTGTTTTCATGCACAGCTTAGTTTGTGCAACTTACAACCAAAAATAACCTGCTCTTTTAAAGCAGATTGGTAAATAAACATCCTGTTCCAGCAAGTCTGTCTTTCCCGTTGATGAAAGCTATTATAACTAGGATCGATTAATGAACTTTGGCACTTTAAAAACTGAGAGTATGGTTATAAAAGCACAGTAAATCCTCTGAATCTCTAAAACTTTATCACCCACAACTTGCAATGTTACTGTTCACTTCACATGGGTTTAAATCATATTGCCCAGGAGATATGTAGTGTACCTAGAAGACTCTGGACTCTGTAGTTACATCAAATAAATTCTTTTGCAAAAGACAGTTATATACTATGGAGGTATTAGCTGTAAATTCACAAAAGCCAAGACATAAATTGCACATAAGTGTAATAGTTACAGCTATAACAATATCGTCTTGCTAAAAAAAGAAAAAGTGAAAGAGGAATATTTCTATTTTACTTTAATAAGAGGTAGACAGCCCAGCTAGATCAGTTGAAGGCGTTCTGAGGGGACAAGAAGGAGGACGAGGAAGATTCATAGCCATTCTTTGCTTTATATTCATTCCACAGATGGAAGGTTTCAATTTCCAGAACTGTCAGTTTATCCTCTCTCTCTTTTTTTAACTTCTTTTGTGTTCAATTTAAAAAAGCTTTTGAAAGGTATATTTAATTATTTCAATCTTTTATTTTTAAGAAATGTTTCAGCTTTTTTTTTTTTGTTCATTTAGGCTTGTTCCAGAATGCTAATAACTTATCCTTGTTGCACTCCAACCCTAAGCAAAATCATGTTAGAGCAAGTAATGCTTTCTGAATGAGTTTTATTTTTACATACAGCCAAAATGAGTTATATTACACTTGCACGAATGATGTTTCCCTTATTTTATGAAACTGGAAGACAGCCAAGTTGTACAGCATTTCTGTAAGTGCAGAGATTTTTTTTTTCACACGCCTCTTCCCAGCATCACCTGCTTCAATGATTTGGGTGTTCCCCTGAGGTAGGTCAAAATTTAAGCATGTTAGTACTGAGATTGGACACACCCAGAGATAATACAATTTCTTTTTTTTTTTCCTTTGGCAATGGTTATGTTAGCCAAATATGACATAGTGATCTATGAGAGTTATTTTTTGAACTTTGAGCAACTCTTTGTTATTGGATGTCAGGGGTAGCTGATGCTATTATATAGAGGTTTCCAGAACCACTCCATGAGATAAAATTAAGTAATAAACAAAAATATTTGCACTAAGGAAGTGGAAGGCTGAATGATCCCAGTAGTCCAGCTAGTTCATTATCTTGTTTTTAGCCCTGGATGGTGAGAGCACTGAAAAAGAAAGCACAAGACATGCTGCAGAGGGCTCTGATTATATTATGATCTTGTGCTGAAGTCCACAGGCAGAGTGGGATGTGGGAATGCAGCTTGCAATGACCACACTCTACCTCCTAAAACAATGAACTTCAGTTCCTGCTGGCCTCAACCCAACACCTTTCTCAGCAGCTTGCACCCCCACACACAAGCCCCTGCCCTAAATCCAGCTCCACAGTGGGAGGGAACGTCTATCTGGGATGTAAAACAATTCAATCTTAGTAAATTTTCTGTCTATTTTTCTGCTTTAAACAGCTTTTGTTTGGTTAATTGGTGCTGTAGGCAGATAACCAATTTTCTCCTGTGGAGGGATTAGTGGAATTCTGTTGTTGAGATGTTCTAATTGTTAATTTGCATGCTTGAGAAAGATTATAATTTTGATTGTGAAACCTAGCAGGGTTGATTTTTTTTCCCTGAACAAAGTAGAGGAAATAGTTTTTTGCACTTAATTAATATCTACACAGTGTCAAGCATTGGACAACATCAAACAAAATTATAAAACATATTTAAAGAACAAATATCCCTAATTCTCCTCTTTGAGAACAGTTCATGGCCAGCTCCATCTCCAGAGGAAGTTAGATAAACCCTAAGGCTGAAAAGTCCTCTAGAAGCTGTTAAGCTCACACAGGATTGCAGAAGCCCAGCAAATACCACTCCTGACACTGTTCTCAGTTCATACACTATAAGAGTTTCCCATCTTTATCTTTGCACTTCTCTTCCCAGTGAAAAATAAAATAAGGTCGAGTTATTACCTTGAGCTGGATAATTGAAGGTAAAGTCCTACAGAAGATGAGTTTTTATTTTGAAGTTTTCACATAAATGAACAGTTTGTGATAAACCTGTTGGGAAAGATTGGAACTTCAGTCTTCATATATATCTGGCAGCTCATCAGAAAGTTCCTGTCTGATCAGGTCTGGGAATTTTATCCCATTCAGCTAACTTGGGCTAAAATTTCTTCAGTTATTGGGCACTGTTTCTGGAAAATGCAGAAGAAATTTCTGTTTCTTTTTTAGGGAAGCATTGATACCTTTATACTGCTGCTTCTTTGCAAAGAGGTGTGACACCAGTATCGTCCTCAGATGGTACCAGTCACTGCTAAACTTAATCCTGTCTTTATTCTACTGCTTGTGCTCTGTTAATATATGAATAGTGACAGGAGACGATCTGGTATTTTGAATTTCTGATGAAAAAATTCCTTGTCTCCTGTGGTTTTTGGAGCCTTTTGCAGCTGTGATGAATGATTGCAAAGTCACTGTAAAATGTCCTACCATGAAAAAATTTCTTACTAGAGTAGTGGAACTCATTACATGAGACAATGGAAATTGAAGATTATCTCCTTAATCTTATAGATCGTAAGTTACCTTATGGATAACTAAAACTTTTTGATTGTTACAGTCAAGTTCTGCAGATGAGTGGGCAGTACCAGGACAAGGCAGATTAAAATGGTGGAGGGAAGATGAATCAAGTGCATGAATGAACTGCTACTTTGCTCAGAAATCAGAAAATTAGAAATGCCTGAGTGGTGGCAGAAGGCAGTTATTGCCTTCCTCTGAGCCCCAGAAATGAGAAATAATAAAAAAATGGAGGCTTGTGATGCTGGCTTATTTTCTCTTGCTCTGTTCTTTGGAGGTCTAAAATGAAGAAATAGAGTTTCTTCAGAGTTGTCTTCGTGATCAAAGGAAGGATGTGAAGAATCAAAATATGCATTGGTTTAAGTGAGGAGATCTTAAAATTCCCATATTAAGTAATGTTTGGATAATTATATACTGGTGAGCACTACACAAATTTTTTTGGGTTTTTTTTTAGCTGACTGACAGAAAGGGAAAAAATGAGACAATTAGAGAAAACCAAATGTATTAAAAAGTTTTATGCAAACGTTGACAAATGCTTTATTTACTGTTTTCAGTACAATTCATAACACAAGAGAAATATCTCTGTGAGCATTATACATTTGACTGAAGATTGCATTAAGACCTTTGAGTCTTACATGGGCATGGACAAATTCTTTTAGACCAGTTTACTCAAAGCCCCATCTAACCTGACCTTGAACACTTCCAGGGGTGGGACACCCACAGCTTTTCTGGTCAACCTGTTCTAGTGCCTCACCACCCTCACAGTATAGAATTTCTTCCTAATATCTAATCCAAAACTGACCTCTTTCAGTTTAAAGCCATTCCCTCTTGTTCTGTGTACAGGCTCTTGTAAAAAGTCCCTCTCCAGATCTTCTGTAGCCCCTTTAGGTACTGGAAGGTGCTATAAGCCCTCCCTGGAGCCTTCTCTTCTCCAGGCTGAACAACCCCAGCTCTCAGTTTGTCTTCACAGGAGAGGTGCACCAGTCCTCTGATCATCTTCATGGGCTCCTCTGTGCTTCCAACAGGTCAATGTCGTCCTTGCGCTGTGGATCCCAGAGCCTTATGCAGATGTTCAGGTGGGGATCACTCACAGTGTTACCATTTGTGCCATTTTAGCAGCCCAGTGTTTTGTACTGATACTGAGATGATTCACAGGTCACCTTTTATCAGACCACTTCCATAAAATAGGAATTTTTCCTAAAGATAGGGCACATATGGACCTCAATATACACTCTTCTCTCATTAGCTGGAGAGGCTATAATAGTAGACCACTTAGATAAACCAGATCTGAAATGACAGTGAATAGCACACAGTAAATGAAAACCCCCTGCCTCCACCATGAATAACTTAGCCACTGGGTTATGGCTGAATTGGTATGGCCCTGGTTAAAATGGAAAAGCCCCAGCAGCCACAAAGCTGAGGAATATTAAGGAATTAGCCATTGCAGCCAGTGGTGCTAAAGGTAAGTCCACATCTGGAGTCATGAAAACAATTGTTGTTTCCTCTTGGTTCATATTATTTATCAGCAAAAAGTTTAAGGTTATTCTGGGGCTGTTATGGACAAACAATCTAATAATAGTAATGTCTGAATGACATACTTTGTTAAGTCAAAGACTAAAGAGCCCGCCTAGTCTGGAAGTATTTCCCAAACGGATTAAATTTTTAGTTTTAGTTTTAATTTTAACTACTTAGAGGGATAATCATTGACTGATCCTCAGTGCCTGTGGAACCATCACTGTGAGACTGTGAATAAGTTTAAGATACAGGCAGAGGAATTATCTAAAGACTAGGCCAGGTGGTTGTCTTATTTTTCAATTTCAAAAACTGACAGATATCTGAGATTCTAATGGTTAGTAGCCTTCATGGCCTTTTGAGAAGAAAAAAATAAAACCATTGGATTGGGATGAAACAAGTTTTTAATCAAGCTTCTCCATGACATTTTACTAAATTCCAAATTAGCTTGAAATATTTAAAGTTTTGACTCTATGTTTCAGTTCTAGATTTGTACTTCAGTCAATGTAATCCCAACAGCCTTCAGGTCTGGGAGCAAGAGTTAGGCAATAAACTAAAAAAATATTTTTAAATAGTGCTTTTGGAATATTAACATTTTCAGAGAATATCAGAGAATCAGAGAATACTCTCTTGCAGTTTACAGGTCCGCATGACTTGATATAGGAAAGGCTGGAGGAAACGCCATACTTCTGGATGGTGATGCCATTCTTGGAAGCCTGTGAATCTTCAGTGCCGTGGCTCTGATCTCAGTCCCAGAAGAACAAATACTAAAGACCGATGTTACAAATGCTCAAGATATTTTAGCCAGGAAAATGTAAAACTGTAGGCTTTCAGTATTATATATGGGAGAAATCTGTCATTCTGAAATTCAGCTTTGATTGCTCACTCACCATGATTTTAATTGACTTTCTGTAGATCAGAAATAGCACTGGGCTGCAGACATCAAATTAGAACTGCACTACATGCGGTTTACTGGGTCAAACCAAAAAACTTCATTAGTAGTATAACATGTCAAAATTAGTCACTTAAGAGTGTAAACAGCTCCAGAAACAGGAATGAGCAGGCCTCCAGCCATCTGCTTTGTGTGTTATTCCTGCTTTTTCACTGTAGGCACTGATTTTTGTTCACTCAGCCAGATGATCGTCGCCTTAGATTCAGCTGAGTGTCCCAAAGTAGCAGAGAGCTGGAGATGTCAACAGATTGCGATGCCTTCCGGTAGGGGCACAATGCTCTGCTCTCAGCAGGGAGGACCAACATCAACAGCTGGTACATCCCAGGACCTCTTTTCCATCTTCTCCTCTCATTTTTTTCTTACAGATGTGAGAAGCAAACAATCTTGTCATTATTAGCAAAGGCACCCTGGAGTAACCCTACACTCTTTTTTAACTCAAGCCAGCGACAAACCTTCCTACCCTATCCTCCCTCCCCCTCTCTTTCCCTTCTTGTCAGCTCTCTTCTCAGTTTGTTCTCTATTATACTGACATTCTTAATTTGTACATTATTTTAATGAGAATTTTTAATCTCTATCTAGTATACTTTTTGTTTGCTGCCTGTTCTGCAGCAGCTGGTTTTAATGTACCTGATTACTCAATTTATTAAACCATATTTGTTTGGTCAAATTCTATTGAGATATATTTATAAAGCTTTACTAAATAACAAAGAGATCTTAAGTAGTCACCTTCTTTTATTTTTTTTTTTGGCACCAAAAATATGGAAAGTGTACATTAGCCATGCAACCAGAAAACAAATCCTAAAATGCATGATCAAAAGAAAGCATTAGCAGTAGCAGCGTCAATTGTTAGCTCATATAAAAGAGTCAGTAGGGATTAGGCAATTGCTGTGCAAAGAATAAACCAACGATTTCTTGAAAATTAGTGTTCAGCTGATAGCCATTTAATTAAGCTGTTTGCTTTAGTGTTTGTGATTTTTAATGGAATTTCAGGAGGAAATTCAGGAGGAGGGAGGAGTTGAAGGATAAGATTTAATACAGATATAGAAATCTTTAATTTCTTTTCTAAATGCATAGTATTTTGATATGCCATCGTTCCCATCAATAGAGTGATGAACAAAATATATGAACATAGCAATATCTTGTGGAAAAATTATCCTAACTTTGCATGAAAAGTAAGTATTTGTTTCACAGAATATTCTGAGTTGAAACAGACCCGCGAGAATCATCGAGTCCAACTCTTAAGTGAATGGCCCGTACAGGGGCCAAACACATGACCTTGCCGTTTCTAGCACCACGCTCTGACCAACTGACCTAATCCCAGGTAGTTGAAAGTGTCTCTACTGTATAGCCAAGCTTCAGAAAGGTTAAGGAGCAAAGTGAGAGGAAATCTCATATCAGAGATGCAAAACCCACTTTTGGAGTTAATGAGCTGCTCCCGTGATCTGCATGGAGAAATAACCAGGGCTTTGAGAAATGCCCTAGTGAAATCAATTGCTGGTGAAAAAAACCAGGAAATAATAAGTAATATACATTTTTACATCAGATGAAGTTAAATATTTCAGTATATCTACTAATCAATGGGAGTAGAGAGTAAATATTTCCTAAGACTGAGCAATGGGTGGCTCTTTTGGTGAATTTTTGCCACCTTTCAGTCATTTGGCAAGTACTGAAGAAAGGATATTAAGCTAACAGTGTCCTGATATGATACTAGTGCTATTTTATTCTGGTTGGATTTCTGAGCTTAAATTCTGTGCCAGTTACCGGGAAAAAATTAAAATGTATTAAAAAGAGGAAAGGCATGCCTTAAGAACTGGAAGTCAGGAAATCTTTATTCTTTGTTATAAAGCCCAACTATGATAATGATGTAGTTTCTCTGTCATTAGCAGAGAACCTGATTATATGGCAAGCTTTGGGTGAGACTCTGTTTGCCCTTGCCCTTTAACAATTGTATGGAAGGAAAAGATGCAGTGAAATCCTTCAGCCCTCTGAGAGTCCTGATCCTGAGGTCAGGTCAAGAAGACTTCTAAGCCAAGTCAATTGAGTTGATCATAAATGTCACAAACATTTTAATTAAACCGCCACAATGATATGATGAGAGTTTTGTACAAAAAAAATTGTACTCCCCTCACGCTCGTAATACTCCTGCTAAAGCTCAGCTCGCTGTGCACACAGGAATGAAAGATTCATGAGCTAGAAAGACAGCAAGGGGAGAGAAACATGACTCTGTAATAGTGATGGGCAACACACTTGGTAAGGCAGCAGGGCATCTGAATGACTGGTGTCAGTCTATACCTACGTCTTCACAGGCTCATATTGCCCCTTGCCACTTGCCAGCTGAGCTTCCACTTAGAAGCTACCTTTGGACTTATCCAAACTCATCCTTGCAGAGGATGTACTACTGCAAGAATGTTATAAACCAGGAAGTAACACAAAACTTTTATTTCTGCCTGCTGTACATTTATTAGCCTATCATAGTATTTAGCAGTATCATTCAGCACTAACATGGTTGCATCATGATACATTTTTACCATCATGAAAAATTCAGGTGGCATTGCTCATTTTTATACTGTTGTTTAGTGATTAGGAATCTCAAGATATATATATAAGAGAAGAGCCTTTATTCACTAACATTTCTGTTTCTGATTCTATAATGGACTTGCCTGGGTGAGATCAACACCAAGGAAGTTTAAATACCTCTTGATATTTCAGTAGTCTTGGGAAAAATGTCAGTAGGCAGATGTGGTCTGAAAAAAGTTTGACTATCACAGAAGCAAATATTTAAATCACAGCTGTATTGCTCTTAGAATGAAATAGACTGGAAAGTTCCTGCATTATAGTGTGTTGTTACTCAAGAAAAAACAAATCTGCCTAACCATTAATTTAAACCAAAGTTTTTGTATATAGAGGCATTTCAGATGCTGTGATGGAAGGATCAAGCTATCCCTGAACAAAAATGTCAACAAGTCTTGTCAAGTAAAACCATAACAGGTCCTGCACACTTGCTGTCCAGATATCATCTATCAAAGTCGTGTCTATCTCTCACTTTGCTCCAGGGAATGCAGTAAGGAGTGAGGTGTGCTTTGACTCAGATAACAAGACAACAATGATAATAGAAAACGCACATAAGTTCAGCTGTGAATTTAGTATAGTCACATTTGTAAAAAACTGGTGAGTACAATTTGTGGAGGGTGAGAAAACCAAAATCCCTGAGGTATTCTCATGAAAACATGGAAGTCTGTGGGTCCGTAGTAACATGGCATGGTGTTCTTTCATATAAGCACAAATTAAAGAGACTCTCTTATTATTGCTATTCATTTATATTGATTTTTTTTTTCCTACTCAGATACTTATACTAAGAAAACAAGGTAGTATTTTAAAGTGGTTGTTGGGTGGTGTGGAAAGCAATATGATAGATCTTTCAGTTCAGACTTATTTAAAAACATCAGAAAGCATAGTTCTTTGGAAAAACAGATGCCTTGCAGAAGAAAACCTTCATTTTATTTATATAGAATGATGTATCATAAGTGCTAGTTATCAGATATTGTTAATGCAAAATATTAGCATTTTTTACACAGTTAAATGAATATTCTTTATGTTTTGTCTACTTTCTTCTTCTTTCATCCAATGTCATGTGTCCTCTTTGTATTTCCTACCTAGACAGAAAGAACGATAGAGACCTCCTGACAGCAAATATGCAGCAGCAGTAGGCACAAGATTTGTGCAGCCTTCACTGAAAAAAACTAATGCAGCAAATATAGGAGACTGGATCAGAATGAATTGCTGAAATCAAGTCAAAGCATGTTTTTGTCCAAAATAAACATCTCATATGACAGCTCTATTATATAAAAAAGCAAAAAGTGGGAGTTTCATGTAGTGTGATGCAAATCATAGCTCTGTTTAAGGAAGACTTTAGAGTAGTAAATTATGATCTTGTTTAAACTGTGATTTAATGATCTGTAGTATTTCAGAGGCTTAGATTAAAGCTTTCTTCCTGCCTGAAAATGTTAAGTTTTGTTTCTTTCTTATTTGAACAGCTCTTATTTTAATTTTAATGTGCCACTGTGACAGTGCATGTAGCTAGGAATTAAGCTTAACCCTTTGAAGAGAGGAGACAGATCCTTCAAATTTATGTGGATTATCTAAAAAAACACAGAAATGTGCATCAACCAATACACTAAGTGAAAGGTGAAGTAGCCCGTAGCAACTGATCCATGTTATCCAGGAAGTACAAAGCTGTTGATTTTGGCTCTCACAGGAAGCACTGAATTTATTTGAATAGAACACTATTATTGTGAAGGAAGCCTGCTATGGGAAGCCCAAGGAGTCTTTTGCTATGTCATCTACTTCTGTTATAAATTATTAGCTACTGTGACTTGCTCCAAACAAGAAGTGTCACAAAATGTCCGTGCTGGGTAAAGGAGAGTTGTGTGGACAAGCTGCCCCACTCCTCCTCCCTTACCTTGGTCAGACTGAGAAGTCAGGGCCTGGATTGCCTGCAGGCACCTCCCGACCAATCACATCACTCCACTTCCAACATCCCTCTGCACTGCCCCTTCTCAAGTTGCCGTTCTCTTTTCCCCTCAGGGAATAGGCCTTGCTTTCACTCAGGGTCAAAAGTGCCTCCTGGGACCTTTGTCAATATTAATGTCATGTATTAATATGGCAATTGGACTCAAAGGTCAGTGGAGAAATCAGAAACCCAGTCAACTTTTCTGCTGTGCTGTATTTATAAGCTAGAATTTCTTCATGGATGTCCATTCATCCTACAGCTTCTACAAAATGAAAAGCCTCTTGCAGAAACAATTTTAAAAAATATATTAGAAAAAGATTTCCTTTTTTTTTTTTTTTCCATTTAAGGAATGGAAGCAAGAAGGCTGTTACTGGTCATTTTTATTTTGTTCCTTAGTATGTTTTATAAAACATAGCCTATATTACAGTTAAAAAGCCTTAGTACCGTGCAAGTGATGACTTTCTTTTCTTCATTTTGTGTTGAAAAAATTGACCATAGTGAAAACAATTGTAGTGATATCTCAGGTAAGTAATCCAAGGGAAGTTTAAATGCCTTGCAAAAATACAATATATTCAAAATATTTGGGTTTTTTTCAAGTCAAAATTTGTAATTCTTCCTTGTTCTTGGGACATGGTTTCCCTTTGAGGAAGAGTAGATCATCTCTTGCTTCTCAAGTTCCCTGCTTTCTCTTAGTCAGAAAACACCTCATAGCTTTAGGAAGGCAGTCTTCAGTAAAAGAGAGAACAGGAAAGATAAGGGTTAATTAGGTTCAGTCCTCTCATTTCTCTTCCAGAATGACACAAGCAAATGTCAGAAAGAGATACACAGAGGAGCGCTCAGCCCAGCAGGGCTTTTCTGCAAACCTTGCTTGGCTTCCCTACTCAGCTTTGTATTTTATTTTAGTTTAATAGGAAAGGATGGTTCTCCTCATATTTTAATCCTTTCTGATATGTAAAGATTTATGGTGCTACCTTCAGGCTAATGCAGGGACCATTTTGACAGGCCTGGGAAAGCACATGAAAGTGCTACTTTCTGCCCATCTGGCTTTTTCACCTCAAACAGTCTTCAGGCTTTTTCAGCCTTGTATTTGCAGGAATTTCTTCAAAAAGGAAGACAAATTAAAAAAAAAAAAGACACAGGTTCCAGTAAATCAGTATGAAAACAGATTTTTTTCTTACTTTAGGAAAGACTTTTTCAAGGGAAGGGGTGGTCAGAGAAAATAACATATTGTTTGTAGAATTGTGCTAATATTAAGAAGCAATTGTGCCTGAGAAGCAAAACCATTTACAATGAGTACTAAACCGCTTCTCTGCTCCTTTGCTTTTTTAATCAGAATATTATCCTGTCATGCTTTTCTTTTTCTCATTGTAAATCCTCACCACACCCTTGTACTTTTCCTGTCCTGCCTCTTCTTTTCTTGTTTTAAAGCACTTTTCACAATTTGCAAAAACAAGTCTATGTTTACATATTTGAAAGACATTAAACCTATAGAAATTTCATTATCTACTGTTTAGCATTCAAGACACTAGGCTTTTAAATTTGTATGAGCAGCATATGGGTGGACCTTCTCCCCAAGTCTTCCTTTTTTGTTTTTTCTTTTTTTAATTCATTCTGTACACAACTGGTACTTAGAATTACTGCTTTGATCCTGAACACTCTATGAACTCACTAAAAAATTAAATAACCACTTCTGTAAAACAATTGTAAATACTTCTAGTTGTGGGGGAAAAAAAAAAAAGTCTTCATGCTTCATTTTTATGAAAGGAATATCACCGTGAAAATATTCAGTCTTGTAATCAATAAACATAACCTTCCAGTGTGTTATTACAGACCTTCATTTGTCTTCAGGTTTTACTTGCAAACATTATTGGCTGCATAGCATGAAGATCATTTTATGGAAAGTACATGTATCAGATATGACAAAGGTAGCATGCTACTGAAGTACCTCTGTTTCCAGAAAAATGCTATAAGAAGCTACTACGGAGTAAAAATAAATAATAATTCTGAACCATATTAGCTTTTACAAAGGTCAGTTTTATGAAGATAGTGACTGAAAAGGAAGTGTTATTCTTAGTTTTTGCTCTATATAGTATTAATATTGTCAAACCTGATGTTTGGCATTTCAAATAGAAAATGAAAATTTATCTGTGCTTTCAGCTTCTTAGCAGGAACACAAACATCCCAAGCGGAGGAGTTAGTTCTCAGATTTATCCATTCATCTCGTTTTCATCCAACATCAAGGATAGTGTTTTCTGGGGAGAAGAGTATAGTTTTGTTTTCATGTTATTTCCACAGTACTTTGTTTTCAGCATGTCAGCATTTAGAAATTAAGGTGTTTCGCTGGAAATCTGAGCACAGTATCTCATCTGAATGCAGCCAGTTTAGTATTAGAGACTGAAGAGCTCTCTATTCAGGCCAGATGCTTCCAAGATCTCCAAAGGTTCTTTGATTAACTGAGGTGAAACCATTCTGTATAACAGGGTCAGCACACACCAGCTTTCATTATTTTCTTCATTTACGTCAATTAGAATTATGGAGGGCCTGGGGCTACTCCTGACTTCTAAAAACATGATCTACTCCAAGGTGATGTTTAAATAGAGCACCAGAAAGACCACATCATATTTCATTAACAAATAAAACTTTTATTCCTTTCATCAATGACAACAAGATTCATATTAGGTGCAATGCTAAAACAAGTCATTAACATACATCACTCAAGGTGGTCAAACTCTGAAGAACTAGAGCTTGGTGTATATCACAACAATCAATCCAAAGATAGTGAATTTCATTTTTGCACAGACTGCATTCAAGAATGAATGAACATCAACTCCAGCTGATTTTGTGAATTCCAGTTTTCTTTTTGTGTCTGCTTACTTCAGTGGTGTGCAAACCACTGCTTTTTATTATGGCTCAACCAGAGAATGCCTTACCAGACTGAAAAAAAAAAAAAGAAATTGAGTTCAGGTTCTCTCCCTTGAAAGTTAGATGAAAGGAGTGAGTCTACCAGACATGGAGGTGACATAGAATATCACATGTCAGAATTAGCGAGGTATTCCAGGAGTGAACCAAAAGAAACATGGTATTGATAATACTGTAATTTTCTACGGTCCAGTGTGTAACAGCAGACATCTCTCCCGTGGATGTTGTGTTCAAGGTGAAATCAATGCCACATTTTCTTTTTTTCAATGTAAGTTATTGCTAGTCACTACAGGCTTATTCAGCAAAGCAAAATTTGATTCACCAAGAGTTTTATCAGCATGTACAAGCTAATTTCTTGCAGCAAGATTATTGTTGCAAATATAGTGAATATTTGCACTAATTAAAAAAAAAAAATGTTTTATATGGTAGAATAATATGGTTTGTTAAATAACATTGGGTCCATGCTGTGCCTGTAAATTCAACCATACAGGGTAGAACCTAAATAGCTCTTCTTTTGTGTGGAAGGGCTTCTACTTGAAATGTTTTTGCCTTTTTCCTTTCCGTGTCTCTCTAACATGCTCTAGCCCCTAAGGCTAGCAGCCTTACTCAGTTGGTGGATAAAGACTGCTAGTAGAAATGGAGCTGAGAAATACATAATTTCTATTACCTTTACCTGAAGTAACTAATAAAGACAATGACTGATGTTATCAATATAGATGCCAGGTAGACTGGAACGGTCTTACTCTGGTGTCAGGAAAGAGTACAAGCACAGCCACCTGATGACTGTACCAATAGTGGCCCGAGTAGGCCACCAAAACATCAAGTTGGGATTGACCCAAACCATTCAGAGTTACTTTGTCATCTGAGGTCTTCAGAGATCCTGCAGATTTAGAAGAGGGGAGGGAGGTCTCACAGAAGTCACAGCATGTTTTATCTTTTTTTTCTTCTTCTTTTTGCTTTTCAACATTTGTTGAAACTTTCCACAGCATGAGTAGAAAAAGCAGTTTTTGCAACAGGTCTGATTACCTGTCCTGAATTTCAAAGATCTGGTCTGCTTGGGTCTATACCAAACACATTTGAATATGCTTTTTGCACATTAATTCTAAGTGAGAAGTGCTCAGATTTTTAGTTTGCTAATAGCACAACACTAATATTCTAAAACAAAGTCCAGCCCACAACTCATGGAACAAGTTAATATTCTAGGCTTACTCTCAAATTTTGGATTGTATTACATATAGGAATTAGATGTCTCAACAAGGCTGCTGGAGACAACTTCAGGCTTAGAGAACAAAGTAAAAAGAAAGAAGAAGGAATTTGGTTTTGGTATGGTAGAGACAACACAGTTGTATTCAATATAGTAGAAAATCTTATTTAAAGAGATGAGAGAGAAAAGTTAGCTCATAAGTAACAAGAAACATTGGAAAGGTAAAAGTTGAAGGGTGACAATCTGTTTGTTATGGTTTTGATACCTGTTGCTCAAGAATATTGGTGATGGGTCCTTACCAGAGAAGTCAGAAGCTATTAGAAGGTGTCTCTTGTGTCTGTTACTGTAGGTGGTTTTCCAACTAGCTTTGCACAAGATTTTTTGTTTTGGTGCTGCTTACCGTTTTCATATTGCCTAGTTCAACTCTGTGGGACAGCCTGGGATTTTACGGTCTACTGCTCCACAGATCTGTGGGGAGAGAAGAGTACTTGGGCTCAGAAGAAGTGTTTAACAGGAACTTACTCAAATATTGCCCATCAGATTCCTTATGATGAGCACACTTGAGGCCATGCTGAGTGCACAGCTCAGGACTCCAGCAAATTGAATCACGTCTGAACAGTGTTCACCAGCAGAAAAACGCACTGCTGCTCTGCCTGTACTGTATTAAGCATCTTAGGGATTACTCTGACTAAAACTTAGTTCTGGGAGCTGTAATTAGCAAGTTCTAAGAAAGAAAAAGCTATAAACTGCCTGGAAGATCTGTGGCTAGTAAATCCCAGGTGTTACACTGTTCCAAATTTCCCTTTGAGGTGAAATGTATGTGGAAAATACATGTTTTAGTTGGTGGTTAATGCTGCACATCACCGAGATGAGCAGGTTTTTCATTCCACTTGTTGGCTTAAAAAGGTTGCCCTAAAAATGCAAATCACCTTCCCATGTGATGAGTTGCTCTGTGAACAATAAATAGCTTAAATAAATACAGTTAGGTACTGAGGCAGTAGTGATTATCACTGAGTACAGTTTTCTCAGTTCATCTACAAAAGTTCAGAAACTTTGTCAGTAATTCTCACAAAATGGTATACTTTCACTGATTTCCCATTCCATCTCAACACTTCCTAACAGCTTGAATCAAACAACGGTTAAATTTGCAAATAAATTCAAATACACAGTACCAGGACTGTACTAGAGAAAACAGCACTTGAGCACTTTATCCCTGGCTGGTAATGAACACCAGAGCACTTCTTGCAAGCTGGGCATGGATAACAAAGGCACAGAGTTCGTTACATAGATTAGATATTACAGTTGTGTCTGTTTGAAATCTGGAGGGATGGGAGAGAAAAGTGAATTTTCTGCCCTATGATCTACCAGTATATGAAACTATGACAGGATCTTTGCTCCATCAGATATTTTGTGTTCAGCTCCTTTTCATGGAGCTGGAAAGGATTTATTTTCACACGGAACTTTGCCCTCAATTGATATTATAATGATTCTTGTAATTTTGGTCTTTCTCTCTATCTGATCTGATGTGTTAGATGATGACAGTAAGTTTTAACATATGTTTCTTCTGTAGATTTTGACAGAGTGCTGTTATTTCCTGTATAATAACAGTTTCAATTTCCTGTTCACCATTTTAGTTTTTCATACAGTGATCACAGAGTAAAATCTTTAGGGAAGACTGAATATAGTTTGATCTATAAAGATGGCTGATTAATGAAATGATTAAACTCATTTTTTGTAGCTAACAGATAAAGTTGAAATGAGTGCACATTCCTCTTCCTTTTATAGAGCTAGTTTCATGGCTATAAAAAACAAGACAGTCTGTTGAAGAAGATTCTGCGTTTTTAAAAAGTCACAAATATTAACTTAATAGGAGACTGCAATTAAACAACAGTACAAAAATTCAAAAAATCTTGGCCTCTTTTCTGACTTCAGGAATGCTAGAAAGTTATATTTTTTGATTGAATTATTCTGTGAAGTTTTAGAATGATGTTCATATATTTACCTTTAAAAAGACTCTTCTGCTAACAGTTTAGACTATAGAAAAAGAATAGTTCAGATTACCATCTATTATGACCTGGAATAGATCTACTTCTTAGCACTGAAGCAGTTTAGACATGCTGAGCTGTATCTAAACTAAGAAATAATGCTGTACACTAGGAGTAGGTCTCTCAGATTCTGTGTGGGGGACTCCTACAGACTAGGACTGATGTGGTCCTGTGAACTGAACTTCTGTCAGCAGCTAAAGCACAGTCAGATTCCCTTTAGAAGCCTTCCTTCTTGTTGAGTTTCACCTGAAAATAATAAATACCATTCGTTCTTCTGGGCACTCTTCATTGTGAACCCAAAAACCATAAAAGATATAATTAGAAGGAATCAGCTAAAAAAACACACCTGATCCAAACTACACAAGCAGTGTATATGCATCTTGTACAAATCTAGACAGTGTCTCTCTCATGATTTTGAAAAATAATTCTGCGTAACTTTGGAGACTAGGATGCCTGTTAAATCAGCCTAGAGTTCCCTCTTTTAAACTCCCTACTGGTTTACATCCATAGCTTAATGGTAAGTTTAACACATCAAGATTTAACACATTAAGATAAACACAAAAGTTTATCACATTTGGAGAGCCACCAGCAGAGTCACTTGTGCATCTTCTGCCTTGCAACCATGATGAGGCAACTCATGGCAACCTCAAGGCAAACCTTGAAGTCCTAGTGAAGAGCTGTTTTCCCCAGCTCCGGGATGTGGCATGTGATGATTCCAGTGTCCTCTGAAACGCGCAGGCAGAAAAAAAGTTGTAGAGATATGGCAATGAATGCTAATTATGAGCAATTAAGAAAAAAATAAATAATTACATGGAGTGAAACATAATATGTCTTCTGTAGAAATGAAGGGCAAAATTTCCATGTGGTGCGTTTAGAAGCCTTCTGTTTCCAATACAAAATACCTAAGAAGATTTTGACTTTAAAAATATGTGCAGTCCCTTGGGTTCAGTCAGGCCAGTCACAATCTTCAAGTTAATCACGTGCCTGAGAGTTTGCCTTGATTGTGCCAGACGTGTTGCTTTGAAGAATTTAATAAATAACTCAGAATTAACTTGTGGTGTGTTTTAGTGTTTGCAGAACATCATTATTTCTCTGAATTTATTATTTTTTCCACTGATTTGCTGGACGTTCTTTAACTTAGGGGACTAACCATGAGCAGCTGCCTTTATGAGTATTAGCAATTCAATATTTTAAAATGAGCCGAGTATCTCAATATTGATTCTTTTTGTCCCTGTGATTTCAAGTGGGTATGAATACAGCCAATTAGATTTATATGAAAACTTACAATTTTACAGCAACACCTATTTATCTATCCTTATTTTCCTGTCTCTTCTGCTATTATTACCAGGAGAAACAGGATGATAATCTGTCGCAGAACACCCATGATGGTGCTGATAAACTGCTGCCATTATGAAAAAGATGCTTTTATATGTGTAGATACAACGTACAATCTGCTTTACATAAAAATCAAACCTCTTAACTGGTGAAACTTCACTAAAATCAAGAGTTCTACAAGAAAGAGGAATTTGATCCTCAGCACTTAATGAATAATGCCAGGGATCACAGATAAACCAGTGACAACATTTGACGCTCATGTATCATTTCATTTTTTATTATATATTTTAAAATAAGTAGGGCAAATATGAGATAATATGCTTTTGATTTCCTTTGACTTAAAAACCTATATTCTTGAACATATTTGGCTTTTTTCAGTCTCCTCACTACCCACTTGCTTTGCTTTGAGATCTTTTTCATGGAGTACCCTGTTTTAAGATCATTTAAGCTTACAGTTAAATGGTTACCAGGAAGCCTTCCTAATAACAATAGGTGCTGTCTGTGCCTTTGAAAAGGCACACAACTGTCATGCCTTTAACCAAAAGCAGGGACCCATTTCCTTTAGGCTGGCCCAAGAACATCACATAAAAGTCTTCTGAAATCAGGATGAAAAGGCAAATTTTCTTCAAACCTTTTTACATTCTCTGAGGAGAGCATGCATTTTCTGTCAGAACTTCTGGTTTAAATTCTTGCCAGTCGGAGCTTCCTATGAAGCAGATGTTTTTGTGATATTGCTAAGCCTTTATAGGGAACTTCTGTGCTTTAGAGTGTGACTTTACATACTTCATTGCACAATCTGGATAAGCAGTGGCAGGTAGACCTTGAAAAAACACACACAAATATATCATTGTTTTGCTGAACACAGGAATTAACCAGCTATTTTATTTCCCTCCAGGACCAATATACAGCCAAACTTGGAAACAGTGAAGGAACAGTAGAGCTGAACCTCATCACAACTTGTGATGGGACTGAGGTCCCTTATTGTATGAGGTCTCGTCTTTACGCTTTTGTCTATAAATCCTGACATTGCAAAGCTACCCTTTGATATGAACTCATGTTTATTTCTTATTCATCATGGTAATTTTGCAAAGAGCTACTGATATTTTAACTCACTCTTGTCTTCTCTCTAGGCTAGGGAAAGGAAAGTTTCCAGCTCAATGTGATTTCAGGGTTAGTGTACATGCTAGCCATTAATTATTATCTATTTTCAGAAGTTTGCAGACAGCAGCATGAATACTATTGAACTTTCCTTGATGTATCAAGTAATGCTGGGCAGTAACAAGACCTATCTAAATCCTCTTGTATGAAGGCTAAGGCTGAAGGGCTCTGTGTTTTGTGATGAAAATCATCATCCTCTGGCTTATACTGAACTCACCTCTCCCAGGCTACTAAGTTTGGGTGGTTTTTATTTGTTTGTTTTAGTTTGTTTTTAAATTATGTACTTGCCAGGATTTAAATTAAACCTTGCAGGACTTCTGTAAGCTGGAAAGTTGGCTGTACATCATTGTGACTGAATATTGAACTGATCACTTCAGTTAACTGTTGGCTATCACTGACAAGAGGGGAACTCAATAAACCATGAATTAATTCAGAGCTCTATTCAGCTCAATTTGTTGCTGTAAGTTACCTTTTGTGAGTTACAATATCCACTTCCCAACTGAAAAGCTCTTACTAAATCACAGCAGCAGCCAATTTCAGTCATGACCCATGCAGGGCTGCCCTTTTCTTTGCGGTATTCAGCTGTCATTCAAATCAACCCTTTTCATTAAATACACTGTACCCCGTCCTATGAAAGCTAGTTCAAGACAAAACATTGCAACCGCATACTACTATTAAAAAAAGTGTGTATACACCTTAATATTTTATATATTTACTCTCACTGATAGGCAACCAGGGTGTGTATCCTTAGGAAAGATGAAAAAATTGGGAAACATACTTTGTTCTAGAGCATATCTGAACACACCAAATACCATGACTGTTCATTTACTTCAGTGTTCTCAGGTCTCATAAACTAAAATTAATTTTTTTGCTGAGAAGATTCATGAATTTTCGTTTATAAATTGGTATCTGGAAATGTTCCATTGACGATGTTTTTAAAATAGCACATGTATGACATGATTCACTAGCTTTCCCCCACTATGAATGGTCCTGCATCATGATTAAGGAATTCTTTCAAATATTGCTGATAAAGCTATGTGCCCTCTACTCAAAGAGTGTAAATCAGATAACCAAAGTAGTCCTTGTGGGACCAAAAAGCTATGGATCCAGGAAAGTCTTGAAAGGGATCAGAGTTCTCTCAACCACCTAGAATAGATACACACCATGTCTTTTACAGTGAAGTAAGAGAATGTTTTACAACAGAAAATAAGGTAAACATATATAAGTAAAAGTTAAGTAATACAACCAAAGCAGGCTGAGATGCAAGAAATCTATTCAAATTAGTTTAGAATGGATTTATTGTTTTTCTTTATTTTGACATAATTTCTTGATTTAGTTTACTATTTATTTTATTTATCTTTCTATTTTTATATTCCAAGAATGAAAAGGATAGTATGTAGTATTCATAAGCATCCATGTTCTGTAGTTTTCAGTGAAGTTTGCTATTAAAACTGCATCTAAAACTCCTGTCACAGGAAATTTTGGGCAGAAGGTTCTTTCCCCACCACAAATTAAAGGAGTGTCTTCAGAAAATTAGTATCTGTAATATTTGTTTTTCTCAATAGATAATTTTCTATAGGTATATATATTTTGTGGAAAAACATCTATTTGTAAGTTTAATACTTTCTTATTCTTAATTCCACCATTTAACTGCAGAACTATGTAAGCTTTGTATCACTGCATCTTCTTGTCTGATTTTTTTTATCTTTCAACAAAAATACCTTATATATAGTATTTCAAAATAGTGAATATTCTTAACTTCTGATCGATAAATACATGCCGGGATTTTTTTTTATAGTTGTGAAAGCCATCGTATTCAGACTGCTACATGAATGGAAGTTTTTACTAATGCTCTGTGAAGCTTCCAGTCTCAGTCTGCCCACCACTGTGAAAAGCACAACAGCTTTTATTCAGCTAGAGAGCTAGAATCTGTGTGTACTAATCATGTAGTAGAGTCCATCACCTTTCTACATATCAGACTTAACTATGTATCCATAGCAAAACCGTGCAAAAATCCTTCTAAGGCAAGTCAGCTCCTAAATGAAAGCTCTGTTGATGGAATTGCAGCCCCCTTTAAATATGGTATTTTGCCTATAATATTTCTTCACATTCATATTTAAACCGACAGTGGCTGTAGCAGTAGCTAAAGAACCTTACAGTACTTTTAAAGGCCTTGCTTGGCAGCAGCCACCCCTGCACAGTCATCAGCCTGCAAATGTTTCCATGCAGCCAACCTGCAGCTGTCGGGGTAACTCATGAGTTGGCAAATAACTTTTGCACTCTCCAAAACAAAATTTTACTGTGTACTTTATACCAAGGTAGCTAAGAAAACAACACAAAACAGAGCAAACAGCTTAATTAACAATACCTAAAGAGGGGAAAAGGTAGGGTAGGTATACACCAACTGTGCTGCTATTCATCATGGAGATGAAGGAGGAAATATCTCCATATGTGAGATGTTTTCACCTGATGCATTTTTATTTTCCACAGATGCAATTTTCCACCTTCCAGGTTCAGGTACACAGTGAACAATTGCCCAGATAATTATTGCTTTGAATAAAGGGAATGACCAGGAAAAGGAAATATTTTTTTCCCAGAAAAAGCCTCCAGGGACATGCTAGAGGCACTCTTACGTAGTACAAATTACTTTCTCTCTCTTTTGAGCACTTGGGTCCAGGAAAGAAAAGCACAAATCTTTCCTTCAGAGTGACCAAAGGAAGAAAGACTCAAAGCAAAATCGCTCGTGCAGCCAGTTCACCCTTTGAATGCTGCTGTGAATGGTGCTCCTGGCCAGCAGAGAAGTCTGGAAACCCACTGAGCTTGGCTTGCCCTGACTGGCACTAGCATCCCTAGCACCAAGGGACTTTAAAACCAGTGACACTGGTGAATTGCAACCTCATTGATTTCATGCTCAAGGAGCATTACTGAAAATCTGGCTGTATAACATTCTTACTCAGTGAAATTCAATTGGTTCAGTGCTACCTTACTTTCTGTAAAGAATTCTTTTACTACCCCTTCTTACTTTTTTTTTTTTTTTAAGTTTAGCTTCAGTGCTAGTAGCAAGGGTTTGACTGCTGGTACAAAACCACTCCCCTCACAATGTAATAGGCATTTGACCCTTTCTGAACAGATCATTAATCTGAATAAAATATGATGACATGAATTTATAAATAATATTTTCTTTTCAAAAGCAATAAAAACAAATGCTCCTTCTATGTGACAATCTAGGAATATAAAGTCAAAATTGTGTTTATCTGGACAGAGTCCATCAGATCTGGAGGCCACTATAAAACCTCAACTTAACCTCTGCACCCTAACCCTCTCACTGTGCTCATCCTCTGATCTTTTCTTGATGCTGGAAGTGCAGAGGTTCTTGCAAGTTAAGAGAGCCCATTTTAAACTCTAATTCTAAAAAGTTGCATGCTTGGTCTTGCAAAGGTTTTGCATAAAACCCATGATGAGGTCCTCCTTCAGAATCTAGAGGTGAGCTCTTTTCTCCCCCTTCCCTGCTTTTCTGACTGAAAGCAGAAGCCACAAGGCTAAAGAATTTCTTTCAAACCTAACCTCCCTCCAGCCACCATGGTTTTAAATGTATTGTTTACAACAGCAATTTCAGTATGAGAAAAAATGTTTTCCTTTTCCTGTCTAGCAGTGTTTAAAGAGTGATTTTGTAGAAGACAGACATGGTTTTGAACTGCTTCCAGCTGAGAACTACAGCTACCCATGCCATTTTCTCTAGCCACTGACTAATTGCATAAATTTTTTAATGCTTTATAGGAGCTTCTACTTTTGCCACAATCTGGAAGGGAGCCTTTGTGCAGAGGCTGACTGTTTACATGAGAATGTCACTACTTCATGCTCTTTGTGACACAGGCAGCAGGATCAGTGCTGACTTTCTCCTTCCAAACAGGATTCTGCATGGCAAGAAGGAAGGTGCAGGGCAGGCTGCAGGCTGAGGAGCCGAAGTGCAGTCACAGCAAATATCAATACAGAAGATTAAGCATTATCTCTGCTTTATCCAAGGAGCAAATAGGTGGGCAGGGTTTCTTTGGATCAGCCACAGGGACTCTGTCCCAGACTTGGTAAACGGAGAATAATAATTCTGTGATTTGTTTGTTTGTTTTATTGCTCCTGTTGAAGACTAAAAAAAAAAAACACAAATGCATTTCATGATTATGAGCTCTCACAGAAAGCCTCTGGGTCTTATAATTTGTTTATTTCTCTTTCCATTTTTCCATTTTTTTCAACAAAGAAAGCATCTTTGTACAATGGTAAGACTTTGTAGGAGTCATATATAAGTTGTAATAGCTAGAAAGATTTTCATCAGCAAGTATTGCTTCCCAGGACTGCACCTGCCATCTATTTAGAGAAACAAGTGGAAGTTCTGCAGTTTACACTGGTTTTTTACCTGTCGGCTTTTTACAGCTTGTTTCCCAGCTGCACACATAGCCTCCATCCTTTGCATTTTCTCAGGCAAAGTAAGTTTATCAGATTTTCAGCTTTTTGACTCTGCATGTATGGCCTCTGCAGACTCTTTTCAGCTTGTACTATATCAGATAAGGCTTAAAGGAGTCAGAGAGATCTACTGTGTCACACAAAATGTATTCTCTCTGTATTCACCTGGCTTTGCTTCACTGCAGATTTTCTCTCAGTAACACAACTCTTCTATATATGCAGCTGACAAATTAGTGAGAGCTCTATGCCTACCATGATGAAATTAAAAAGAAATATTGATGTCCAAACTTTCTGGAGAAATAGAAAGCGGAGTATATTAGCAAAACCTCAGAAACTGAAATCTACTTGATCTTTTTTGTTTCCATGCACCTGGAAAGCTCAAAGTTTCACAGGAAAATCACCTGCTCTAGCAAAAACTTCAAGTAGATTGTTCCTATTTTCATTGCAACTGGAGATGAGGCAAAGTAGGACTTTGAAAAAGAAAATTATCCTGAGTACTGGAGTGCTAGCCTGGTCCCCTGGGATAGCTCGTTGTCAGCCTGGGGTAGCAGGCTGGCCCTCCTGAAGGACCGTCCTCGGGGCTCGCTTCCGCAGCGGTCAGCGTCAGGGAGCCGGGGAGAGACCGGCCGTCCCCAGGGTCGGATAGCCTGCCTCAAGGGTGCAAGGGTGTATGCTTCAGGCGCCAGAGGAACGAGGCAAAGAGAGAGAGAGATCTCAACAGGATTTATTACGCTTTCGGGGAAGGAGAGATCTCCGGGGGGCTCCAGCCTGTGCCCAGCATTTTAAGGGAAAGGGAAAAGGGGCGGGGGAAGACCCCGCAACCAATAACATACCCATAAGTGGGAGGCACCCGTGTCCCCATACCAATAATCTGAGGGTAATGGGGAGGGTCTTCTCCACTAAGCAATCCATGCTCATAACTTGCTGAACTTTCCAGAACCGGGGGTGGTCCTGGCCCTGTCTCTCCACCCGGGGGTCCGCCCCGAGGGTGGCTTCTAGTCAGTCTCCCCGCCCGAGGAGACACCCTCAGGCTCGGGATCATCGAGCCATTGGATGGCCAGGGCTTGACTGATAGGGACTGGCCACAGCTCAGTTGACCCAACGGGAGGGGACACCACTACACTGGAGCTGAAGGGAGATTCCTTTAGTCTCCTTGTTCAGATACGTGTTTTTTAATGTGTAAAAAACTGATGAGAGCAAAGGGCAGTTGTTCTTTTCTTTGGAATGCATGTGTGATTTGAAATAAATAAAGATGCTTAACAAATGGAAAGATTAGTATTTCTGCACATTTTAAATGAGTCATGCGTGACAGTAGCCTAATTCTTTTTATACAATTCAAGTTCACACAAAGAATGCATTAAACATGAGAAATGCATGGATATTTTTACATATTCAAGACTTTTTAATGGAACATCAAAACCAGAAAATGTTCACAAGGATGAGGCCTTCTGGGAATATGCTATTATGTTTTTCATAAGAATAAATAATTCAAATTTTTGTTATCATAAGTTTTTCTTTCATGGTGCACTATCTGAAGTATTATTTTGGTCTAGATACAACAAGAATTTGAGTGTGTTGGACAGTTGTTGATAGAAGAATTGGAGAAACTCGCCTCTTTAATCTTAGACCACGTATTCTTTTATTCCTTTATTGAGTGCACGCTCTTAAGAAATTTAATCCCAAATAATCTTATCAATCAAAAAACTATGGGAGCTATAATGACTTGTACTAAATCCTTTTCTATTGCATGTTCCAACTGTAATGACAAGTGGTACATTTTTCTCTCCCTGTATCAGGGTAAGAGCAGTTATTTGACCATAACAATTTTACCTGTGATAATTACATGGACATTCCAAAAGGCAGTCTGAGACCTTTGGCTTCTTCTCAGGTTGGGTCTCCCAGTATTGTCTTATCAACTCAATTGGTCCCTTAACCAAGACTTCTAATGCTTCTGCTGTCTATACATAATAAAGAGTTTCACAGAAAAGTCATATCTGTGCTTCATTTTAATATTTTCCAGCAAGGGGTTGAAAAGACTGAGGCAGCTGTAGGGCACAGATGTTGATGTTTGAAATGATTTATCTCCCCCTTAGTGTCTCTAGCTAAGAAATTGACTTTGTATGCTGTTTTCACTGTGAGTCGTGGGGAGTATTTGGTTAATCTGGGGTCAACTTTCTTGCAGATGGCACTTTGTGACTGCTGAAAAAGTGCTTTACAGAATGACTTTTGTGGTTAATATTGCTTAAGGTTTTCTCTCTCTGAGTGGAATTTATGTTTAAATTAATTAAAATCTAGCGGTAAGGATGAAGAATTCTTTTTGTCAAGTTTTGCTTGAAGTGGACATGGAACAGCCTGTTTATGGGATCTGGCTTCCTACATGATAGTGTTCCTCAGATTCATGAGTAAATTTACTCTCCCAATTGAACCAACAGGCAGACTTATAAAAAGAGGTTCACCGGTTCTCTGTGCATATGTCCCATTATGTTCCTATACCTAATGGCACGTTGTATCTTGAGCTTTGTTAAATCTTTTAATTAAAACATGTTAACAAAGCCTAAGAAAAATAAATGAAACTACTCATGAGAAAATTAAATTGAGAAGCTAAGCTCATTTATAATTATTGTATTTCAATTAGGCTTTACTAGGGCTGGGTGAAGAGAGAGATAAAAAGAAACTACTTTGATGTCTGAGTTTCATAAATATTTCTAGTGTCCTATTTGTGAAGTCCACAATACTAATGATAACAGTTTACCGCATGCAAGCTTTTTCATGCCAGTTACTACACTTAAGAATTCACTCATATTATTACATTAAAACATGTCAAGGCTCAGCCCCTAGGTTTGTAAAGCAGGTTTTCTTCATTGCACGTAGGGGAAGTACAACTACTCTCACCTCTGATTCACAAATTCAATAGACTTTTTTATTTACCCTGTCAGAAATCCTGATTCATTCAGTTTATAGAATTTTACTAGGTGATTCTTAGATCAGGTTCAAATCCCTCAGCTGGAGTAGAGCATATTTGTTAGAGAGAAAAAGTGTACCTTATTTCTCACTAATATTCATCCAACTTTAGTTTCTAATTTTTCCATCTTATCATCTTCTGCTACTAAATTAAAGAGTCACAAAATAAAATAAATCTTCTAGTGATGTAGATACTTGCTGTCAGTCGCATCTTCACATTTCTTACCACCATAAAATGTCTTGTTTTCCCAAGCTTTAAATCATAAAAGTTCTAAAATTTCAGAAGTCATCTTTAATCTCTCACATTTTTGAAAAGTTCATGAAATAAAATGTATTAAATCCGGAAGACCTAATAATGCTATCCAGCTCATTATACACTATCTTGTTTCCAAGAGCTACGTTTTCCTAAATTACAATAATTTTTAAATAATTAGCAGCAAATTACCATACAAAGGAAGTAGTACCATTCATTTTGAAAGCTCATTTCTTTTTCCATTCAAAGTTTATGGCTGTCAGGATCAAATAACTTCCAAAAATTGTTGCTGATTTTCCTCTGAATTTCTTAACTCTTCTAAAGTAGTGCTTGTTACAAGCATGATTCTTTCTTGAAGCATATGAAAACATCCATTAATTTTCATAGGGATGACCCTAGATTAACTAAGTTAATGATGCACATATGTACTTACAAATTAGAAGGCTGATAGATCGTCCTGCATATTTTTTATCATACCATTATGATCATTAAAAACACTCCATTCCTTTGTTTAAAAAATATCTTTAATTTTATCATCAAGCCACTGATTTCTTTCCCCAGTGAGGGAAGGACATTGAGTGATTCACTCAAGTTGTTTGGGTGAATTAGTTCTAATGGATTTCTGTATATTTGTTTTGTTAACTCCTGTGACCACCAGGAAATGAGCTCATCACTTAATATGGATACCCAAAAGCAATTTTTGGGCATGCTTAATGTAGATAAGTGATTAGATAATTCATCTGATCACAATAATGTGGGAAAGAAAACAGCGGCATAAAAGTATATTTTAAAGCTTAGGTCATGGTTAAATTTTGACTTCAGAAAGCCACACTACCAGACCTAAGTTAAAGTGTGAATTTATCACTTACATGTTTCTTCCTATTGCTCTCCATTCCACAGAAATAGAGTGGAATCTCAACATAATTCTTTTTCAGAAGAAAATTTTAGACAGATTTAACACTTGCTAAAAATACTCCTTAACGGTTTGCCAGTGGTTTCATGGCCTTGATAGCAGCCATGACACCATCATAGTCTGCTTTGCCCTCCAGCTGTACAAAATAATTGGTTATATTCAGATATGCTCTCTGTGTCACAGCGAGTCAAGCATTCACACCAAGTCAACATCACTCAAGGTCTCTTGTCTCCCTGTGTGTTTTGATGTGTTAAAGATAAAACACAGCTCTAGAAGACTACAGAAAAGCTAAGAGCCTTTCTGTGAAATGACTGAAAGCTATAATTGTTGTTGACATATTGTAAATGCCACGTATTCTGTTGAGGTAACTTCCTCATCCTACTTTCACGGATGAGGTTACACAATTGTAAAGCAGAAGGATTTTGGGCTGTTGTGGGTTTGGTTTTTTGTTTTGTTTTGTTTTTGTTACAAGCTCCTTTTCAACAATCCAAACTAGAATCACAAAGTAGAATTATCAGGTTGGAAGAGACCTCCAGGGGTCTCCAGTTCAACTGTCTTTTCAAAGCAGGGTCAGCTATGAAATCAGACCAGGTTGCCCAAGGTTTTATTCAGTCTCCTAAACCTCCAAGGAGGGAGACTGCACATCCTCTCAGGGTAACCTCTAGGCAACCTCTTCCAGTGCTTGAATGTCCTGTAGATGAAAATATTTTGCCTTAAGTCAGAAGTCCCCTGTTTTAATTTATGATCATTGTCATTTGTTCTCCCACCATGCAAGTCAGAAAAGACCTGGCTCCCACTTCTTAATGACCTCATTTTCAGCTGTTCCCTGAGTCTTTTCACGCAGGTCAAGTGTTGCAGAGCCTTAGGCATCTTAGTGACCTCTGCTGAACTTTCTCCAGTTTATCAATAAGTTTCTTATGTAAAGAAGACAGACGGAGTCTAATAGGTGCTATGCTAAAGGAAATAATAATTTTACTGGATTCACCAGCTACAGAATCAAAAATAGCTCTCTGTGAGTGGAGCAGCATTGACTTGGAGAATCTGTGATCACAGCTATGCTGGTGGAACACTTTCGTGGCATAAACCTGGTGTGATCAATGCTACACAAATATGTGATACAAATGATCATAAGCTACAACATGATTGTATTATATGGCTTATTGCTAGGAGAAGTTCTTGCTGTTGGGAATAGCTTTTCAGTCCAAAATAAGGACACCAGCAATGTTTACGGAACCAATTACCTCCGAACCTGCCCCTTCATCCAGCTGCTAGTGGAAGTCAGGGCCTTGGGACACAGAAGTGTTCTGAGTACTCTTTGAGGACTGTGTTTGGGTAGTTTAGGAGTTATTGTCTTTAGATGACTATTAAAACAGTAAATTTCCAGAGACATTTTAAGTCCCTCTATTTAACTTTGTATTGAAACAACTGATGGCTTCTCAGCAGAGAAGCAGAAACTCCTTGAACTTGCCAAAATTTTTCAGCATTGGCCATCAGACTGCTCACTCTAGTTCAGTGTATGAATTGTAACACCTTCTTTATTGAAAATTGAAATCACCGCATCCAGAGGGGAAAAAGGGTGTGAGACACTAAAGCTAGATTTGTTGAGTCTTATCATGCATTCCCAGAAACTAAGTCAGAATTTCTTACTTATCATATTTATCTTTCCAATATTCGCTTTATTTTAGCACTCTATATTTTTATTTGCCTATTTTTTAATCTGGCATAGGAATCAGTGGCGCAAGTAATAATGATACATGATGATAGAAAACTGAGAAAAGAATCTTGGGTATTCAATATTGAATGCATTCACTGATCGCTAAAAATATATTCTTATATGAGAATAATAACTAACATGCCCACTCTTTAGTGTCATAAAGAACATTGTTCACCTTAACATGTATTTTTTTCAAGTTGTATTAACTATAACCAATGCTGTATCATAGTTTACTTCTTCAAAGTGCACTGTATATTAAAGAATTTCAAACAGTACCATTGTTCTACAGGATTAAATACATCCTTTTCCCCCACACAATTTATTACTTATTTCTTCAGTAAGTGGGACGAACACTGATCCCTCAAGTGTTTAAATGCCATTGAAGCCGCTGCCTCAGCACACAATAGTTTCTGTTACAGACACACTTATTACAAAAGAACGAGTGAGGAAAGCTGGGCTCAGACCACATGCAGCTGACGGCACTGCTGTCCACTGGAGAAAAGAGATACGCAGAAGTGTTGGTTTAACATCCCAGCCAACAAGCTAGGCCCAGTTTAAATTCCCCCTCCCCCAGCTCGCCCTGTGTGTGTGTGTGTCTCTCTCCCTTTGTTAGATTCACACACTCTGCTTTTCCAATTGCTTTAGCCCGAAGCAGTTGACATTTACCCCAGCTAGATAATCGAGGAATAACATTTGCGTTACAGTTTAACATGACCTCTGCCTCTACAGCTCTTTTTAGATTACCTTCCCCCCCAAAAAATGGTTGCTGACACCATAGTGAGGCGGGAGGTGGGAAAAAAAGAAAAGAGAAGCTTATTATTGCAGTGGCACAGTCAATGTCATGAGAAGCTGCTCTGCCCTTTTCAGTTGTGGGTGAGCAACTATTAAGGAAAAGGTATTAAAAGGAGGAACAACTGTGATGCGAGGGACACACAGGTTAAGCTCAAAGCAAAGGTTAATGGATTGACTGTTACCTGTGTATGAGGCTTAATGTTGGTCTATACACAAGAGAATTGCTTTGAGGTTGTATTTTTTTCATGAAACTAAATTAAAGGGCTAATTTATTCCAGCATAAAAGAGTGAGATGCTGCTGTTGTTGTTGTTGTTTTAATACACAAGGACACATTTTTAATTCAAAATGTTTGCTGTTTATTTCCAGTACACGGTGCTTTTTCCAGTGCAGCGTGGTTGTGAAAAGAAGAGCAAAAAATGGCATTTTTGGATGAAGACACAAATTGAAATGGAAGAATTTTAATGTTGTTCGAGGAAACGAGACAAAGTTTAGAGTAATAGTTTAGTAGTTACATTATATTTCAAATGCAAAAGGTTTTGTTTAAAAAGACTGTGTCTCATTTAGAAACAAAAAGAGTGATATTTTCTGAAGAGCAGAAGAAGAGAAAAACAATTCAGTGTTTTTTTCAGATCTCTGTTTTTCAAATTTAAGATGTCTTTCTATATTATTTATAAAATAGATGTTAGACATCAATGGCTGTGAATTCTTAGAGGAGTTTCAAGTGAGGAGGGCAGCATTTAGCTGGTCTATAAAGAGTTAACATAAAGTGGGAAAGGAGTTCCTTGTTTGTAAATTACTCAGTCAAGTTAATGTCTATACAGTAAAAAGCAGATTATCTCTACTAATTTCAGGATAAAACCAAAACAGGCTGACATATTAAAAATTTTGGTTTGTTTTTTTTTTTTTTTCAGTTATGTCATCATGATAATGAAAAATAATTGGTGTATATAATGTTTACATTACTGTTACCAATATAGACAAATTATTATGATATAGAACTTATCATATTGCCTTCTCTCTGTGAGTGAATTTAAGTAAAATCTTCTTTACCATAGAAGAAGCAGTGACAGAAGACAAATGCATTTATAATGAAAAGAAACCAACTAAAATCAGGTTTAGGCCATCTGTAGATTTTGAACTTTGTAGAGGCTGTTTCATCATGATCAATTTCTTTAGACTTTTTCCTAACCACCTTCCACTTGATTAAATCATGTTTTCAGGGAAAAGCTGAGCACATAATATCAGCATGAGTGCTAGAAGCAGACTCAAGAGGCAAATCAGCCAAATAATCAAAAACTCTCACTAAAACTTACATACTTTCCCAGCTTGCCTGTAATTTTGGGAGGGAGAATCACCAAAAGAAATACATAACAGAATTCCAAATCAAGAGTAATTAGCAATATATTAGTTTAATGGAATATCAGCTTTCAAAAACCTGACATTTTAGAAATGATTTATTAATGCCTTCCTTAAAATATGACTTGTTATCCTCCTTCCTTGCTAATGTTGAATCATTTCCCAACATTCATTTTTGGGTACTTTACCCAATTTTATTTTAAATTTCTCAGATGACTTCCAGCATTTTTCATGGCAGACTACTCCTAATCTTAATATATCCTACTGTCCAGAATTTTCTTCCTAATACTCATCCTTTTACCCTATTATTTCAAATGATTTTTCAGCACAAAGACTGAGTTATATCCTCACACACTCATACCAGCTGCAGCTGGTAAGATTGTGTTATGAGCAATTGCTTGTACCCAAAGACTCTAAACCTTATTTATACCCAACATGAGTCTTAATTATCACTTCTTCACACTAATTTTTATTATGCATATATGTATTTGTTTCTTAAATATTTGGTTATTAAAGACAGAAAAATACCATATATCCTCAGCTAATACTCACAGTGAAATTAATGACTATGTTCTTTTTTTTTTTAATTCAAATTGGTGGCATTTGGCCCAGACAGTTTATTAGATGAGACACAAATAATGCAATATAAAAAGCTGTGTAACTATTTTTTTACTGTAAGAGGATAATGTGGTATAGTTCATAAAAAACAAATGCCTCAACGTTCAATTTATTTTTGTATTTTAGGAAGGTGTTTATGTAATTTGTGACTCTTCCTGTGGCCTTCTGTATTCTAGTGATGGGAGCTTTTCGAAAGAGTTCTTTTGGTCACAGAGCAGTACAGTTTTGGGTTACCCAAATGTAAAGTGAAATGCTGAAGATAACACAGGAATTCTGAAAAGCAGCACTTCATATGGGCACACAACCTGTCTGATGATGCTGGCATGAGGACCAGGCCCGATGGAGATGTTCCCATAGAAATGAATTCTATGGTTGCCAGGAGGTCATTTCTAATACTGTTTAAACCCAGTAGATGCAATTCCTTCTGGCTATCAAAGGAGCATGAAGACAAGGCGAGACTAGCCTGTATTTAAGACCAGTAGTTTTCTTTCACTGTGATATGAACAGATGCACTAAGTACCAGGACTCCACATTTGAAGGGTGTTACTACATTAGTTTGTGTTTGAGTCTTTCCTAAAGTGTGACACCAACCAGAACACAGTCAAAAGTTAAACAGGGAAAGAGGAACAAAAATCTTAACTGATGCACCCAAAGAGCTCCTGCCTGAATAGGATTTAGCAGAAGTTTGCTTACATTGGCTGTGAGGAAGCCTGCAGCTGCTGAGGACTGTTACATGGACTTCTCTGCTGTTCCAAGGTACAGTGGAATGTCTGTAATCAAGTTACAACCCTGTTCCTGTGCCAGCAAACCCATCCATGTGCTCCCTTGCGGGATTTGCTGAGAGATGGATAGGGGAATGACGTGAGGAGGGATAGATGGAGCTGAGGTGAGCATAGCGAGGGCAGTGTTAGTGATGCCTCATGTTTCACCTTCTGCAGGGGTGGTCTATGTAGCCATAGCTTAGCAGCAAAGGAGGCACTGAAGAGCACTAAGCAATGATTAGAAAATTTTACCCTCAACATGACGTTAGAAGCTGATTAAGCTCAGACTACTTCAGTTGAACACTCCTCATGTTACATCTTTAACAGGACAAGCTCTGCATCACTTTGAGCAGTAATACTCCACCAAATTGTGTAGTGCTAAGAGGAACCAAGTCCCATGTTACCAGAGGAATTGCAGAAAAGTATGTGTCAAAAGTGCAGGATCTGGCTTTCCCAGATAATTATATTAATCATCCTGTGAGTTGAAGTTTGTGCATAGGAAAATCATTAGGATAAATGACAGGTTTAACTCTCTGCCCTCAGTTCACACTTGACAAATATGGATGTTCACCTGCAAAGAACGGCCTCCTCTACATCTCCTCAGGCAACCTTCCTGCACAGGAAGGCCTTTGCACTGCCATATCCTGAGCAGATGCCTAAATTTTAAGAACAATAAAGTTTTAAATACTAAAAGAATACAAAAAATGCATAAGCTATAAGACATTTTCAATTACATTTGGTTACAAGTTGCTTCATTCACTATCACTCTTTTTCCATCTCCCAGCTTCATTTATTTATTTATGAACACATTTACTTTAAAAGCTATAAATGGGGAAATGAATTTGAGCTAGTGTCTTAGAAATCACAAGGAAAATATATTTGGAAATTTGTTGTTTAGCTGACCACTATTTGTATATGAATTACTGTCACACAAAATGAGGATGAAAATAATTTTTTTCCATTTCTGTTTGCAGGTGAATATTGTAATGGTTGGTTTAGGTTTTAGTTTAACAGCACATGGAGTCTGTATCTTTCAGCTGGATGCATTTATTTCAAGGTACTTAGAAGCTGACTTTTATGAGATTATTTAGTCAGTGATTATTTTTGTTGAGAAATGTGTCCTTTATCCCTCTCATTCATCCACTGCTAAGATATTTCTGTTTGTCAGAATGCCTCCATTTCTGATAAATGACTGAAGACTGACTGCTACACTTTATTAAAAAGTAATAACAATTTTTGTACGCACCCTTCACATTGTAAGGGGGGGACCATGAATCAAAGGACACTGCCTGTCTGGGCCTGATAAATGCATCGTTTACCAGCTGAGGAGTTATTTAGGACTGGCTATTAATTTAAATCACATTTATCTTCCCTGAATGGGGGGAGGTTGCTGTGATAGGACTGCGAATGACCAATAGTGCAGCTAAGTGCACATTATTTATTACTACCGCCTGCAAAGCACTGCACAATATGTTAAAAAACCCTGGTGCCAATTACCATGGTTAATCTAGTCAGGGCAGTAACAGATTTCTTCCTAACACAAGCCAATTTCTACACTTGTATTTTGAATCTCTGGAAAGTCAGTGTTTGCTCAAAATTCCTGATTATTTGAAACAGTTTATTTATCCTCTCCTAAACCATTATAGGGAATACCAGCACCCTTCAGTTTTTTCTTCATCTTGGGAAAAAAAATCCAAACACCACTTTCTTTAGACATTTTAAAATAGAAATTTCTGGAGTGCAATAAAGTCACGTAAACCATGTCTTTTGGGAGATTTTTGAGTTTTGTTCCAAGGCATCTGAACAAGGAGAAGTTTTGCTGAGGCTTAGGGAATACTCATGCAGAACTGCTCTGGGCCACTGCCATCTAACCTGCTCAGAAAACATTACACATAGAGTTAAAGTAATTCTGATGAAAACCATCATACCTAGGGCTTTGTAAAACACAGGGTATGAATTCAGCACACCTCATATGCCTGTAGGATACAGTCATCTATGTCTTGTTGCTGTGGGCTAAGGTAGTGGTTGTCAAGGCAGGTGCCTCCAAAATTTTTAAGTGTAGCTGAAATGAATGGCTATTGAAGAACAGCTACTAAGATGCCCTAAGAGCATCTGCAGTGGTGGATGGTCACCTTCTGAGAACTCACTGAGGAAAAGGAGCTCCTGGGATGGACAATGTGGTCTCCATTGTGGCTCATATCCCAAGCAACCAACAGAGAACAGAAGCACAGTAAGGCAGACATAGACTCATTGAGAAATGAAGGAACTGCAGACGTTGAAACCATAGTTCTCCTCCTTACCTGCAAGAAAATATCAGTGAGAAAGATGAAAACAAAGCATTACTTTAGTTATCTGCAATCATTTACATTCACACTCACTCTTCTTGTTCCACAGCTATGATAACGCTAGAGTCCCTTCTGGCATTCAGCAGGAATGTTGTTTTTTCTTAATGCTAGCTGGTCATTAATTTCCAAAAAAAAACCCTATTTTTTCTCACTGGTTATGAAAATCACAAGCATGTTTCCATGGAATTGCATTCAAAAAACAACACTGTGTTAGCAGTGGTAGCTGGTACATATACAGACGTTTAGCTGTACCTCATACTCTGATAAGTTTATCTCCACTGCTGCCTTGTATGTCAACCATCCTATAACTGGAAGAACAGTTAAGTAATGATTACCAATGTCCGATACTATCCATTTTTATGTATGAGTAATCCTGTTTTTGCATGCTTTTTGCATCAGCTCCCAGTAGTAATTAAGCCTTTAGCACTAAAAGCGAAGTACAAGTACTGAACACCATGTTTGGACAAAGTGTTGGGTTTCCCATCCCATTAGTCTGAGAAATAAACAGGATATTTCAATGCAATTAACCCTAAAATAAATAAGTAGAAATCTGAATAGAAATATACTGGCACATTAAAAGACAGGATTAATTCTAACAAAGTGTTGTACACACAGGTCCCTGGAAGTCTGAAACATTTGAAGTAGACATAAGACCTTTACAAGTTTTTTTAAAGAGTGACAGCAATTAACTGAATAACTAACCAGAGGTTATACTGACTTTTCTATCAAGAGAATTTTTAAGACAAGATGATGTTTATTTTTCCCCCCTTGGGGTGTATCTGATGCTCTTATTCAGCCGTGTGACAGGAACTAATCCAGGGCATTTCATCACAAAGAAGATCTTCATATTTTTCTCCTCACTTCTGAAAGTCTGTACAATTCTGGGAATCTGTTTTTCTTACTGGTATAAATCTCCTCTTTTTACCTCAGAGGATCTGTGGCATAGCTTTGGAATCTAGGGGCTGGAAGGGAATGTGGGGACTAAATCCAATTCCATGCTCTTGCAAGCAACCATATCATATAATCTTTTTACACTTATCAAACTCCACCTTAAAAGCAATTAGTTTTTTGTTCCTCAGCCCCTACACCCTTACCATGCTTGGGAAGCTCTTCCAGGGAACGATTGCTGTGCTAGATAAGATCCTTTTTTCCAATTTCCAGCATAAACACACCTCCTATTTCTTTCATGCCAAAGCTGGCATTCAGCTTAAATATTTCACCTCTATCTCTTGTGTTTATTTTTATATGTATTTATGGGCAACAGTTAAATCTCCTTTGGGGTCTGGTTTGTTAGTCTATGCGTGCCAAATTACTTTAGTGTCTTTTTGATATTTATGTATCAACTGTATTATTTTCAGTAATAATTCATCTTTCTTTTAATAGGTATGTGGTCCTCAAGATCAGGTTTTATTGGGGTGTTGGATGGCGATACTAATGCTTTCGTATCCTCTCTGGAAATATCTCCATACTCTACTTCAGAAACACATTTGCCTTTTTTCACAGCTACAGGATATTGGCAGCTCATAGTCATACTGTGATCAGCTAGAGAGTTTAGGTCACTCTCTTCTTGGTGATTTCTGACAGATGAGCTCACAGTTTATAGCAGAGTATTTATGTTTTTAGTCCCTGAGTGACTGACCTTGTACTTTGTGCTATTGAATTTCATCTTACTTCTATTCCTGTCGATCTCAAGGCTATCTGATTCTTTCACTGCGATATCCTGATCCTCCTCCCTACAGAAGATGTGTCCTGGCACTGGTGTTATCAATACTTCTGTGCACAAGTCAGACCCCTTATAAAAATACAACCACTGTCTTACTGAAATGTCTCAAACTGGACCACGCTCCTGACTAATAGCCTCCTTTTCACACACCCTAGTCACCACTCTCTTCAGTGAAACGTTTACCCACATTATATCTATCTATCTCCTCTGAAAATCTTCAGCTGCTCCAGCTTTACCAGTTTTACTGGTCTTCTTATTTGCACCATGGTTTTGATGTTTGGTATCTGAATATCTTCCATTTGTATGATGCTAGAGACGCAGGGGTGGATCCTTGCGTTCGTTTGTAGCTGTTCCTTGACACTGGATTTTCAAATCACTCTTACAGTAGTGCCTCAAATAGCTCTTTCTAAGAGTATGGATATGGACCTTTATGAAACTGTGCTGGGAGGAGAGAGCAGGAATGGAACAGACTGCCTGGTGGGACTCCAGCTTTGTATAATCTGAGAAAGAGTAGTGAAAAAGAACCCAGGCATTGAAGTGAAGTTGAACAGAAGTCCATCACTCAAATATGTGGCAAAAAAAAAGAGTGCACTGCGTTCAAATGTTAAGCTATCAGGCATACCAATATGCCAAGCCCCTGTCAAAAGCACATAATAGAATGAATAATTTTAGATCAAAAGCTGCTATCGCTTCATATGGTTTTTCATAACCTGCAGTTGTACAGACTGAATATTCAGGGCAGAAGATTTGCCCTGAAGTCTTTGCATGTCAATCATTTGTAGTGCAAAGAATGGGTCATATCCACATTGGGTCACATTTTGCTTCACTTACTACAAATTCCCCAACCTAATATTTAAGCTGTGTTATACTAAAAAATATTTTTGATCATGTTTCTGCCATGTTATGACTCTTAAGCATTTTGTTTTCCACATAGACTATAGAATAAAGTCCTTGACCTGGTTAATCCTCAGGCTCTGGTCTGTCTCTGAGTTAAAGACACACAGACACCTCCGGAGCTAAACACAGAAGATCACACTACTTGTTCTATTGCTTCAATTCTTTCGTTTTTACCACGAACCATTTGTAGGAGCTCAGTCTGTGCTACTTCCTCTGCTTACACTGCAGGTATTCAAAAGACAGTCAGTCTTAATTATCTCATCCCCCTTCACACATCCCCACACCCAATTAATAATGTTCAGTGATGTATGAAGCTGAGTTTACATTAATGTAATTTTTTAATACATTAAAGTGGTGCACGTCTCAGGCATTTTATAAATAAATGTCACTAATTTATAAATACTTGTGCCACCCTGGGGATCACAGACTGTGAAGGGGAAAGGGCAACAGGGGTGCAATCCTCTCTCTTCCCACTCCCATTTGTAGCTCCCGGGGATGCTCAAAGAGATTAAAACTTGCTCTTGCCAAATCCCAGGACATGCAGCTATTACTTACTGTGCACAGTGCAATATAGTTTAGGCTCAGAAAAGAGCAGCTCTGGAACTTAGTCTTTGTTGCTGCACTTAGAAGAATTGAGGTTTTCGCTAAATAAAGAAAGGAAAAATGTTCAAGTACATGAGAATCAAAGTTTCTCTGTCAAAGCATATTCCTGATGCCTTTTCAAAGCCTGGAGCTCTGTAATACAGACAATAAATAAATATGTGTTTCTGAAGCATGTGGGGACTTGCAAGATGGAAAGGTTTTAAATTCAGATTCACAGTTACCAGATCAATGAAATGAAGATTACCTGTTACTTAAATCACAGCTTATTGGAATTAATGCATGAATTTAATTCCACATTGCAACTTGGGGTGAGAGCGTAAAATGGCACAGAAATGCCTAAAAAGAAAAAGTATCATCAGATGAAATTTTGAAAGTTGCCACTGATGCTGTCTGGCTTTGTCCTGAGCCTGACTTGTGCATGTATGGGGAAGGTCAAAAATATGCATCACTATGCAAATGTTCTTTGAGACTTCATCTCTTTTGTTGTCATTGCTACTAAATTTCTAAGAATTCGGATTAATTTTTATTTCATTTATTATTGCAAGACTGTGCATTTCAGCAGCAGAAAATTATCTCACTTTTGTACAAGGTCTAGCACATCTGTATAAAAATAACCATAAATTCTTCTCCAAACCAGGAACCGGGTATATGCTATAAGGGGCAAAAGGAAATTTTTTTTAATATAATACGCTAAAGTACAAGGTGAAAAAAATTATCGTTCTATTCCCAAATAAGGGATATGCATTTAGAATGAATATTAATGTGTGGTAAAGACAACAGATATTTTGGCCTTTTTACAAAATGTGCCAAATGATTAAATTTTTTTTCCCCCTGTCTATGGCTGACCTCTACCACATTTGTTTTTTAACAAGCAGAAGAGAGTCTTTTGTTTTTAAGTCAAGCTCAAGGTGAAGATTCTACACAGGTACGTGCAAGAAAATTTGAGTTTTGGTTTTAGTCAGTGCTACAGTCCTTTTCTCCTGCTGCGTTTCCTGTGAGATGGTCTGAGAATATGCAGCTTCATTGTTCTTTTTGGGCTGTGTTTGCAGACTATTTCTAACCCGCATCAATGCAATCCAAATAATCCTCAGAAGTTGCTTCATTATTTATTAGAAAAAGCAATCTGGCATGCGGTGTGTTATTGACAGCTGAAATCCAATACTCAAAGGTCACCAAAATAAATACCAGAAAGAAAAGGTGTTAAGGCAAATAAAAATACACCTTTTTAATTTTGACTGAATTGATTAAATAACAATTGAGTGGTGTCACAGGTCATAAGGCTTTGAGACATAAGGTCAGCTTAATAGAAAAGAGCCTGGGGCCATGTTACAGGGTATGCTCTGAGGCCTAGGACTGAGGCTACATCATTGTGCTCGCTCCTGCCCTTACCCCATGTAGTCTGAAATGAAGAAACGCCTAAACAGAATAGAGAACAGTCTAAATAGACTAGTGCTTATCGCTGAGGGCTACCCCCTGAGTCAATGCTGTTTAGAACTGATTGCTTTATTTGAAGTGAGAGTACTGGGCATCTCTCAGTAAACATTTTATAAAATTCAGTAGGCTGAGAAAAAAAAACAACTCAGAAACAAACCAAGAAAAAACCTTTCTAAACAAGCAGTACTCCATAACATATGTACACCTCTTTTTGGTCCCACAGCTCAGCCCAGACATTTAAGAACAGACATAAAATGAGTGAAGTAGAAAATGAAACACTTTAACACACTAAAATCAAAAGAACTTTCTATGTGATTTTGAGAAGGATGAACCTTACAGTGGTTTATACACACTAACATTAATTAAACCAACACAATTTGTTTAGTGCTGGCTTTTTGTATGCTAAATTATTTTGTTGGTAAATATAGTTAGGCCAGGGAAGCTACTGCCATAGAAATTCATACCTTCAGATGCTGTCACTGATCTTTTTAAAAGGGCTTAATAATTTTGCATTTCATAATACAGATGAAAAATCTTGGTCTGTCTAGTTCAAGCAGTGACTTAAACCTATGTCACATCAAAGAACAAGAACTTAACTACACTGATTTCAGCAGGTTAAATGGAAAACAGCATGTAGGAAATTCAGCGTGGGAAAGTAAAAAGTTATCTAGATTATTTAACACTTTCATGACTATCCGATGACTCCAGCAGAGACTAAGACATATCTCCCTCTCTTGTGGCTGAATCTTCTAACACTCTTCTCCCCATCTTCTCCTCTGTCATTCCCACTGTGGACTGGTAAGTTAAACAGCTGTTACTGAAATATATAACAATATTTCTCCATGGAAGAGAGCTGGTCTGGAAAGATTGTCTTTTTTTTGAATGGACATTTATAGTCTGTTTTGGCTCACTGGTATTCCAGTATCCTTTTGAAAATGAGCTCCTACAATAAATACCCTGTCATTCCCAGACTTCCCATGGCAATGGAGTTGCTAAGTTTTGTTCTAGTTTTAGAACATGCTCACATTTAATGAATGGCTAAACTTCTGTTGATTCTCAGGACAATGATTCTGATTTTAATTTATTATTTATTATTTAAATTTTAATTTTGCACATTAACACACTGACTCACTACATAACTCAAGTACAGGAAAGTTCTAGAGCTACACATTTTTTTCAATTTTCAAAATTGGTCATAATCTATGAAACATGTAAGAAGATTCACAAAAAAAGAAATTTTAATCTAGTTATACAGCTATTAATGAGTTACGATTTTCAAATGTAAAAAATATTTAAGGAAATAAGGTATGGGATCAATTAGATGATAATAGTCAGTGTCTCATATGGCTTCATGGTGGAGAGAATACTTTTTACCACTGAGAATCTGATACTCCTTTGCTGCGGTGTGTCAGCCCATTTTGGGCTGTACATCAGAGAGGACATCTAGTGGGTGGATTTCCCCGTCTTGGGTTCTGCCTCCGAGGGCAAATCCGAGGAGGAGACATGGGTTTTCCCTCTCCACCCACTGGGTGCCACTCCAAGGCTCATCTCCTCCCTGATTCCAGAACCCTCTTAGCCCCTAAGTCACTCATTGGCTAAGTCAATTTATGTTTAATAATAAGTTCATTGATTAAGCAATTAATGTCTAGAAAATTCTGTTCTGTTGTGTCCCTCATTGGCTGATTTAAATAAGTTCCTCCTCTTGTATGGTATGATTGGTTATGTGTCACTCCTTATCATTTCCTTATTNCTTTTAATGTATTTTCTACTTAATGACAATTTTAATAGTCTAGAGTTGGAAAAAATAGCTTTTAAGACTTCTAGTTTACCTATTTTTATGCTTTTATTGTCCTGGAAGAGTTTGTTTCCTTTTCAAGTAGTTTATTTTTAGAAATAATCAATGGCTCCAAAAGATAGTGCTTTAAAATATAATTATACAAACTGTGAAGTTCAGGACCTACTCTGTCCACAAACATCAAAAGCAAGGGACTTTAATTCACAAACATCTTTATTAGACGTGGTAAAGCCTATAAATCACTCAATGATACAGACAATGTTTAGTACTCTTAGGAAAGGAGTTTGAACTGTATCAACTATAGAAACTGTAAAATTAAAAAGATGCATTTTATTTGAAAAGCATCTTTTTATGCACACAAAAGAATCTGTGCCTGCAGTTGTCAAGTACCTGAACATAGTCAAAATGAAATCTAGCACCTATACTTGAATGAAACAAAATGTTATTTATGAAAAGTCATTTAGGGAAACCTTTTTCTTTCTGTGGAAATTATTTCTCCATTCTGTATGCTCCTATAGTGAGTTCTGTGGTTTGTGCTCATAGAAAAAAGTTGGACTGCAGACCTTTAAAAAACCTTTCAGACTGATAAGGTATTATCTGCTATGGTGGGTGGAAAATGGCAGTAGAAGAAAATATGTGCCAATATGCAGAGACAATGCACAAGTGCTTGACGGCTGGAGTGTTCCTTCCTGTGTAGCTTGGAAAAGGTCCTCTTGGGTGTCTCCTGTGCTCTCCACCAAACCCCACGGCCAGGGTAGAGTCAAGGAGGAGCTGTGAAGTGCTGGCTCAAGAACAGCCTGAAGGTCTCTGATCATTCACTCAATAGGGTTAACATAAAAACTACTAGATCCCAATAATGTTGGATTTTCAATGCCCTGGTGCTTTGCAGGCTTGTATAATGACCTTCATCTCTTCATAACTCCTAACAATTCCTAACAATAGGACTTTGTTGGAAATCTAGACAAAGAGCAGACAATCTAATGTCCAATCTAATATACTTTCAAATCTTTCTCTTTTGAGGATGAACTGAAACATATGAACACAAAGGCTATGTACACCCTGCCCCACCTTTACTTTCCAGGCTGAAAAGCACTGCTCTTTTCTGTTGCAGTTTTTTCTGTATTCAGGCAGAACATTTCTGACCTACTTTCTCCCATGCCTGGGAGTCCATTGTGAAGGATGGGGAGATGCAAGTGTTGTAGATCATTTGTGACAATCTTGCAATGCCTCTTTTGTGCTTTCAGCCTTGGATTTGATTCTTGTATTAAGCACCTGAGTTTTAAAGAATTTCAGCACCTAATAGCTTGGGTTTTCTGTATGGGTGGGCAACAGCTTCTTGTATTTCTGGCATTTCCCTGTTTGTTAGGGTGTGTGATATTAAGAGTTTTAAGCTGTTTTGATAGATGATCAGCTTCAAAGAATTGGTCATCACTACAGTGTGTCTCCCTTAGCCATCTTCAAAAGTATTTGCTTAAATCAGGATTCATGCACTGAACTTCGGTCTCTCTGGTTTGCTTATTTACACTTTTTAACTGCATTGTTCAACCTCTTGACTCTTTCTTAGCAATGTATTTCAAATTACACCTTTTATCTGATTTTGCATTAAGCTAGAAAGTCTGCATAATGGTAAGCATTTATGCTGAAATACTGGCATAAATATTCTTAATTTTGCTCCTTCTAGGTCATATTCTCCATTCCCATTTCAAAATCTATATTAGTTCATGTTCTTACTTGTATCTTATCTGGAATTTTTCAATTCTACTTCGTAGATTAAATAAAATTGGGTAAACTCTCTGAGGTTTCACTCAGTGTTTCTTCTCAGCAAATTAATCCAGGACATAGTGTCCTGCGAGTGGATAGAGGGTTAATCAGTGTTTGTGTAATCTTTTCCGGAACTTTCATAAGTTTTCCAATTAACTGGGGTAACTGAAAAAACCCATACATTTTGTTGTGTACAGTGTTTCCTTTCCTTCTTCACAAAGTTGCTTTAAGCAGCCATCCATATTTCTAGACTCTAACTAAAATGTGGAAGCTTAAATCATTGTTCAGTGTGTAAAGGAAGCACCAGCTGAGATGGATTTCAGTGGTTACTCTTACCCAGCTGCTTACAAATTACATTCCTATTGGCTTATGAGAAGTAAAAAGAAACAAACTTTTTTCTCCATGAAGGAAAAGGTCTTTTTATGCAGAGAATTTTATAAAATCTTTCTTTTCACACTCTGTGCACTGAGAGATGGTGCCGTACAGCCTGAGAAGTTGTCATTTAAAGGAGATGTAGGGGAGGTGTGCAGCATTCTGTCGAGCTGTAGCAGTGAACAGTCCACGCAGCCCATGCCTGCAGTTGACACCACACCTGTAGGCTAGGCAGTGAAAAAGTGTAAACTGTGGTGGAGTGGTCCAGAAGCACAGTCCTTCTGAATGGGTAGGCTGACATAAATATCTTGGTTAGAGAATGGTACAACTGCCCTGGACTGAACTTAGCCCAACGCCTGAAAGGTGAAAATTGACTAATATCTGCAAGGTAGAGATGAAGCTGTAAGAAGAACTGATAGATTACTTCAGAATCTGTGGGGAAAAACAAGCATGTCATACTTTAGAGCAAGCCAATTTATGAAAAATTCTGTAATTCCAAACCCTTGTCATTAAGAATTTCAAGTCTGACTACTAAGGAAATGAAGCAGGCCTCCCTGAAAGAGGGTTGAATACCATCTTTATCACAGAGAAATATGTGAAAGGTACAAAATTGACCCTATAAATTTCAATGCCTTGGATTCCTATTACCATATGAGTAAAATAATAATACCATAAAAATTCGAGTAAGTATTAAAAAAATTCTAGTTATACTGTTTTGGTAGCGACAGAGATTGTCTCTTTTGTCTCTAGCATCATTTCTTTTCTCACACAGCTGCCATGATGCTGTGTAATTTCTCATCTCTATTCTTTGATTTAATTCTTTGGTTTCTTGTATTTGAAAATAATAAAATAAACCTAAAAGGAACTAAGAAACACCACACAGTTCAGGGCTTGGATAGTTTTAGCTACACCTGGTAATATACTCTGCTAGTTGTCCTCTGCAGAAATAGTAATTACTGGTTCCTTCTCACCTTCAAGTTTGTTCCTAATTATGAGGAAATTTCTCACTTCACTATCATGAACTCAACAGTTTTTCATTGTTTTCATTGTGTTGCAAAACTGCCAAAATGTGCTAAGTAACTGAGGGGCCCATCTAGGTATGTTTGTAATGTAATTAGAGACATTCCAATCCTCATAAACATTCACAAAATTTAAAAAAAAAAAGATGCACTCTCTAACAGGTCTAGTGGAAAGCTAGAATATGTTTGAATAAAATATTCTTTATGACTCCTTTATTTGACAAAAATTCCCAGACCATGACTTCCTTTCGTAGTTCAAATGTCAAGCATCCCTTCCACTGTCGTCAGGGTGGCATGCAGGAACAGAGGGAGACCCTAAACAGAAGTCTTTAATAATGATAAGCCTGGTTGACTCAATGACCCACAACATCTTTTGTCTCCCTTTCTCCCCATGTTGGCTCCTGCTGATTCAGATGGGGGAAGCCAACTAGCAGAGCAGTTGCTCATGCATAGTCTAGGGAAAACACTTCCTTCAACCCTGTGCACAGAGTGCAAAAGGCCCTTCAATTTCCTCTGTACTGTTTTTTTGTGGGGTTTTTGTCTTTTTCTCTGATTGACTAGCTTTATATTGATTGAAAAGTCATTTCCTTTGCCCAGTCTTCTGAGAAACAAAATAAATGTTTTCTGTGACCCTAACTCTTAGATTTTTCTTTCCACAGAGCTAAAGAAAAAGTTTCCTGTCAATTATATTGAAGGAAAAATTATATTGTTGTTTAGTAGCACTTTTTTTCTCCCTATGTGTCAAAAGGGAGCAAATGATGCATTAAAAGCCTAAAAGCTGAAATAAAGATTAGGTGTAAAGTGCTATTGATCCCTTTACGAAAAGAAGCAAAGACAGATTCCACTCCGCTGTCAGGTTACATTTTCAGTAAGTTACCCAGATGCAAGATTTGAAACTTCTACAAAAGAGTCCTTAAAGTGTTGTTGAAAGTATCAAGTAAGATTACACCAGACAGGAGAAACAATCATTAAAAAATATCTGTTTCAGCTGAGGTACTGTCAGGCTACATTGTCCGAGTGTTTAATGTAGCCCAATGCCTGAATGTTTAAGATGCCTGTATGAAGAGACAGAACTTTAAAAACATCACTTATTGCACCCTCTGTGTGTACTCTCTGTCTCTGTCTCTGTCTCTCTCTCCACACAAGTATATGTATCTTCATATCCAGAATCTACGTCTTAGACACATAATGTAGTTTTCCTTGGATGGTGCAGAAGAAAGCTCTGATTTTCCATTCCCTAACTCATTATTTATTCAAAGAATAGTCTGAACATTTTGGAGATTATTACAAGCTATACCACTTCTGATGAGAGAACAAACTATGGCTGTAAGTCAGCACAGCAGATTTTCTTCCAATTACTTTACCTTCTTGTTCCTGAGAAACCTTTCTGATGTTTCTTTGCTCCAAACAGGAAGCTGGACAGCACCTGAAAAAATATGTGACTTGTTAGCAGACAATATATAGTCAAATATCATCCTTCTTTGTACTGTTTTGACATTAAAAATTTATTAGAAACTAGCTACTGAGGGTATTTATGCTACTTTCTGCATCCCTTGATAATTGGGTTCAGCACCTGAGTATTCAACACAGACATCTTGACTATGAAACTTTTGATGGTTACTTACATCAGCTGGAAACACCAGAGATTGGTAAATCTAAGGAAGAATCAGACAGCTGATTAAATTCTATAAATTAAAAAGAATTCTACCAAGCTAAGGCAATGAATTTCCTGATTCTCTGTCGGGCAACTTTAGAACATTTCCCAGGATAATTTTTCTTGACAAACAAAAATAAAAGGACAAATAAAAAAAAATACCAAATGAAGTCAGGTGATGAACCTTCCTTGTAAGCTATCACTTCTAGAAATATAGAGATTATGGAGAAGGTAGACTTCCCTACTCGAGAAACACTAATACGAAGCAATTTTTGTAGAGCAAGAGGGTGAAACTCTCATGGCAGGTGCATAAGTTCAACAGAACAGATCAAGTCTAAAGATGACAGATTACTTGGGGTGAACTACTTTGAACTAATAACAGAAGAGGAATAAAACCTCAGAGATGAGTTTTAAATTCAGTTACTGGAATGTAAAAGGAATTTCTAAGTGGTCTGTATAATCATATTAGAAACCCGAGGAAGAGAAAATACTAATTTCTATTTAAAAAGCTCTTTGAGTTTGTGAAACTAGTGAATGCTGGCTTCACATGGATTTGTGTCCTATGTTCCCTTTCCTTTTCTATTTGGTACCATTGGCCTTATGTGCCCCCTTCATAACACAATGCACCCAGGTCACTCTGAGCCACCGACAGTTTGCCCTAAATAAATGTACGATACTCACAGACCCTCCCATGTCTCTTAGCTACTTTTTGGCCTCTGACTAACCAAAAGGCAGAGCTGTGTCCTTAGAGAGCTCTTGGGTTACCTCTCTCTAGTCCAGAGCCGTTCTGCATTTTTAACACAGCTGAAAAACAGACTGGGGATTCAACAACAGCTGTAACAGAATGGAGGTAAGCAGTTTGACCAAAACTTTCATAGGGTTGGCTAAACAATATTCTTTCCATGTTTAGTGTAGCCTGAAATGGTGAACAGAACCAATGCCGAGTCAATGTTCTAATGGGGTAAAAATAGCTCAAATACTTATAGATCAGAAGCCCTTAGACAGTATCTTGGAAGATATATTAGAACAGCTGATATGCATTGTTAGACATGAAATTTTTAAGAGTAGAAGTGTATTCTGTTCCAACATATTCTAATTAAAATGAACCTGAAATGCCTCCATTAGGCAGTCCTGTGGTGCAAAAGGAGTAAATATTTCAAACAAACAGCTGGAGTCAGGACCAAAAATCCACACTTTATGCATTTTAAGCTTTTATTTTGTTCTAAATCTAGCTAAATTTAATGGTACAAATGTCTTTTACCATCTGAAAAATACTAGGTGAGCTTCTTCAGCATGCTTCTGTCGAATTTCAGTGAGAATAATCTAGTTCATGTACTTTTAGACTGCTTCATGATGCAAAGCCGAGCATTCTACTTTAGAATAACTACAATATTAACTCACTATGAATTAATAAATCATGGACAAATCAATTCAGCTTGATCGTATCTGCAATGATGTAACATTTAGTGGTTGCTTACAGCAAAGCCTTTAGCCAGTGCTTTGTTGCACTGCATAATCAGTAGAGGACACTGAGCAAGAGAATAGGCTGGAGCTTGGTTTTGAATTGGGATGAGTTGGCAACTTGCCTTCCTTGCTTGTAGAAATCAGACTATTTTGCCTGGCAGCTGATAATCTTCCCAAGCATCCCGCAATAAATTCCTGCACTGTATTTTCCTGTCTGAGACTTACTTTCTTCTGAATTGATTTAGACCACGTGACAATCATGGGTATAGGCCATGAAGTGAGACCAGCCAGACATATATTATGGCAAAGCAGTATATTTATGGATAATCAAGTGACTGAAAAAACAAAATAAATTAAAAACTGCATTTGTTGGAAACCTTCTGATAGTTTTCAGATCTAAAAATGCTCTTGCTACCTACCAGATGCTGCTCTCATTCAGTCTTAAAAATGTCTGCATTAATAGCAATTGTTCCAGTAAGATGTTACATTTTAAAAATATTTTCCTCATACCACTGTCACTGAGAGAAGCTTTGTGTGAGACCAAGGAGAGAGACCTGTGAATCTATTCATTTTAATACACCAAAAGGACCCATACAGAGCCTAGTGAAGGACAGCTGTGGATGAAGTTACTTGACTGACCACAAGAATGACTCTCCACTTCTCATAGGCTAGTTATGATCAACTATGTGATGAAGATGTAGCGCTGTTGATGTATAACGTGCCAGCAGCTGATGTGGAAAACAACACTGGTGAAACAGCGGCACAAACTTCAGCAGGCACTAAGATTCATGTTATATACCATGGGTTAATGCAAGACTTCTGCAGAAGATTCAGTGTGCTGGCTTTGGCTGGGGTAGACTTAATTCTCTTCACAGTGGCTGGTATGGGACTGTGTTTTGTATTTGTGCTGGACACAGTTGGTAAGTCTTCATTTCTGTCATGTACCTCCTTAAAAAAGGAAACAACTGACTCCCTTCCAGCTCAGCATATTTTATGAGTCTATGATTCTCTGTTAGATGGCATGTGATGCCAAGGATTTATTCTGCTTATTCTTTGTGCAGCTTACTCACCAGGAAGAGAAGGCTGAGAGTCATGAAGTGCTTAGATTGTGCAACACAGAAAAAGACAAAGATACCTCTGAGAGCAAAAGGGACCAAAAACATTCCCAAGAGTGACACTAAAAGAGGCATCCTAGGGGCAGAAGAAATTATGTGGATTTTTCCACAGCTCAGAAAGCCACTGAGATGAGTGAAAGCAGACCTGGAAGCAAGAACCTGTCCTGCAAGGCTACAGCAGGCAGAGCAATATTTATTTGGAAACCTTTACTTTCTGATGAGTATTCTCAATTTTTAAAATGGGTCTGTTGCCATTTTTTTTTTTTCCATATAAATAATTGCTTTTAGATTTTGAAAGCTCTTTTGGTCTTTTTAGGGCAAGATTTCTTTCTTTCCACTGCAAACTCTGTAAGAGAGCAACTTGTTACAGTGTTGTCAGCGATCGAGGGCGTTGATGGACCAGTGCTACTGGTCTGCAGTGAGCCGGCTGAACACGAGGGGAAAGGTGTTATTCTGTTGGCTGAATGAAATGAAACAGAGGTAGAAAAAGTACAAGAAAAAAAAGATGAAAAAGCAAGAGGAATCAGCTTTGTGAAAAGTATTGATTATATCAAGGAGAAATAAAAATACTGAAAGCGTTTTCTCTGAGACTTTTCACAATTATGAAGGAAGGGAAGGGGAACGCGAGAGGAAACAGAGACTGCAGGAGCGTGTAAAAGGAAACCACCACTCATAGGAGACCTCTATTTTTAGATTTAAAAGCACACTGTCAGTGTCTTCTGTGGAAAACAAAACAAAACAAATCTATTAAACAAGTTTTAAAAACCGGAGAAGAGAAAGTATATACACAAAGAAGAATCTGAAGACATTTGCAGGTTTTCCCATATTATTTCCCACATTCTTCTTCAGAGAAATGTGTCAGAGGGTTCAACCTGTGTAACACCCAGCATTTGTTTGTTCACATTGACCTAATTTTCAGGAGGCTTTAGGATTTCATGTGTATGAGCAATTCATCATGAATACGTACACTGGAGTTTGTCATGCATGTACAGAGCACAGTTGCCAAGGAAAAAAAGTTGGTAATGGAAAAGGTGTATCATTAAATCATTAAAGCTTTCTTGCACACAATTCTCTGCAAATCAGATCCAAACAATTTAAATACTAATCCGTGCTAATGCTTTAACGTGTAAAATAAGTAAGCATGTTTTTATTGCATTTTAGACAGCCAATCCTTCTTTCTTGTCCATATTTGCATTACGTGCATATAGTTTCACACAATTAGATAGTGATTCTTCAACTGAGGAATCAAATGCTACATCAAAGCAGAATAGAATATTTTCATCATGTATGTAATGACAGTATTTTGCAAGTGTACTAGAAGCAATAATTGCTCATCAAACTAAATAAAATGAAACTTGGAAAAATGTAGAGCAGTTTTAATAAAGTATTTGAGCTGCAAGGAAAAGTATTTAAATTTGTAATCAACACATACAAACAAATCACTCATCAAATTTCCTAATATTGTGGTGCTAAGTAAGCTAATTATCCATTCTAAATGTTATTAAAATGGCTTTTTTTTCCTTTGAAGTTAACACATTAGTTTTAATAGAACTATCAGACATGAGAAATGTAAAAAACACAGACAACAAAACATATGCAGAATACAAAGTACTTGTTCTTTCAGATGTTTGGACTTTGTGCTGAAGACTGTTGGGGCATATGAGGATGGTACTGTTTACAACAAAACACTTGAAATACAGAGGACACAGAGAGATCTGACTTCCTAGTGAAACATGCTGAATAAAGTTCAAAGATTAAACTTCTGGTGTCAAAACCTGAAGAAATTTTTTTTTTGCTTTCAGTTCTTTAGAGCCAAAATACCTCTTTCCTAGGTTCACTGGGTCTATACTGATGTAAAAATGAGGAAAGATAAGGAGGGTTTTTTGTAAAGCAAACATATTTGTACAGTACACATAGAAGTGAAAAATTAAACTATCAAACTAAAATCCCATCAAGAATTAAGTGGACAGATTTTCACAAGTATTTATTTCAAAAGTTACAGCTAAAATCCATTCCAACAAACAAAATAAGTAGTACAAGTAATCAAACTACCTTAAATTCACTAATTCACCAGAAACATGCAAATATGACTCAACAGGATTTGTCTCAGAAAAAAAAATCTACTCGGAGAAACATAAGCATTGTGATGACTAACCATAATTCTGCAAAGTATGTCACTAAAAGTTGACTTTGAATAATTAATTACTTTAATTAATCTTGTTTCTTCAAATGCAAAACACAGCATAAATTTCATATATATTATGTATATTTCATGGGAAATGTGAAATGCTAGCATTCTCCTGTCTCCTTACTTGGGACAAAGAGGAACAGGAGAGAAGTGTGGCATCTGAAGAAGTTAACACAGGACATTTTCTCTTGAAAACAATCAAAGAATGTTTAATTTCTTTTTTTTTTGCAGCATTACCTGGTCATTCCTGCATATAATCATTATAGGTGCTTACCTATCCAACTGTAGATTTATGTAAGTTGGAAATGGCCTTCGTTATTATTTCAACTAAAAAGTATCCAAAAGTACAAGTTTTAGACACTCCACCTTGGTGTGGTATGATTTCACCTCTGGAGATATATGTCTCTACATCTGTTATACAGAGTCTAGAAAACTTGATTAGATCAAATATTTAAACTTTTTTCTGTTTGAACAAGATGGACTGAACCAACACAGTGATCAAACTGAAGGCTGTTGTCAGTACAGGACACAAAATAATTATCTGTGGAAAATGCATGAGATTTTAATCAATGGGTTCAAGAGGTCTGATAGACTGCATTGTTTGCAACCCCCCATTTGCACCACATTTGGTAACCCCAACACCAACTGCACTTCCTACTTTGGTAAACCTCATATATTCTTTCCCTAAATTACACTAAACTGTCTTGAAGAAGGGATAACAAAAAAAAAATTAGCTGAACCTGTCTGTCTTTTTCTCTTATGAGCCTTTCACATGAGCCAGTCATTTGTGATTAGTTAGCTTTTGTCATTATAATGACAATTCTTTCCTTCTTTACATCTTCACCTCTACTTAAAAGAGTTGAAAAAATAATTAGATTAAATGGAATAGTTCTTTCCTTAAGTTCCCAGTGAAGAGGTGCAAAATGTAAAGGATTCAGACATAATATGTGCATAAAAGGAAATGAATGGGCAAAGAAGTAATAAAGTCCTTAGGACTTAAGGCCCAAGCTAAAGTTTGCAAACTGTGTTTCACTTATAAAAGGAAAATAGCCTTGGCTTAAAAAACAAAAGAGAGAAAAACAAACAAACAAACAAACAAACAAAAACAAAGAAAAAAACCCCTCATGGGTGCTAAAGTCTCTTTAGGATCTTGTAAAAGAAATTGTCCTTTGGACCTCCTCCAGTTTACTCATATTCCCACCCAAAATTGAACAGTTGCCCTTGACCGCATATACTTGTTCCTGAGGATATTACGCCTGTTTTTTGAAAGTGTTTCAACTGAAGCATGAAGAAAAATGCTGTGTAAATAAAAAATATTGCGAACAAATATCTCAGCATTTCTGATTTGAATTTTCTCACAGCCTTTTAATCTGTCAAAAGGCTTGATTTTCTCAGCTCTCTATTTTGTTTTACGAGAAACATTACTAAAAATGTTTTTACTTGAATTTCCATTGGACAGTAAAGCTGTCTTTCAAGTTGTCTTTTAATGACAAGATGGAATACATCCTCCTGAAGTTAAAATAGGTATCTGATCTTTTAACATGTTACTTCACAGCATAAGTTTTTTAAATCTGGATATGTCTGATAAAGTCAGTGGAGCAGTAACAATTTATAGCAACTAAGGATAATCTCTGCTGTTTGAGAAAATAAAACCATCTTTAATTAATTTCAGACTTCATAATAATGTATTAAACCTCCTAATGCTTTGTTTCCATATGTATCTGTGATTAATTTATACAAATGTGATCAATAAGTAGGAGGGCTTTTTATACCTGTGACTTCACAAAGCTTCCTGTAAGAATTTGACTGGGTAAATAAGAAATAATCTTTTTTTTTTGTAGCTGCTTTGCAACTTTTACTATTCAAGAGCTTTGTTGGCAAGGACTTAAACATTATTGTGCTGAAACTGAAGAATATAAATTAAATAAAAAATAAATTTACATTGAATATTCATTTTGGTTTCTTTACTGTCTAGCTGACACTGTTTAGGACAGAATGTATATCCCACAGATGCGGCATGTGGAGAATACTGTCTCAGTATCATTCAAGGATTGGTCATGATCTGAGCTGGGGCTTCAAAACTGAAGTCTTTAGCTGGACTGATGTGAGGAACTCAGACTCTTGGAGGAGTTCAGTATGTCTGTGGATTTTGAGGCATATAACAAGCATACAAGGACTTTCAAACCACTATATTTAGTGAACATATCACATACAGCTTGTGAGCTGCAAATTGTAAGCATCTGTAGGCAATACATTGACTTTTAATAGCCAGAGAAGTAATAAAATTATATTGCGACAAAAAATTGTATTTATATGATTCTACAACCTCTACATCATAGTTAAGATACAGTTACGGCTGAGGGCTAACTCCACCACTGACCTTTTATGACATTCTGCAAAGCTCAGTGTCAGCACTACAAGCTGCAAAGTAATGGAAACAAAACCCAAAACAATTCCCAAACCGAGATCAGTTTCTAACCACATGTAAGCTCAGCCGTGTTACGCAATAAAGTGTTCCAGCATGTATTTTGCATCTGAAATTATTTCCCGTCATTCCCTATACTACCTTTCTAATGTGCAAAGTAGTCATATCCATATTTAAGAGGATGTTTGTTCCTTTTCACTTCAGAACTGATACCTTGTGTGTGCAAACAGGCAGGGCAATTTAATAGTCCCTCAAAACAATTTTGTCACTCAAGCGATATGAATGCTCAATAAAACAGAATTCTCTCATTTTCACACATATCACCTATGCCCTGACAGGGTAAGGCATGAATGCAGATTTGTGCCATCCATTTAAGTCACAATTTGCCTAGTTCAATCAAACGTAATAAATTAATATTTTCACTTGGAGTAAGCATGGTTGAAATATTTTTTCAATGTGTCTACACTCAAGATTGAATTTTCTAAATGCTGTAAAAACAGCTATGCTGACTTTACATTCATTTAAATATAGTAGTATGTAAACTGTAAAAGAGATTTTCAGAAATGATGTATTTTAATAGCACATTTTTAATCTTTGAAAGATAAGTGGGTTGCAAATAGACAAATAGGTACATATTCAATACAAAATATTCGAACTGAAATTTTTAAATTTCAGAGCGATCAGTGACCCTTTCTCCACAGAAGACAATATGGTATCTTGCAGGAACAGTCACATGAGAAACATTGAAGAGTAGCCAAGCTGTACCAGCTTGGTTCAAGAGGCTGTGCCTGATATGAATGGCACCTTTAAATGCACTGATTGAGTCAGGTGAGCTGGGGCTAAGTTTCAGGAGAAGTTCATGGAGAGCAAGGCTGGATTTATTAATATACTGATTTTCCCTCAACTACACTTTGATCACTGACTTAAACTGATGTTCTTGGAGTGAAGAAACATATGCTAAAGAAGAACTTGTCATGCAGGACATCTATAATTAAAGATCTTCAGTGAAAGCATTTCACAACACCTCCATTAAGCTTTGTCATACTGCAAAAAGAACACGAGCCTCTGTGTAAAGAAAAGTTAAACAATTGTCAGCTGAAAGCAGATGAGGATTTTATTGAATACCTGTATTACTAATGCATGAAGAGGTACCCATGCAGAGCACAGCAGATACAATCATTGCTTTTAATTGTGCAACTTTTATTACCAGTGGAACTACTAAACAAAAAGAAGAAGATAGATTTCCATTACTGGTAGCCACAGCTTTATTTCAGGAGAAATCAGTGACCTAGGTCACCGAGTTGTCACTGATCCTAGTGCCAGGATCACCTCTACATGATGAGACAGGTAGCTTTACTTTTTTGAAGACAGCAGAGATCACGCACTCAAACTCCACTAGCCAGTGTCACATAAAGGGTAAAGTATGGATAACCATTTCAAAATTTTCCCACTGTGAAGGAATAAAATTATTTGACCAGGCAGTTAAAAGAAAAAAGTTAATATTCACTTACTCTTTCAAGGAATGTATAACAACAAAGAAAGAAATATGTACTACTTAATTACCAATTATCAAAAAGCATTATCATCATTTCTGTAGTTGTATTAAGTTTGCACTAAGGCCACAGTGATTGTATCTTGAGCCATGATGCAAATATCTGAATTACTGGAAAGCAGTTTCTCAAGTTTGTGTTCAGCATGGGCTGCGGAAGAGACCCTGCTGGGCAGCTGTCCTGGCAGAACATACTACTACAAATCATGTTTCAGCTGTAAGATTGTAATTTCATTTATTTTAAATGTTGGTATTTAAATATTGAGAGGTAGATGACAAATAGAAGCTGGTACAAATATGAAATTTATTTAATGCCCAGTGTAAAACTGGCTTAATGTTTTAATTTTATTAATTCTCTGTGTAATTTTTTTTCGTTTTCTTTGGTAAGGATCCACACCGTAGCAAGTGCTACTGAAAACATTACCTGCAAGGGTAGCCACAACCAAAGCAGGAACATACTGTCTCTGGATAGTGGAGATTCCCACTTTGAGAACTTTGCTTTTCAGACCTCATTTGTTTCTTTCACTAATCTACTCAGCTTATAAAAGAAATTTTTAAAACATTAGATTCAAGTCTCATCAAGAACCTCATTCTGCACATGCTTCTGGTCAGAGGCTCTTTCATGAAAGATAAAGAGTTCATAGGTCTTTTTTGAAGGTGGTGTTAAAACGGTACCTTACACCCTTGGGTATAAGTAGGGAGAACTGAGTGTTTTGTCTCCTTTATTCTTGCACCTGGAAGACTGAGGTCAGAATATAGAAAACAGACTAATATCAAGAGACAATTTTTTTTTCATTCATTCATCCTTCTGAGCCAACAGCAGTGCAAAAGGTAGGAAACATACTTTCACTTGTTCCTGGTTTTACTCTCTTCTGTGGTTTTCTTATTAGTTCTTTTTCCCTGTCTGCTGCTGTTTCATTTACAGGCTTTCTCAAGTACCCTCGTTCTCAAAGGGAAATCCACCTGGTTTTCATTTAATATTCTCAAGTCCTGTGGTGTCAGTAAAACTCATCTACTCCCATCCATACTACTTTGGATTTATATATTAAGCATGGCAGAACTCAGACACGTGTCATTTTTCAGGGGCTAAATATAAAAAAATTATATTTTAGAAGGTGGTATCACACATTTGAGTTTAATATTGTGAAAAGTCAACATGAAGCAAAATCACAGAGATGTTAAGTATTTCAGTTTTCTCAGGGAACAAAAATATGAACACTAAAAACATACATTTCTCTTTGGTTTTCAAATTTCATCAAAAAGAAGCCATTCAAAAGACCAATGATCAAGCATGAACAGAAGCAAAGAAACAGGTAAAACATAAAATTCATTGAAAACACATAGGCAGTGAAAACATTAAGGCTTTTTCTTCACAATGGGGATTTGTAAACCAGGAATGAGTGGTACAAGTCTTAAAAGGTGTCCTGAATCGATTCAGAAGTTTGCCAGTTTGAGCTTAAGCCAAATGACTACCCAATGAAGAGTAACAGATGCACCTGATGACATAGCATTCCAGTTCAAGGACATAGCAGAAATATCACTCTAGTTCTCCCCAGTGACAGAAAAAACTATTGATTGCACATTTACAGCTCAAATGCTTTTTTTTTCCCCCTCCTTTCTAGAGTAACAACAGAATTCTAAGTGTATGAAGAGCTTGTGGGTTTGGCTTCAATTCAAGGCCAAACAAAGGGCTCAGACTTTCACCACAGACTACAGAAGAATTTACAAGTTCTGTGTTCAGATTTGTGAAAACTTGTTGATCTTTCAAGCTAACAAGCATTTTCAACTGTAGGAGCACACAATAGCACAACGTTCCTTTTGTTTTCTGATGGAAAATTTACAGGTACCAAAATCTATCTGAGAAAAGAGCAGATAATTTGAATTCAGCTTCATCTTGTGCATTTTGCACTGAGAACCTGAATCACTGATAATTGATCTGCCAAACATTTCCCTAGGCAGGAAATAAGAAGACAAAAAGAAGAAAAAAAGCCCAAACAGTTCATATTCTTTCAACTCCATTTTATTCACTGAAATGAATAAATAATTTGTTGAACATGTGAAGAAAACTCATTAATTTTTCATTTATATTTAGCATGAAAGTATAAATAAGTACGTAAACCCCACAACAGGTAATTAATTTTAAATGGCACTTTAAAAAAATTATTATTGTTATTGTCATTATTTTCAGGATTTTACCCAGTCTTTTCTACCTTCAGGTAAACATTTAAAGAAAGAATGCATTTTAACCAATTTCCTTTTCTTAATGTTTTATTTTCATGGTGGTAAAGTGGTCTTCACACACATAAAGACATATTTCTCTTCCTTTCTCTCTCTTCCACTTCATTTTTCCCAAAAGAGGACAAAAAATAAGGAGGAACTATGAAAACTTAAGCCAGTGCACATCTTCTAAGCCATGGTTATTAATTTGTAATTTGTGTTTTCAGTTTCTATGACTGATATTAATACAAAAGTTATGTAGATTTTTAAAGTAAAAATCTCAAGAGAGGCAAACATCTGTCTAGCAGTCTCATTAAGAGACGAGAAACTGAGCAGAGAGAGCAGCCCTTGGAGAAGCTGGCTTTTAACACAGGCATTGAAGAGATGAAAAGAGGCTGCCAGAGAAGACAAGTGGAAAGAGTTGGGTGTGAGGGTCACTTCATTGCCTTGGACTGGAGCTGGAGCTCACGTGAGAGAGGGAGACTGTCTGGAAGCAGTACAGCACAACAGGGTCAGGTCTTTGGAGCTCATGAAGAAACAGTGTCCACACCAAGCACATTTTGGGGGAGTTCAGGATAGCTCTAATTTGTTGCCATCAGCTGAACCCCCATCAGCAGCTGGAGGGCATTTGGGAGTGTTTGTTTCCTCTCCATGCAAAAGAGTTTTATACTTTGAGATGGCCATGAGTTCTGAATCAACAAATGTCAAGTGGGGAGAACTGGGAAACTTTCCTCAAAAGCACTTTGCTGATTACAACTAAAATTTCAAGTTCCTTGTTAAAGAGAAAGCTCTTCAGGACTGAGTCATTGTCTCCTATCCATGATATAAAGGTACAGGTACCAAAATGATATTCCTTTTTTCTATTTCCAGCTTAACACTAAGCATAAAATTTACATTTTCTTTTCCCTTTTTCTTCCCAAAGATATTTGACTGTTATAGTGCACTTCAGAGCTAAATAAACTTGCAACTAGAGAGTTGTGCAGTTCAGAGAGCAGTGTAAATGGTGATACTTCAAAAGGCAGAGTTAAAGACCTGTTTCATTTCTACAATCATTTTTAGTTTACACCCTTCTGTGATCTCAGTGAACCAGTATGTAATGTGACAATGAATTTGATTTCTCTAACACCCTAAAATTTTACCATTTGTTCAAATATTTTAATGTCTGGCATGATGTAACTGATATTCTTCTTTTGTATGCTAAAATGTCGATGAAAACCCTCAAGAAAAGCGCTATATATAACAATGCTGTATAGGAAGGAATGTATCAAATTTAGAGCCCCCTTAAGGGCTGATCCTCTATTAAAAGAAGTCAAACAAGAGTGAAACCTACAGTTATTGAGGCTTTTGAAGCTGCCTATTCTTCGAATACACCTTCTAATGAGAAGAGACTATTTTATGGTGGTCTTCTAGGATGGAAAGAAAGTATATCACATCATGGATTAAACCAGCTTTTAAAATAGTTGTTCACAGCTTTGGTACAGCAGGTATAGAAACACTGGAAATACAGTAGCAAAGAGACAAACAGGGCAGTAATAAAAGGTTCAAAATTGTTGAAGGAAGATAATTTTTTTTCTAAACTTCTGACTAAAATTATAAGTGAAAAATTATGTTTGGGATATTCTTGTTCCTTTTAGTTGTTTTCTTGTTAAATGTGTTATATCATCAATTCTCTCTTTGTTACTCTTCACAGTGTTGATCAAGTTCTGTGGGAGAACAGGATTACCTGGCCATCCTAGGCAGACTGAGGTTATTTAATGCACCAAAATAATTAGCAAACTTTAGGATATAGTGGTCTATTTATCTTCTTGGGTTTTCTATCTGTTTTCTTCTTTTCTATTAAAATATTGTGATGAAGTTTCTTTCATTATTAATTTCTGATTTTAGAATTTGGAAAAAGATACTTTTTTTGTAAATGAACCTTCAGGAATTTTTCTTTCAAGTTATAACTTAAATGTACACAATAAAAACCCAATCCACTTTGAAAATAAAAGAAAAATATTTTTAATTTTTACACTGGAAAATATTGTCAGTCACTCCACATTTTTTCTTGCAAAACTAGATAACTGAATATGGGATTCAAGAGGGAACCTCACTTTTGTATACGTGGACATTCTGGTTTTTAACTTTGTAACCTTAATACTTAAACACAGGTAATTGAACTGTTTGGGACCTGGAGTTTTTGTTCATTTATTCTCATATGAAACACAAACATACTTTATATTTCTTGTGTTTCTTTGTTTGAAGCCAAAATAAGATTCAGTTGCTACAGTAAATCAATCTCATTTCTGTTTCTAGCACTTCTTGTGATAAATATATTAAATATTTTTTTTCCTTCTTGTTTATGAGACTGTAATGAACACGTTTTCCATTGCTTCCTTCCTCTCTCTCTCCCTCCTTCCCTTTCCTCCATTGTATTTTATTTAATATTCCAAGGGCAAAGACAGTGATTAACAACCAGCATCTCATCTGAGCTCCCATTTTCAAACACAGCAGGTCAAAAAAGCTGGTTTAGCTGAGATGTTATTCTGAGATATGAAATTCTGGTCCCAGATGAGGCTCTCTAGGCCACAGAAAATGAAGCCTGAGGGTGCACAGTATTTCTTAGCTGTACTTTGTGTAACACTGATTTCCATGATCCTTTCAAGCTTACTTATTGTCTACATTCAATAATATTTTCTCCTTACACTAACTTCCTCCATTTCTATTCCCATCTTAAAAAAAAGTTGTTTAAAAGTATAAATAAAAAAAAAAAAAAAGCATACCTGTAATACATGTGTTCTGTTTCTAAAATTGAACAGCCTTCTTAGGAATCTAAAACCAATATTTTACCTTTACATTTATGAATTGTTTTTCTCATATTTTGAAACACCTGTTTCCAGAACAATTTTATGGGAAACCTAAAAATAACATTAAAGCAGAGTGAAATGTAGTAAAACAGAGACTAAGTTCACAAAGTTCTAAATACTTATTAGCTTCCACACAAATTCATTACATTTTCTCATTGGTTATTTCACAGCAGTAATAATACTAAAAATGATAAACAACAATTTTTACTTTATAACCTAAATATGGTTTCCATTTTAAAAATTCCAATTAAACTTCCTATTTTTTCTCACATAGTAATGCTTCTCTTTTTACGCCTGACTGGTTGCCTCCAAAACCTTAGGATTCTTCTAAGGTGAGGAACTGCTGGCCCACGAGCGTAGAAACACCTACTGCTAGGAGTGTTTTGAAAACCTCAAGTACACTACAAAAAACACACTAGCAGACACAAATAGCCTTCAAAGCCTTTAAAGATTTGGTTGCTTTTTTCCTTTGTCAAATATTAATTCAGAGCTAAAAAAAGTTAATTACAATACATACCTCAAAAACATCTATCCGCTCCAATACGTTGCAAATACAAAATGAAAAGATTAACACACCAAGCAGTTCTAAGTATGCATATAAGGAGCTGAAAAAATGTAGACGTCTTTTGTTTTCTTTTACTGAAATTTCTTGATCACAACAAGCATAAGTGACTGGTCTTAACTATTTTGTGATGCTCAGTTCACTTCCTGGATGAGTATATTTCTGAGCTCAAAAGGGGTTTGTTCCTGTTCCTTCACAGAGGAACAAAAAACTGGTTTCAAAGCATTCAAATTTTAAGTCGCCAAGAATCATTATTGCCTTCTGAAGCAGTACCTTAACAATAAGTTCCTATTTCTCCCTCAGTATGTGCACACATGTACATTTTATTTACTGTTTCAGAGTTGCTCAGATTTTCCACCATTACAGCTACAATTAAAAGGAGATGAAGATTTATATGTCATTATATGAATCTGCTATCTCTGCAGTTAAAAACTTTCGCTGCATTCCTAGAAGAATCCTGAGACGAAATACAAAGTCCTCACATATCTCCAACATGGTCTTATAGATCTGTGTGGCCTGCCTAAGTCTTTTCCAAAGACATAAAAAGGTCACTGAATATCTGCATGAAATTGGGACAGAGAATTTCTACAGGTATACTGAGATTTATGACAAAATCAAGAATATTCTTTGGGGAATAAGAGCATGTGTTCACAAGATCGCATGAAGGCTGCAATTACAACTAGGAAATCTTTCTCATTCTAATTTGAAAAGGCATTTGGACTCTGCTGAGGCAATTGGATGTGTCATTGGATCTGTCGCTATAGTAAAGTTCAATATATCCTGGTACAAACCTAATTTTGGATTAAAAATTTCTAGTAGATTATGAAAGAAATCTGCCATATGAATTTTCTGCTCAATTACTTTCCTAAATAGGAATTGATTTCACTTTCTCAAAACCCCCTTTACATTCTCCCTTTCAGTCTCTTTACATGTATTTTCTGCTTTCAAGCAAATAAACAGAAATTCCTATATTATTATGTTATATTCATAAACATCTTCAGTGCCTAGATGTGGTAGCACAGATTCTTTCCCATGGGAATTTTTCTCTTCTTCTCCCTGTGTTCTATAAATAAAGATAAGGTTTGGATGTTATTGAAACTGTCTCTGGAAAGATGGACAGTTCTACCTGGCCTATGGGCCTAGGGGGAGGTTTTGAATTGACCCAATCCGGAGAAACTTTTAAAAGTCTATATAAGTTTTAGAATTAAATAATAAAATCAGAATTCCGCCTCACCCGATCCGGTCTGGTTCTTGCACTCGGCTAGCGCTCAACAGCGACTCCTAGACACATCTGTGCTCACACTCAGCTCCTTTTGTCAGTCTCTGGACCCAGCACATGGGACGATGACTCAGTTTCACAACAGAATTTACTGAACTCCTGTTGTCTGTACCAGAGGTTTTTCTCCGAGGTCTACATGTTACTGTGGAGCATGCATCCACCAAAAAAAAAAAAAAAAATTTTAGGAAGCCTCTTAATTGTTGTTCAAAGTCAGACCTGGATTCCATGGTTTCTCTTTAAGGAGAATTGGCCTTCTTTGTGTTTATGCATACATGAGATTCTCATTTTAGAACTATTGTTTCTGATACGCATCATATATTCCTGATATGTGCTGCCGACAGTTCATATTATTTTTGTAAAACCAAAAAGAGCTCTGCCAATACACAATAAGGACACCAGCTACATAAGAAATGAGTGTATCAGCTGAGGTTTGTCTTTAGAAATGGGCAAAGAATGAGCACGTGTGAGTTCAAGCCCACCAGCAATTCATAGTGCTAACTGAAATAATTTTACATTGAAATGCCAGTTTCTGTCTACGGTAAGAACCAAATGGAAACAGATAAGAAGTTTTATGATCTCCAAAGTCTCAGCAGTTTCTCTATTTAGATATATCTCTTTTTGGCTCCTTTCTTGGAGCCAATGAAGATATAGCTAAAGACGGAAAAGAATCAGGAGTTGAAGTAAAGTTAGCCAGCTCTGATTGAGATTGATGGGCTTTAATAACATTCTCATTCATGGAAACTACTGATAATGCTCACACCAGCTACAGATTCCAGATAGAGTTCTACACAGCCATGAACCAAAATACATTAAAAATGTTTACACCTTCATGAAAAACTTTATATCTGATGTGAGTTTAGTGATGAATATTTGTTGTTAACATAGAGATGGCCATGATCTCCAGCCATTCCTATTCCCAGAAAGCAGCACCAATATTAGAATTTTCAAAATGGAAGAAACAATGAGTGGATATTGTAAGGTAAGAAAATTCAATATACCTGCAACAGCAGCTTTGAAAATTATTGTTTGACAATAGTGTTGGGATTTTTTATTTCTTGAAGGTTGTTAACAAATGTTCTTTTATTTTTTATTGGCTGTTGGTTTTCAGGGGGAAAAGGGTCCTGTTTTTTAAAAAAAAATTGCTTATTTATTCATTGACTGAATACAGGAATATGAAATAAATCTGTGATCACAGTGGGTAATTTTCTCACTTTTGGGAAGATGTGGAATGAGAACTGAACAAAGCATGTAGCTGCTTGTTCAAAGTATTCATAACTGAATGTGAAATAACATGAGAGAAGATATCTTTTGGCATCTCAGCTAATAGCTCAGACTGCACTAATATGACAATATAATATATTGTCTTTGTACAATGTAAGTCTCTTAATGTGCAACTTCTGGTAATTAGAGAATCAACATGTAGAAACACGAATGGATCGCACCCAGCCTAGCAGATCTAAAAACAAAACAAGTTTTTAAGAATTAATAGTAAAATAATCAACATAAAATTAAATTTTCATACCATTATGATATTATTATGATGTATACAATGGCAATGTGCCTATCAATAAGCAACATAAATTTATCTGTCTCTGAATTGGACCATGAATTTCCTATGCACTGATTTCTTGGGAAAAGCACATCTATAGTTCGTAAACTCTTTGTATGTCATGCTTTACATATAAGAAATAAAAGTTATTATGTCATCCCATTCACTTCACAGAGCAAATATGGACCTCTGCTTGGCTGTTGTAACAATGTTTCCCAGTGGTATCCCCTACTCACAGTATAAAGGATTATTTACAGATGGTCACAGGATTAATCATGACCCAGCTATGGTGGGACCATTTAAGATTGTGCCACATACCTCTCTGATTGATTGTCCAAATATATAAACTGAACTATCCCAAATGCAAGTTGAAATATCACTGTTAACGCACCACTGAAACTCAGATATAGCTGCTAAGCTGCTGTGAGGTGATTTAATTCTCTTGTTTGATCATTGCTCACCATATGTGTATACTCTAAATTGTGCAGCCTCCACCATAGTAAGAAAAGCAATTTCTTGCTTCTGTCTTCTTTTCCTTCAAAATATCCTTTTTATCAAAATAACTACTAAATCCTTTAAGCACATGCTGCAATTGTTTCTATTCTCTATAAAATATATGTTAATACTTCTTAATATCAATGTTAATTCCAAATATATTTTTTCAGAATTCCAACTTTTGCTATCCAAAATATATCAAGAAAGAATTTTTATGATGACACATAGACTGTGTCCCCTCTGCAATAGTCTGTCTTCAAAACTGCAGTTGCCCTTGACAGGAATAAGATCTTTTAGCAGCATGTTAAAAACAGAGATAAAACGTAGTCATACAAGTTTCATAGCCATGTACACCACCTATTTTCTCTAGATGACTAATACCAAGTACTGGTAAATTAATGTCTTTCGAGGGTTCCAGGGGAGAAAGGTTACTGCTCTTCTACTCTTCAGTGGGATCACTTAAGAGAGCTGTTGAAAACTCAGTACAGATAATGGATTCTAATGTCACACAAGCTGAGAGGAAAGAAGTGTGCAATTTACACATTTTGCTCTAGTGGTAGTATTGATTCTGTCCTATAAACCAACTTGTTCCCGCATAAGACAAACATAAAACTGTCTGAACTGAAATGCACCAATCTGTCTAAAGCATCTGCTTCTGGAGGAAGAGAGAGAGAGAAAAAAAAACAACTTAGAATAGCAAGGAAGGACATAGCTTTCTTTTTGTTCTGCTAATGGTCCCATCTGTGAAAATAAAGGGTGTGAAAACCATCAAAAACATCCAGGAACTTTTGCAAGGTGGACAGAGAAATATGCTTTCATTCTGACAACCTTGAACTTTCAGAAAGACGTGATAGAGAAGAAACTAGATGGTGGGAAATATGGAAATAGCAAAGAGCGCATTGGATGGTGGTGTGATTTAACCCCATGTGGCAACTAAACCCCACACAGCCACTTGCTCACTGCTCTGCAGTGGGATGGACCAGAGAATTAGAAGGGTAAAAGTGAGAGAACTCGTGGGCTGAGATGAAAACAGTTTAATAGATAAAACAAACCCATGCACAAAACCAAAGCAAAACAAGGCATTCATTCACCACTTCTCATGGGTGGGCAGGTGTTCAGCCATCTCCAGGGGAACAGGGCTCCATCGTGTGTCGTGGTGGCTCAGGAAGACAAATGACATCCCTCTAAATATCTCCCCGTCTTCCTTCTCCCCCCAACTTTATATGCTAAGCGTGACAACATATGGTCTGGGATAACCCTTTCATCACCTGGGGTCAGCTGCCCCAGTTGTGTCCCCTCCCAGCTCCTTGTGCTCCCCCAGCCTCCTCACTTGTGGGATGGAGTGAGAAGCAGAAAAGATCTTGACTGTCTGTAAATACTGCTCAGCAGTAGTGAAGACCTCTTTGTGTTCTCAACACTGTTTTCAACACAACTCCAAAAGAGTCCTGTACTAGCCACTATGAAGAAAATGAACTGTATTCCAGGTGAAACCAGTGCAGATGGATTTGCAAGTATAGATGCATATGCATGAGAAGTCTCTTCTAGATAAAGGCCTTCTATTTGGAGTAGCGCCATGAAATGCAAGCCTTATTCTCAGGTATATTAACATAAACATTGTCAGCAAACTTGTCAAAATAAGAAAACAAAGGTAAAAACTGATTTCTGGAAAACAGCAAAAAAAACCCCCAAAACAAAACAAAACACTTCTAAGTGCCTTAAAAATAAGAATAAGGTTAAAAGCAGCCCACACATTCATTAAGAGCAAATCATGTCAAACCAATCTAATTTCTTTCTATGAAAGTTAACAGGACTTGTGGATGAGGGAAAGTATGTGACACATGCTGACTTTAGAAAGGCTTTTTACATTGTTGCACATGACATTTTCATAACTAAGCCATGGAAATATAAACTAGATGATACTGCTGTTTGGTGAGCCTAACTGGTTGGAAAACCACACAGAGAATAATTATCAGTGGCTCACTGTCAGACTGGAGAGATTTATCAAATTGGGCTCTTCAGGAGCCTGTCTTTAATTTAATATGATTCAATATTTTCATTACAATGTTGGATGATAGCACAGAGGGTAAGCCTATTAAATCTACAGATGACACCAAACTGTGACAGATGTGAAGACATTGGAGGACAGGATTAGAATTTGAAATGATCTTGTCAAGTCAGAGAAAAAAGCCACATGTAAACCCCTAATGGCAAATGCAAAACTCTATACTTAGAACAATAAACTAAACAAATCCATAATGGGGAATATCTGTGTGAACAACAGTATTGTCTCTGCCAGACCTATTTTTGTTTAAACAGGAAATCTGTCTATGTCTAAACACTGCTGCTATTCCCAAATTCAGTGTCTATTCGATGAGACTAATCTGACTTGGCCAAACATCCATTGCTCATTTCCTTCTCTTTGACACGAAGTGCCTTGGAACAAGTTCTAGGATCCAGAGATTTTCTCATTTCTTCTTCTATCTCATGTGCCCTACTCCTTACCAAAAATGACTGCCTCTAAATAGTCACAGAGTATTCCCTTGCTCCTAGAGTGTTTGACTCTCCTCTCCATTTAGAACATTGGTATTCTCATCTTCCACCTCCTAGCTCTTACCAGCTTCTAAGACATATAAACAATAGCCCTTCTGCAAAGTGTTGATTCTTCCTTTTCATTTTATCTTTTCCCAGTTCTCTCCTGATTGTCTCTGGTTTATCCATTAGTTGTGCATCCTGTAGCTCTTTCTTGCTCCTTAACTTGCAATGCATTAGCATTGCTCAAAGACCTATGCATTAGCTTTGTAAAAAAAAGAGGGGGAATCTCGAGACTCCTGGCAGGAAATTTTCACTTGAAAAACTGGGATTTGTTCTAAATTCCTGGTGAGATTCATGTGGCCTTAAATACCTCAGAGCAAGCTCTCTGTTCTTCAGTTGTTTGTTGAAGACATGATCACAGCAGCTGTGTGTTGATAGCAAGATCCAGAGGAAGGTGGAAAGTGGTTTTATAGACGCGTATCTTCTGAGTTCCAGATAACTCCCAGGCACAATCTGGAATTTCCATAAGCCACTTATCTTCAACCTATCTCTTCCACAATATGGAACACTTATATTCATTTATGTTGACCAGATTAAGTAGAGTTTTAAGTCTCACGTTTGGAAAGAAAAAAATTCTCCATTTATCCCTTTCCCTTTGGCTGAAAATCATAACTTCACAGACCATTCTGCTCCTACTTAATCGTGTCCCCAGAAACTTTCAGGTTAGTCATTAATTGTAATGCTGCTGAATATGGATACAGGTCTGCATCAAAAAACAAAATTAATTAAAGTAACACAGAGAAGGGTTGAATGCCAAAGTTGTAGTTAAGCACTAAAAGCTGAAAATGAGCCATTAGTTCCATTTTACAACAACAAAAAAAATGAAATAGCTTTAGTGAGATGCAAAAATAACAGATTTTCTTGATAAAATATGCACATAACCTTAAGGAAGTTGTGGATGAAGGGGAGGAAATCCAAAGGGAAGCAGGAGGAAAGATCAGAGTGTTAGAAAATATGTAGGGTGATACAATAGTGAAATTGTTCTTCCTAAAGAAGTGAAGATTTGGGAATACTTTTCTCTTAGTTTTGTGGCTTTCCGTCAATACCAGCATCTGTTCATGAATTAACTCCTGAACTTTCGCAACTGACACATACCAAGGTAAATCCCCTCTAAAAGGCAAGTCTGTGCATTTGTAAGCCTTACTGCATTGCAATATTACTGTAGAACTACTGGGTCCTATGGAGAAGTCTTCCTATCTTGTTTCACATCATTTTAAAAAATTGTTATATAGATTTCTGGGGGAAAATGTCTTGGATTTGAGTGATAAAAGTCTAACTGATATCTCTTTTTCCTCACTGCAAGACTCATCCAACACAGTTTTGAAGCTCTATGCAACAACTTAAAAATTAGTAGGAGCTGCACAGCCCTGTTTAAAACAATCTCTAATTGATTATCTACTTGTAAATGACAAGTTTAGATACCCGTGGGACTCCTTTTAGGGTAGTTTTTAAGAGAACCTGAGGCCAAACATGATTACAAAACAGCAGTTTTAACTTTACAAATAGTTTTTTACATGTCTTCACAAGCAAAAAATAAAGAAATCATGCCCTTTCTCTTTTCGTTGTATATATTTCCTCTTTTGTCAGAATACACACACACACACACAAAAACAAACATAAAAAAAGCCTATACATCCTACACTATTAATTATAAAGATGAGAATATAAATCTCACTTGATACTGTAGTAGGGGGATGAGTATGCAACCCCTTTGATTAAAAGGGAGCATCACATTGAGAAATCTACCAAAAGATTCACACATAGTTAAGGCATGACAGTCCCTGAGTCTGATCTTATTCCTTACTCTTTAATTTTATGCTGCAGGTAGAAGTCGTGCATGGGTCAAATCACAAGGACTTAGCTGAGTTAAGAATTTTTTTTAAAATTGAAAATTCAATACAAAAATATAAAATATGTAAAAAACCCACAAGAATTGTTCAAGCAAAGACTGCAGGATTAGTGGTTTTAATGACAACATTTGCAAATTCTGGAAATTTACAGGTCATAAATATGAAGCAGTGATTAAGTAGCACATTTCTTACATAAATATTTTTGGTCTGCTGCAGACTAATGAAGAATATAGATATTTTGCGTGTCAGTAATTTTTACTGGGTAGTATAGATTCATACTCAACACTAATTGCCCAAGATTTTTAGTTCCAAAATCATTTATGAGGTTATTTCTTTTTATATATATATATTTTTTTTTTTTTTTCAGACACGCATGCATCTAATTTGTATGCAAAATTGCTAAGGGGAAAACCTCCCACATCAACATCTTTACAAAAAGTCTTCTCACTCAGGTGTCTCAGCTGGAGAGACTGAAATCTAACTGAATACCTTAACTAGCAGGAACATGTTCATTTAAATCAGATATGAATTAGTATCTGTGTGTTCCTTCTATAAAATCAAAAGTGAAGTAGGATTATTACATTGCATAGGTGGAAACAAATTTGTTCAACATGAGGAGTTTTTAATGTTGATGATTAAAAAAAAGTACAGTACTACAAAGCATGTTTGTGCCAATTCTCAGTTAAATAAGATTCATTTCAACTAGAATCTTCAACTTGCTCCTTTGGATATATATCCCTTCATATTCTGTGAAACTGGTGGACATCAGCTACTAATAATGTAATCACGTATTAAAACCTGTGCTTAGACATGTTACTTGATGCATTTTGAAATTCTATGTTTTGCTTCCTGATCATTTCAGAAATTGAATTAAATTTACTGTGCAAGTTATGTCTCTGAAAAGTTATAGTACACATGTTAAAAAATTAAAAGCATTGATGAAACAGGTGAAAACATGTTTTAAGAAACATGTCCTGAAATCTGCTAAATGGTATAACATCTTGCCAAATATTGAAGGTTTTCAGGGCAGGTTTTTAAAACATAAAAGCCAAATCAGCCAGCCCTGCACTTTTCATATAGACCTGGTTCCTGGCATAAAAAAGCTTTCAGAGTTTAGGATGTTTGCTGCTAACAGGCCATTTTCATAATAGAAGGTAAATTCCTAAAGAACGTAATGCATTTGAATATTGTTGGCTTCTCAGGATCAAAATTAACAAAAATAAAGCCAGAAGAGAGCTGTAATGTCATTAATCAGATAGCAAAAATAACGTTTCTATGCTGACATCTACCTTGAATTCTCAAGATTATTATGAATAACTATGATTGAGAAAGTTGTGCATATTTTTTGTTTGTTTGTTTGTTTGTTTGTTTTTTTTTTTTTTAATATTACAGACAGCAGAGTGTAGGTACCCTGAAGGCATTCTAGAATTTTGCTAGGAAAACAATTACAATGAAAAAGTGTGCATTGAAATTAAGCATGTTTTCTCTTTTTCTGTCTGTGATCAAAAATATGCTTGAGTCAATTTCCCTACCCCTTACTGCACAGAGCAGGCTCAGAGCACACAGACGACACATTTCAAATGAAACTAATTTCACTCCAAGAATGCACTTAATATTCTTCAGCTGCCAAGAGACTTCCAGTACAGGAGACAGACTAGACCCAGTCTGAACAACCCTCCCCAAGACATCTATATAACATGGGCCTTGTGTTCTTGGCACCAATTGTTACATATCACAGGTAAATTCCCATTGTGTGTACTTGGTAAAGTAGTCCTGGGCTCTATCATCACTAGCAAAACTGCTTCAGGCTATGAGATTTTGAAATCCAAGTACAAAGTGCAAGACACCATTTATTAGAGTAGCTCCCCTGTGCTACTGAGGCTTTGAGACCCATCTCGCTGGTGACTTTTTTCCCAGGAGGAAACATATGCAAACCCACCAAGTCTTGATGTCATGTGTTCATTATGTTCATGGTAAAATAGCTTTAGCAGAACAGAATTTAATCTCCAGCATCCACTCACTTGCTGAGTAGTATATAATGCACTTGTATGAGAAAAATCTCAGGTTGGGTTTCTGTTCCAAACCAGAGAGACTTATGGTTAAAAAGTAGGTCTTTCAGTACCTAGATTTATCTTCTAGGACACACCACAAGGAGTTGCTTTAGTATCAAGTTATATTTGCTCTAGTCCAGTCAAAGTGGGAGGCCAAAACAGCAGAAGGCAGCTTAATTGTAAATGGAAACTAGCAAAATATTGATCTCTGCTTCGAGAAGCTGGAAGAAATTGACTGAGGTTACACCAACAAAATAAAATATCCTATTTAGAATACATAATAATTATAACCACTTGATTCATATGATTGTTTCAGTATTCAATTTTTTTTCAGTATACCTTTTCTAACAGCATTTTTGTCACTATTCTTGATTAGCTCTAATTAGACAGAAAAAGTCATAATTTTAAAAGCAAACACTCTTCAGTAAGAGATGGAGAAAAGTAGCTGTGATCGTACCTGTCTTGCTCAATGACACAGAAAATCTATTGTACAAGTGAGAATAGAAACCATATTTTCTGAGCCATAAGCCTGTAAATTTAATCAGAAAGTTATTTTTATTCTCTATTTAAGTATAATTATCATTGGCTATGAAAAAGCACTTTACCAAAATAGTTTGTGGAGTAATAGGTAAGGAAAAAAAGAAACTTGTAGTTAGTTTTTGAATTAATAAAAGGAAAAGTTTAATATATATGCTTGGAAAATATCTAGCATAGTTAAACAAGATCCATGTGAAATATATCCAACAATCTAAAAATGAAGGCAATTAGCAGCAATTATAGAGCTTCTTTCCCAAAACTATGTATTGTAAATCCTTTTAATCAGTGAAAGCACCAATAACATCAAGCCATTGTGTGTCTGAACAGGAAGCCTAGTATGTAAGAACACTTTGCTTTTAATTAACTTTTGGATACCACTTTCTGCAGATTATTATCAGGAGAGGTGCTGCATAGAGGAAACTATGTATTTCAGGTTCCTATTAAAGGATTAATTGTATTTTTAAGTGCAATATGTTAATGAGAAGTAATGGTTGTTTGCTGGAGGTATACTGTACTTAATAGGTTGGTGGATTAAACAGTCCCTGCATTAAAAGGAATTATTGTATTTGTCATAAATACCTTTGAGGATAAATTTGCTTTCAACTGCTGGAGGAATTCTTTGATACAAAACATGAAGGATTACATGAAGGTGACAGGAGAGGTAGTCTGCATCTGTCAGGTGTGCTCCTGATCACAGGCCAAGAAAACTTACGAAGTAACCTGGGGCACATTACGTTTAGAAACCGAGCCCTGTTATCAAAAATCAAAGAATCCGATGTAGTTGAATGTTTTGTATTTGGAAAGGGAAAGGGAAGAAGTAATGCATTTGGAATTTACTGTGTTTCTGTGCTAGCTGAGCTTTTTCTGCTGGGCTCAGTAACCCCTCAGAGGGCAACTGTGTTTTTAACAGTATCTGCTACTGAAATGTAAAAATGAAGCTGCAAAAGTTAAGTTCTCAGTTTTTTAACACAAGCCCCAAGCCATGACCACAGAGGGCAATTTAAGAAGGGGAAAAAAAAAAAACCACCCAACAAATGAACAAACAAAAACAAACAAACAAACAAACAAAACCCCCTCAAGAATTGAGGAAAAAACCCCCGAAGGAACTATCCAGAGTGAATACTTTTCATCTGCTGCTTCAAGGCTGGGTAGTTTCGTATGAATTATTTTTCATGGGAATTTTGCAAGAATCCATTCTAACCCCACCCACCCTTTCATGCTGGATATGGTTGTTAATTGTGCAAGGGCATGGGTGGGGGGAAAATTACTACTGTGATTTTGGAGTAATTTAGTTTCTAGAGACAAGGACTCCTTTTTTAACAAGTGTATAATCTAGAGGAAGCCTTTTCCTACAAAAGGTGAAGACTTGATTTTCTTTCTGTCAAGTATACTACAGGTATAGTTTGTTGACACTGCTGTACACCCAAAGAGTGAGACAGTAGGGTGAAAGGGGGGCTAAGATTTGATTTGGTTGTGCGGGGAGGACTGCACAAGTGGACAACCGTATCATGAAGTGAGTGCGTACACATACCAGCACAATGCCAAGGAGAGAGAGAAGGGGATAAACAAACTTTAAAAGGTCCCAAAAGGAGAAAGAAAAATAGCTTCATGTTATAAACTGCAATAAAGTTTGGAATCCCAGAGAAAGAAATATGAAAGAGCATAATGCAAGAGAAAAGATGTTTGGATACTAATAAAAGAATAAAAAGTATATTTATGGTTATGCTAACCATATGCAAACAGACTTAAGAAAAATTTTTTTAACCTAATTTTTGTTCAAATACCAGCATAACAGTGCTTGTAGTTTTCAAAATAAATTTGCAATGGTACTCTAAATGTTGAAAGCAGACGAGACCCTCAGTTTCTTCAAGTGTTACAGGATGAAATTAAGGTGTGCTACTGGAGAGAACATGCATTTAGAGGAAAAGCACTGATACCATAACCTTCTCCCAGAAAGAAATCTCTCCTCTGCAAACCCGAAACACTTCCTTTCCTGTTTCAAGAGATCCTTCAGCCCTCACACTTCATGACAGACACCTTTTTCAGAATAAAAGTTTAAACTTTCCTTAAGTATGTTTAGACTTGAAAAACATAAGAAAGCTACAGTTGCCTTTGTTTATTTATTTGATGAGGCCTTTTCATGCTGAAATTGGCTTGTCATAGAAAACAGTCTGTGAGGTCCAAACAAAAAATTTAATAGCTCTCGATGAATGATATTCCATTTTTTTTTTCCCCAAAAAGTTCTAGATCTCTGTCATAAGGAAGGATACAAGATCATGCAAGTATTTTTGACTTGTCAGCTTCCTCTATGATTTTTGCTGTGAAGTTGGAAAAAAAAGTAATGTGAAAAAATTCTATTTTGTTACAATGCTAAGTTAAAAGATTTACAGCTGTTTCTCTTTAAAATATACACATAAAATTCTACCATGCTTCAAGATGTAATTTATGTGTTATTGTTTCTTTCATGGAAATTACTAGAATTGTGGTTTCATAAGCTGTGATATTAATTAAAGCTTAGTGTTAAGTATATGAAGGCCACGAGAATCAAACTGTTTAAAACTCTAATAGAAAAGAAAATAGGGTGATAGCAAGTAAGTCTACTATGTACTAAGTATGAATAAGGTGCCCCTGCCCATGGCAGGAAGGTGGAAACTAGATAATCTTTAAGGTTGCTTCCAACCCAAAACATCAATTCTACGATTATGACTGCATGCTTTAAAAAATGTAGGAATCAGTAGAATGTTTACCTGAAGATTTAAGAAATAGAACTTATTTTCTGAACAGTTTAATAAATGTGCCAGGATAAGTGTTAAATCTGCTCCTCAGTCTCATTAGTATTTGCCATCTGAAAGTGTTACCAAGGGAAAGTCTAAGGTAGTCTAAAACAAGGCCAAAATGATTTATATTGGCAGTCAAAGCCAGCCTGCCAGTGCAAGTCAGTTTTTCCGACTCTTAGTGAGTCAAATAAAGAGAAGTGAGTCTGCTAAGATGGTTATTCCTGAAACCAATTAAAGGCAATTCTGAGGTTCTTTCAACTTATCCCATTATAACCTTCAGTAAACCACCACCTAATTTTTTTATTATAATTATTTGTGTAAATGCTAGCTCATAGACAATTAGTATTCTCTGTACGAACTCACATACTGGATTGACTTTGTAGAAAAGCATTGCATAAAGTTAAATGACTTTAGGGATAAAGGAACCTTATACAGGGTGGTTTTCTGAATCTATTCAGCAAGCCATAATATCCCAACCAGCTAGTTTTGAAAACAGTATGTCTGGCTTATGAATTTAGTGGCTTGAGAGTAAAGATAGTGGTAAACCTGAAACACTGAAAATTTATTTGCTGTCTTTGAAATTAAATAATTGCATTGGTCTGCAAAGTTCAGGAAGCTTTGTTATAGTTTCGGTGTTAAAATATTTTTATCTGTTTCAAAATCTTTGTGTTCTCCCTAGTAATCACAATTCCCTCTCTGCATCAGTTGGATAGATTCACAATTCTAAGTTTTAGGAATTTATTTTCTCCTTTGTAGTCATGTGATCTATGGGAGGTTTCTCAGGATTTTTCACAGGTTTTGCACTATCAGCAGAGAACAATTTCCCTTAGTCTGTTGTTTTAGTTTAATTCCAGCTGGCAACTAAACCCTTCATAGTTGCACTCTCATTTCTTCCTGGTGGCATGGGGAAGAGAATCAGAAGGGTAAAATTAGAAAATTTGTGCATTGAGATAAAGACAATATAATAGGGAAAGCAAAAGTTGTGCACACAAGCAAAGCAAGACAAGGCGTTCATTCGCCACTTCCCATGGGCAGGCAGGTGTTCGGCCATGTCCCAGAGAGCAGGCTCCAGCACACCACAGCTCCAAGGCTTGAGAAGACAAACACCATCATTCTAAACATTCCCCCCTGCCTTTTTCTTCCCCCATATCTATATGCTTCACATGATGCCATATGGCATGGAATGTCCCTTAGGTCAGCTGGGGTCAGCTGTCCCAGCTGTGTCCCCTCCCACCCTCCTGTGCACCCCCAGCCTCCTCCCTGGTGGGCTGGGTGAGAAGAAGAAAAGGCCTTTACTTTGGGTAGACACTGCTCAACAGTAACAAAAACATCCCTGAATTATCAACACTGTTTCCAGCACAAAGTCAGCACACCCATTTATATGTTCACACCTCTTCTTCATTAAACATCACATTGACGATTGTTCATCTACGTTAGGATGCCTGACTGATTTGGAGAGAATCCCCAGAACAAGTCACAGGTAAGTCTAGAAATGTATTTACCTTTTACTTTACTTATTTGAAAGATTTATAGAGACTAATCAGTTCTGATACCAGAGATACAGAGGAATGACCTCCCAACAGACCTTTACTTATTCTGCCCTGTATCCTGTCTCTGAAATGATAAACCAGGCAACAGAGATATTTGTCTTCATTCTCCTGTCCAGCATCTTCTAATGCATGGTTTAGGGACATTTTCCTGCTTATGGATTTGCCTGTATTGAAATCAGTCCATATTTTTCCTTCTGGAGACTGATGAAAAGATCCCTGAATTCTCTTTTGGAGTTGTTTTTAAGGTCTGGCCTTGACACCGTCTTTTTTTTTTTGTAATATTCTGTTCCATCTAAGAAATCAATAGTTCATATCAGTAGCTTTTATGTTTAAAATGTAAGTTCCTTTTAAACTCTTTGATTAATTCCACTTATCCTAGTAATATGTTATTATTCATATAAGCAGTTTGCTGCAAAAGATTTATCAATAGCTCTTCATTCTGAGATTTCTGCAGTTAATCTTCTGGGGAAAAAAAAAAAAAAAGACATGGATATAGGAAATTCCCTGAACTCCATCTTAGTGAATGTCAATGCAGGTGACTGACAACTTTTGTTATGCAGTCTTATTACCCTAAAGTAAGTCAGAGCTCAGTTCAGGTAGTTCTTTGCCTCTTCAGGTCAACAGGCCTGAAGGACACTAAAGTCAACTCAAGGCTGATACAGGCTTAATCCTTGGAATTCTTCTCTGGATTCCAGATTGGTGGAAAAATATTTTCCCATTAATTCTTCCATGTCCTTACACAGAGAATCATTCATTCTCTTGCATGTCTTAGAACTGTAGGGAATAGCATGAATCAGATGCAGACTGTAACATGCAGCCTGCATTCAGTTCGAAATGTAAATATTTAGAATTGTGAAATTAATTTCACCTCAAGAGAACTCTCTGTGAACAAACACTTGCAACGAAAATAACAGTTAGGACTTGCAGTTAAATTGTGGCTCTTCAATCTGTGAAGACCACACAGATTACACAACACACTGGAGTTAACTAGGAGTCCGTCTCTGGCACTGGGGCAGGGAGGAGGCTGTGTAGCCCTGATTATGAGGATAATTTGGTAGACTGAAAGATTATACAGATTTTGCACATATTCTGCCACTCAAAGTGAATGTGGTTTCTTGTTTCAAGGATTCTTGTGTACCCAGAATGCCAAGATGGAGGTGCTCAATAGCCTTTCTCACAGCTCTTCTTCTCTTGTTCACGAGTTCAACACAATCAACATTTATAACTGCCACAGTTCTGATTGATCAATGAGGCAAAGAACACTACCAAGAGGAGTTCTCAGGAAAAAAAATATATATGGAAGAGTTATTTAAATCTGCCACCCTCCTTACAAGTAATGCTAAAGGATGAAATCCAAACAAGACACTAATTTGTCTTTTGCAAAATACTGCTATGAATGGTGGGAGTACTGGCAAAAACTGAACACACATGCATGCAACTGTATAACAAGCTTATGTTTATATAATTTATGCATAATATGTGTAAACACTAGTACCAGTGCAACAAGGTTATTAGAGAAGACCTTAAAATATATTCCTTTCCCCTCAGTGGAGAACTTCACACTGAGGACACTATTTTTCCACTTATTAGAACAAAAATTCTCTTGTACCAAAAAGCAGAGAAACGAAGTTTTTGATGCTGGTTCATCATTTGAAAAGGAGTTATCAAGACTCCAAAAAGTTCTAATAAGCAGCCATAGAAAAAAACACAGTAGGACATAGAGATATTTTTCTGATTCCTTGAACCCTGTTACCTGTGCTGCTTTATTACATCTCCCTAACATGTATTCTGATATTATATCCTACATAGTCATTGGCAGCATTTCTAATTAGTGCTTATTTAACAGCTGCTATCTAGTGTTTTGTTTTACCCACTCGTTGTTTAAAGCATATTTTTCATCATATTTACAGTATTTAATTGAAACTACAGTCTTTTACCAGTGAGAGAGTGTAATGTCAGCCTCAGGGTGAACTTTTCCACACTAGGGATGCCCTGAAGTTCTTTTGCTTGTCCACACTGCTAGTTGGGTGGGATATAGATGACATGCAGATGCATCACCTAGAACTGGGTGGCACACCAAATTCTCCCTGACAGAGCTACTGGTTGACCAGCAACCTCAAAATTTAGTATGGTTGCATACTGCAATTGCTGTGTGCCATCAACTAAGTAGGTGTTATTTTAAAATGTATAAAGCCACTTTACTGTCATGGCACTGGGAACTTATCACAGTGTTGGCACCTATCTAATGGATACTGAACTATTTACACTGAAGTGACAGCTGCACTGATCAGATGTGGTTGGGAAGGAGAACAGGAGACTACCTAAACAACATTTAGATGCTGAAATAGACTGTGAAAAGGCGAAGCAGGAATTTTCAAAATTGTGAAGAATAAAGCAGAAGATGCTGAAGTATGGTGATGTGTCTACAAAAAGGTGATTTTTGTGCTTAAGCCAATACAGCCACCTGCATGTCCACCAAACCTGGATCATCACAGCTATTAACTAGACCCCATTTTATCCATAGTTTTTTCTCCCGCAACTGCGTTTCACCAATGAAGGAGGGGTAGGGGCTTAAACAAACAAATAAACAAGCAAACAAACCCAACACTTGTTAGTCTATTTTTAAAATAAACTCTCAATAATTAGGCTGGAAGGGATGATTTCCCTCAAATATCTACCTGCAATTTGGTAAAAACATGTGAATAGCTAAGATTACAATGAAATTTCTTACTTCCAGACAAATTATATGTTTTGTTTGAAATAAAACTTATATATTACTTCCTCCTATCTTTATGTTCCCGTGAGAAAAATGAGAGAAAATCATTTCAGGTTGGTCCAAAATTGATTTTTTCCACAATTTTTCAGGTCAGCCAATGAAGTGAAAAATCAATTCTTCACACAGCTTTAACTCAAGCCCTTCCTGAATATAGAATTATTACTTTCCTCATGAGCATTTTCCATGGCATTCCTCACCACATAAATTAATTTATCTTAATTTGGCATAGATTAATTAATTTATCTTCACAATACTTTTGCAAAGAACTGGGACTGCTATTTTGATTTCACACAAGAGAAGTTGAGTTATAGTTACATTAGAGAGCAAAAATTGCTCTTTTGGATGCTCTCCACAACTACAATCTAATTTAGAAGAGTAGTTAGCTGTTGCATAAAATCCAGAGTTCAGAGCACAGACTATCTAAATGGTCAAAGCACATTTCTCACAGACATCTGCTTCCTCTGTGCTTCCATAGTGCTTTTGTGAACTGGTTTACAGGGTTTGATACTGGACACCAGAGACTGGAATCTAGTTAGCTGTTAGCTAGGAGAAATTTACTTTAAAGGGCCATCACAGAGGAACCAGTTCAGAAGCACAACATAGTTAGAAATAGTTAAGAAGGATAATAATAAAGTAAAAGAATATGTATCCCCTGTAATAGTAAAATACTAATAGTGTTGGATTCTGCTGTGCTCCAACAGAAGCAAGGATACAATACTCTACTACAACACTCTGCTACAAGCCATCAAAAGCTGCTGCCTGAAATAAAAGACTACACAATGAGGGATATAGGATGAGACCATGCATCTTTAAATCATGGATACTATAATGATGATGATGATGAATGTTTGAAGATGTATCTGCATGGAGATGCAAGCAGGACATTCCACGGACAGAACTGCAGGTTCAAGGATGTGCCAAAATTTGCCTGTATTGTTCATCCTCATTTGCATTTTTTTTTAAATAGTACCTTGACATACTGCTTGAGATCCAAGGGAACTCACTTAAAATCATGTGGGACAAAAATCCTGTGTTTTGGTATGATACCATTAAAGTGAACACAAACTTTGTGATTTGTCTATCTCAACATCTTCCTTCAGTCTCATTACTGCACAAGCAAAGTGATTTTCATTCTGAGATGTGATTAAACTCACATTCATGTGCTGATTGAAGTATAGATACTTTTATTGGGAAAAAATATAGACTTCAGTGTTGGCAGTGGAATGCTACAGTACTACACTCTGTGAGACCATTAAATTTAATCCTTCCTTCAGACTCACCCCAGGGGTGATTTCAATTAAATTTGTTCAAAGTTTATCAGTTTCCTGCATGTATGCATAAATGATTCAAAGGCACTTACACATTCACTGAAACAGAATGTATTGAAGGGTGCATATTATTATTTTAACTTTTCTCAGTTATTTCTTCTCGTAAAATTTACCTAAAAGCTGTTTCTATTACATAAAACTCTAGTCCTCTGCATTAAATGCTCTTGCTGTTCATTTGGAAATCAAATCTACTTTTCAATGCAAATATTAAATATTCCTTAGCCATCAAAACTGCCCTTTTCTTTGGTATGATAGTACAGATATTTCTTAGAGGGAAAATGATGACATTTATTTTACTAATGACTTGAAAATCGGTTTTCTGTCCGCTGCTATGAAATATGGCATTGTTGATTTTGATGTAGTTTTCAGAAGACATGATGGAGTTTGTACATGCAGTTCATCATAATTTCTTTATTTTCCCAATTAACACTATGGGAGGTGCACTTTTGCACTAAACAAATACATCAGTGGTGAGAAGACAAACAATTAAAGCTGCACAAGCATCTCAGAGATAACGTTAGATAAGAGGGCAAGCACATAGTTCACAATAAATGTGTTTGCTCTTATCTATCTATAAGAACCTATTGGACATCTTTGTGCCCTGAAGAATTTATCTGCTGGAGCACATTGCGTAGGGCCTTTGTTAACGTGCATCTGCACCTGAAAGTACTGCTTGACTACTCACTTATGTGCCTGTTTAGGGATGACAACTTCATGCATTTCATACTTACAAAACTTCCAAAGCCCATGCTAGATCTTCCTGTGGTTTGGCAGCCTCTCACATCTGCCCAATGGAAAAAGAAGAAAAGAAATTAAGTAGTCATTTTGTGTATGAGTAAAAGACCTCTGCACACTATGTAAGTCAACTGTTTCAGCAGGAAGGGGAAAATGACCAGCAAACTTAAAATATAGATTTCTTCCAAAATATATTTGAGCATTTTTGGATGTAGCCAAAGGCTCAATTGTTAGCAAGCTATAAGGATTAAGCATTACATTTCACTCATCACCTATATGGCTAACCAACTCACTTCAACAAGACTGCTTATTAAATAAACTACCGTTCTGACTGAGTAGGAGTGGCAGACAAGACTAGCATAGTAAGCATTTTGCTTTAATTACCTGCTATAATTCAATCTTTTTATGCTTTTGTTCTGATTTCTTTTCATGATTTTAAACTCTGGGAGAACACAGAGACTTTCTTAAGTTATGCTTTATGGCTTTCTTACAAATGAACTTAACCTGCATTTTAAAGACTACATCAGATGTCATCTCATGCTTCATCACAAATGTGTGAGCCATGAACAACTATGTATAATCTGACTAGCTAAAGCTGACTTCTTGGGGACACCTTCTCTACTCCCTCCACCAGGGAGCAGGGCAGGATAGTGGCTTCAGAGACTTAAGTGGTTCCTCTCTAATGCTGCCAGGACATTCACAGAAAATTAGCGTGCATTCATCCATCAAGCTACCTTGAAAGTCACAGTTGCTCAAAAAAGCCTGCAAAAGCAGCACTGATAGAAACCATAAAATTCAAGGTAGCATACACCAAAGTTAAGATGTAAATATCGCCACTGTGCTCTGTTGTCTAGAAACCAGATCTTCCACACTACTCAATTCACTGCATCATTTTACTTATTTCATGCTGTAATTCCTGCAGAAGACTAATGATGTTAGTACTCTGACTTTTAGTCTGCAGCCGATACAGCTACAGTTGTTTATTTTCATTAATTTGGTCTTGGCTGGCATTATAGAAAAAACACAGCTATACATAATTTGTTTGTACAGTGACTAGCACCAGGGAATATTGGCCCATGACTTGAGCTTCTAAGAATTACAGTAATGAAGATGATTCCCAAAGGAAGGTATGCTTGGCAACTTTCAGATATAAGACAATAAATTTTTCTACCTTCTTTGGAGATAGAAACCAAAGGGAAAATGGGTGGTGCAACTATTGCACATTTTTTATATATAGCTGAGAAGTTTCCTGGAATAAGTCCAGAGAAATATTTCATGGCCCAATCGTTACTTATATAAAATCAGCTAGTGCATTGAATAATTGTATGCTTTTTGGTCTTTAACAAAATCACATCCTAAACTATGTGAAAATTGATCCTCATTATTCTTTTTACCTTTGTACTTTTTAATAGTTTGGATTAAAAGAACATTTAAAAATTTTTACCCATATTTTTTTCAACTAGACACTTAAAATCAGGTATCTGAGGCTTGCTCATTTAGAATCCTAATTTTATTCATTGTAGTCCTATGTTCAGAAGTTAGGAAAAAATAATTTGATAAAACCCAAAATTCCAGAAAAAAAGCATTTAACTTAAAATTATGAGGAAGCTTTGTCTGTATAAATTATGACAATTCTGGCACCTTAACCTTTCAATAAAACAAATTCATAAGTGAACATTAACATTTGCCAGTACTTTATATTTTACACGTCAAACAAATGATTTCTAAGGACTTTTGGGCAAGTGTTTGTCATTAGTATTTGAAACAATATTCTAGTTATTTTTAACTTACAAATTTCAAAGAAATTGAGTATTTAAACCTATAAAAGCAGAATTTTGTTTTCAGGTCATATTTGCAAAATGCATGAGATTTAAAGCCCCACAGCATATAAACATCTGAGAGGTGCTTTGTGTTGTCACAAGTTGTAAAACTTATATGAGAGCCCTGCGTTAACTCTCTTGTGCTTCTGTGCACTGAAGCTAAACAAATTAGGTATTTCACAAGGTAGATTAGTAGAGCCCTTAATACCTTGGTATATAAATGCTAATACTGGAACTCTTAAATAAAGTAAGCAGAAGGAAAATTAAATCTTAAAGGGAAAACCAGTTGTGTCTGCAATCCCGCAGCCAAACCCCCCTGCAATTTCAATAAGTCAATTTGCCCTTTTTTTTCTGGCAAGTGAAGAAAGTAATTTGAATGCTTTAGCAAGAAAATAGTTTGAGGTAATCAATTCAAGATAAAAAGTGAAGGAAAAAAAAAGACCTAGCCCATTTTATCCTGATGCATTTATATGGTTCCATAAATGTACCTGGGTCTTCACAGAGCGTTGAGAACAGATCCTTGCTTTGAAAAGTTCACAGATATCAGTGATAAGAGTTTACACATCCTTTTGCTATTGGACATGCTGAAACACATCTTGCCATGACATAACTCCATCTGCATCACTCCTCCTTCCTCACAGCCCACTTTAAAGAATCATGTTTTAAGGCTGGTTTAATGTATTGTTTTAGGGGAATTTGCATAGTTCACTATAGAGTGGTTACACAAATGGTATTAAATACCCAGCATGAAATCAACATAATGTGCTGAAGTACTGGAATCACATCAATGATAATTCTCAGATATATTTTATACATTTTTTTTTCTTTCACTATCACATAATTTTGTTAAAATTTTAAAAAGTAAACTTGAAAAAATGAGAGCATATTCTAGCCAGTGCTGGTTTTTTTACCAAAGCCTGTACTGTCAAACCTGTTATAAGTGGCATTGACAAACTATTTTCAAATGTAAACAATTATACTACTTTCTTTAACTGGCTTTTCTTTTTCCCCCAAGGGGAAAAAAAAGAATTTTGATTCAATGAAACTTACTGAAATTCTCTTAAATTTAATTTACTTACCTCATTTACTTATTTTCAAATACCTAAATGTCTCCATTTTTCCTTCAAGGGAGGAAAAGCATGTAACCCTCACTTTTAAGTTGCCTCCATCTTAAATCTTCTGAAGGGCTCTTGAAACATAACAGACACTCATACTGCCACTTTCTCTTGAAAATCATGGGTTCCTGAAGAGAACCTTTATTGCATGCAGCCTCACAAAATAATTGCAGCAAAGATGGATGCAATAAAACAGTGCTTGATCAGACACCAGAACACAGACCTTAAGTGTCTAGTCAGAGAAGAGTGTGTGACAAGCCAATTAAATAACTTATCTCTGTTATTATACTCATTTTCCTCTTGTAAAGAAAAAAGAATTTGCCTCAGTCAACAAAATAACTTTAAACCACTTCCCTTTATCCTAGGTCTTCATAATAGCATTTAAACAAGAACTTAGTTAAATATGGAATTTGCCGTTCAATCAGAAATTATTAAGTATCTAGAGAAGCTGGGAGATAGTAAAAAATAGGGTAAAATATGTAAGGCAGACAGCAGTAAATTTTACTGACAGGGAAATTATTGGATCAAATGGTGGCAAACCTAAGGCTAACCTTCTGACTGAGCTGCCTGGGTGCTCTATAAATGATTTTGGTAAAAAACAATTAATTATTTGTTCCTGAAACAGCTGCTGTTACAAATTGAGAAAACGTTCTACACAGAGGATCATCTGTCCTCAAGCAGGACACTTGCATTGATTGGTTCCTCTGCCTAGCAAATGCAGAAGATTGAAGAGCAATGGGAAAAGGATGAAATTCCAGTGTTCATAGGACAGGAACCTCACTCTTAGGGTTTAACAGGAGTACAGGCTACAGACAAAGGACATAGCAAGCTTTAAGCAAGTGAGGAAGAAGACCAGTCCTAGTTTACCCATCACAACATGAACCTGATCTACTGTAAGCGGAAATAAAAGGAAAAAAAAGGTAGATGTATTCCGGGATGGGTAGACATTAATGTCTTTGTGCACAGCCCTATGGAGAACCCATCTGAAGTGTCATTATCTATTCATGCCATGCACATTCAGGAGAGTTGAATTCAAGCCAGAACACAGAATGCACAACAGTGAGGAGAACCAAACCTGTATTGTAGCAGGAAACCAAGAGAGCTGGGGCCACTGTCCTAGCAAAAGAAAGGAGGAACACACAAGGAAGTAGCTCAGAAGACTGCTATCAGCTAGGGTAAATTTAGGCAGCGAAGGACTGACAGAAGAAAAAATAAAAGTGATCGAAGACAATACTTAAGAAAAGGTATGGGCTGCAATTATCAGATGGTTCTTTGCAGACAGAGAATTGAGGCTCTGAAAACGTCTTCCTGTGGTAGAGAACACATAAACAAATCCTGGACAGCTACAAGACCAGCAGACTATAACTGCTGACACTACTGCTTTCACCATATTAGAAAGAAGCTTTTTTCTTTCCACTGTGATGTTAATGATTGAAAGAAAATTTTTTCCCCCTCAAAGTTTTAATTTGTATGAGAAAGGCTGTGAAAACTACCTGTATGAAAAATTAATGTTCTGCTTTTGTAAAATGGCTTCTAATACAGATATTTCCCAAGGGAAAGTCCAGCTGTATGACTGTATATGACATGGGGAACTTTTTGCCAAAGTTCTGGAAGCATGCCACTACTCATATGGGATACAAGAAGTTCAATCCCCATTGCAAAGAAATTTGACATGTATTTTTCTTGTCTCATCTAAACCTCCTTTAACATTAGGTCTCAGAAATTTTATTTGCCTTCATATTTGAGAAGGCTGGGATTTTTATGACACCAATGAATTTCAAATGTAGAGATTTCTCGCATCCAAATTTCAGTTCTGCAGAAACTCAGTTTTATAAAGAACAATATAGCTTTCCATAGTCTTAGACACACAAAATGTAACAACAACTCTTAAAAAGAAAGAAAAAAGGAAAGGTTACTGACATCCATATCAAGGCTCAACTGTTTCATTACAAAAACAATTTTAGAATATGGGAGGTAAAAAATCAGACATATGTTGAGTTCAGAATTTTTTCAGTCTCACAGGTGAGCAGTGAGAGTTGAGAAGTCTTCATACTCCATTGAAGATGGATTTGACATTACTATGTTACTGGTGATGTCAAACATAGGCTGCTCTGGTTTGTTTTCCCTGTCAGTTAATGCACAGGAGCCAGACAATTTAACTACTCAGGGGACAAGCTTGGCAGAGGAAGAACCCAGATGCCAGTTTATAGATTTTGCTTTTCCAGCAGTGGCATTTGAATCTGGTTGGCCTTTGACTGATTTTTATTGCAGACTTTTTCAAGTTTCTATGTAGCTAGTCTGTAACAGAATTACCTTTCCCTTTGGAAAAAGTTGTTGCAAAGACATTTCTAAGTATTTTTAATGGATTTTTTATGATTTTTAAAGATGATTAATTTTATGCAACTTGTGTAGGTACGGTTTGGTTTGTAAGACGGGAATCATTGCATACAAACTAGATATAAAATACAATAATTAAAAGAATATAAAACTATTGCTCAGGTGGAAATAAGATGTCTGATGCCTATCCAATGCCTATCCAGTGTAACCTATTGTTTTTGGTGTTTACATAAAAGATTTGAGGTTAAAAAATCCCAAATCCAAATGCATTCCTGAATTAGTGAGCTTTCCTTCCACAAATCCGTCCTTGGCCTCCTCTCTGTCTTACATAAGTCAACAAGTTTTGTCCATCTGTTATTGTTCCACTAACACAGCCACCATCTTGACGTAATATTTCTGCAAGATGAAAACAAATTTTTCCAGCTCCCCACTTCATGAATAAAGCTTTTATTACTATTTGACTCACCAGGAGTAAAAAAGAGACTTGAAGACAAGGCCAGATTACAGACTGCATGAAATTCCCAAGTAAGCCTTAATATGTCTTGGACTCAGTCTGCTGGACAGACCATTGGTCCCCCTGAGACTGAATGTTGCAAGTGAGCCCAAACAGGAGGCTGAATCACTGCTGGCATGGCCTGAGTTATAAAGAGTGATTGGAGCAGGTAACTGTGTGCCTGGTACTATACTTATGCTTCCTAGCATGTGCTGGAAGAAGAGTGCACAAAATGCCCAGTCTCTACTCAGTGGTATGTGCTTTATTAAAGAGGGCCTGGAATGCTCTCACCAGCTTACAGTTACAAGCACAGAGCTGGTTTTGTGGTTTGGTTTGGTTTTTTTACAAGGTTAATGCTCTGATATATCTAAAGCCAGGCTAAATATACACGTTTGTCTAACATTACAGGGTGGGCTTCTATTCTAGAGATTTGTTTTTGTTTAACCAAGTAGTATTTCTTTGAATCGTTGCCTAAAAATGTATTACTATCTCCATTTATAATTATACTTCTACAAGTCAAACATCTTATTTTACTTTGTACGTTAGGATACTCTGAGGTATATGATTAATAGAAAAAGAAATTCTCCATCTCTTCAGACACATAAAACAGACCTTGGCACATGACTTCACTCAGTTACAACAGCAAGATTGAGATTGAACCTCTTTTTCCCTACAGATACTGCAAACATGTTATATAGACTTTAAAAAATTCTTATGCAATGCATTTGGGTATAAATATACATTAATAATCCTTTCTTCCTTTCTGAATTATATATATCTTTAAAAATATTTGTTTTTACTAAAATATAATCTTCTAAAGCACATGATATTTACTTAGGCTCATGCTTTCATCATAACCTAATCTGCCATATTTCAGCTGGATTTGCTTTTCATTCAGATTTCTCCATTGTCCTAGCAGTATTTAGAACTGAAATCACACATAATTTACAATATTTTTCCATGCTAAAGTGTACATTTAAAATATTTGTGGCATTATCACATATTAATTCTATGTATAATTGTGATATTTTAAAATTATTAAACCATACAAAGTGGCTTCAGCAAACCAAAGATTATGTGTTCTTTATTGACTGCTGTAGCCAAGTGTCAGATGAACAATTCTTTTTTTTTTTAAATGAAGGAGAATGCAATTGTTTTCTTATTAATTTTCTTGCTTTAAAACTTACCACTGTGTCTTTTCAAATACGGTGAGAAGTAACATAGTGAACAGCTCTACCAGTCCAACAGCTCCAGGTCACTCTATCACTGTTGGGAATATTGTTTTAACTCTCCATAATCTTTATAGCCTAACTTTCTTCAGGCACTACTAAATAAACCTTTAAAATGCATCAAGGATGTCATTAATTCAAAAAAAGAGGAGAGCAAAGCATAGTTAAGTTAAAAAAAATTATTTGAATTCAAGTCACTTTCCATCGGGATCTGTAATATAGCTACACACCTGTACTGAGCTTTGTCCTAGATGTTTTCCCTCACAGTGATGAAAGAAAATGAACAGTGAAGAAGATGGGTAACAAATGCTTGCTTCATAGTTAAAATGTATACAACTAGAAATTATGTTTCTGAACAGAAATATTCAAATAATGCATCACTTCAAATATGAGTAATTCACCTGCATGCTCTAAGAGTAGGTTTTGGGTGTCAGGCATCCTACTCAACCCAGGTAGCATAATACCCCACCCACCTTACAGCCTAATATCGAGAAACACCAGATGAGTGGGATGAAACAATTTCAAGGTACACTCTATTATCTACCCAAAATTGCCACGGAAAGATAAACATATTCTAAATTATCTTGTAGCATCCAATGTGACAAATACTCAAATACGACAAATGTATTTGTTGGTGGTCTGCCACAGGAACAGATAAATGTCCCTAATTCCCATTTCGTAATGGTATATGATTGGTAGGAGATAAAATTAAAAGTGATGGAAGATACTGGTCTCATTCATACTGGTGAATTTCATGCTTGTGCAAGCCTTGTTCTTCTGGCTGGAAGGAGACCTAAGGCCACAACCTAGTGTAATGTCTGCACATATAAGGCCACTGCTGAACAAAAAATATCAGCTATTTGTGCTAAAAATGGTTTTCATGCCACATGTTGTCTAAGATTTCCCTAAACATGTCCTTTGATCAAGTGCAGGTCTTCAATAGCATACTGAGACACTGCCACTTCACGCTGACGTGCAATCCTCCCCCTCCAACAGTTTCTCAAAGAAATAGAGAACTAAACTTACCTATTACAAGGGGTTTGTTTTTGTTAGTAGTTTGGGGTTGGGTTTCTTCCTGTCTAAAACCCATTTACTTCTTCAAAAATATATTTTAAAAAGCTTAGACATGCTTAACCTGATATTCTCAGGTAACCCATGGAGTGCACCAGAGCTGACTTGTGTTACACAGAATTGCAATGAGGCAGTTCACATGAGGAGTCTGCCTGTGCGAGTGATTCTCTGACTGCAACCAGTGCTTTGTGCTCGCCATGGTGTAGACAGATTCCTTGACCCAAACTTTTGTCACAGACATATTTTCTCCTTCCATCCAGCTTTCTCTTTCCTTCTTTCTCCTTCCTCTATGTTTGCTTCTGATGGACAAAAGAAAAAAAACATATTTCCAGGCAACTTGCTATATTTACAATCAAGTGACATGGCAGCCAGACCATTACTTATCAACTCTCCATTAAACTTTAATAGATTAATCATCAATTATTGAGGCATTAATGTTCAGATCCAGCTGTGCTGTCCCAGTTCAGTTCACAAGTGCCAACAAAGATACTTTATGGCCTACGCTGCTGAGCATTCAGATTCTCAATCACCTCTTACTCTCACATCTCAGTTTTCTGAAGCAGAAAAGAGAGCATTTTTAAACTGAGTATGCAGACAGAATGAGAGAGAAGAAGAAATTTGAGATAAAGAATAATTTTCCAGTGCATGGGATTGTTCTGAGTTTTGTAAATAAACATCTGCACTTAAGAACTGAAAAAAAAGAACCAAACCCAAACCCCAAAACCCCACCACTTGAATAGCAGATTTTTAAACTAGGTAAAAAATGCTAATCTGAAACATGTTATGCATAGAGTCTATAACATGAACAAATGCATATCTGCCACATAGTGGCAACAGAAAGGGACAGTGACTTATTACTATACAATAAAAGAAAGTCCAGCATTCTAAACGTAGTTGAACTTTGGATCTAAAACCAGACCAATTTTTATAATAGCTGTACACATTTTTTAAAGCTTCTGAGACACAGAGAGTACTAATAAGAGTAGCAGATGATTTGAAGTGGCCTTCTTTCTCCATTAAGAATGAAAACTGAAATTCTGCACCATATGTATGTTTTGTCAGCTAGAAGTACTGAAGCACAGGTCAGGAGTCAATAAGACTTTAACTAAAGGAATTGGTACTTACATATACCTTCTTTGGAGATCACTGTGCACATGCCATAAAGACAGGCTTTGTCAAGCAATCTTTCCCTTCCCCTACCCCTGCCAATATCAGTGTACCTGTCAATCCATCTGCCTATTAGTATGCTGTTCAAGGTTGAAAAGAAATACCAAAGCAGTGTCTCTCAGTCAGTTTTCATTGCCACAAGGAATAAACAATGAACAGAGAAACTTTAGCACTAGTTCATTATAGTCACTTGTAAACAATTAAGAATTATAAGCAGACTCTGAGAGCAGGCAGGTAATTACTGAGATAAAAATTATATAAATCAGCATGCTGGAGCTGTCACCTGCAAATCCTACAGGGGAAAGAGAAAATGTATATTGATATATAAGGAAGGGCACCATTGTGAAATGCTAAGTGTATTACCAATCATTTTGTTAGCTGATCGTTTTCTTTGATGAGCCTGAGAAACACCAGATGGAAATAATTTTGTCTTTGGCTTTCACAGAAGATTCAAGTACCTGGAAGAGGAGATTGGAAAATAAAAATTCAGTGCTGTTAATACAGGCCCCATACAGTTTAGCTAGGACTGGGGTATTAGGTTGACCACATGAGAGGTTATTTAGCAAATATCTCCTGTACTCCAGAATTGACAGGCTACTGGTGCTTTCCAGACTCCCTGAGCTGTGTGCATTGTTCTTACAGATATGCTTGCACAAGAGTATATGCTCCAATATATTCTCCTTAGAAGAGACAGACATTGTAGCTGCACACTGTAGACCAAGGTCTACCTCTCTGGGCACAGAGGAAAATTTTATCAAAGTGAGTTGGTACCCAATTACTTACATATGGGTGGAATCCTTATGTGGTTGAGGATGTCCTCAACCACACCTATAAACTAAAAAAACCCTGAAAGAGCACCAGTGGACTTTGCTTACAGCACAACCCTCTGATGGATATTGTGAGGGAATATGAGTAATGTTTCCTTCTGTTCATTTGGCAGTGTATTGGAAGACTAATAAAATCTGCATTAATTCCAGGAGAAACAAATGTACAAGAGGACATACATTTAGACTACCAAGCTGGTTTGCATTTCTGACTGTCTTGATGCTTTGAACTGTTATTTTAAAGCCAGTTGAAAAGCAGACTGGTCAAAAGAAAATTTATATGTGTATTAAAATAATTTCACAAACATTTAATAGAAATTGTCACTCTTTCCTCAAAGCTGATGGAAAGAATAGACCTGAAGAGCCTTTTAGAGTGAAGAAGACGAAGGCAGGTTTTGTGACTGTTTCAAACATACTTATATGTGTATATATAATTTTTTTTTTTTTAGCTCTGGAATAATTCTCTTTTTTCCTCTTTCTTTCATACATTCACACACACAACAACAATGCATCTGACTAGAAATCATTTGATACATGTATTTGACATAAATTTGCTAGCAAGCCAAATACACAAGACAGTATAAGTCTGTAGCTATACCACCTTGGGCTTTGATCTTGTCAGATCTCATAAACTAAGCAAGATTGGGCCTGCTGTGTAATTGGGATGGAAGACCTCCAAGGAAAACCCAGCTGTTGTAGGAAGTGGTGTTGGTCACTCAGTAGGTGGTATTCTTCACTCTGGCTCTGCACTGAATCAATGCTGTGCTAAGATGCTGCCAGTGGTATTATCTGTGCACCATACATAAATCTAAGATGCTGACCAAGTGGGCTAATTAGATATCCCCTGGCACATTTCACAAGAGCTAAAATTGTTAACTGCAGCAACCTGGATGAAGTCCAAACTGAATAAATACATTATGCCAACTTAAATATTCTCTACAGTTGCAACTAAATAAAGTATTTAAATAAATTTAGTTCATTGTATACTGTTTTGTATCATTTATGTACATTGTTAAACAACTGCCACATTTTACTCTAGAGGTGATGACATTTCACTGTTGGTTGAACTAATTCCTGCATGGCCTATAAAACACAGCCACAGTGAAAAGCATCTTGTAAAAGTAAATATTTATACAAAGCATTTTTACTGCTATGCAATTGGTTTCTCAGAATATATCATATGCCTTAGTTAGGCCAAGTTCTTTTTGTGAACAAAAAATAAAATTAAAAGAATTTTCTTATATTTTTAGCTCCTTATTAATTCATCATCTAGGTGAAATTCGTCATCACTATGTACATTTTGGCAGATGGACAATATTTTCCTTTACAATTACCTAAAATTAAAAATAAAACAATGCTTTTCAGATCTTCAGAGCTTCAAATATCTTAAGACTGGACAGAACTGTATTAAAGTTTGTATTGTGCATGCAGCTCTACTCCAGACTGTACAGAATTCACTGAGCCATTAAATAAAGTACATTATTAAAATCTCAATGTTATGTGACATAATTATGATGAAGTTTGGAGTAACATCTTGAATTTTTATTGCTCTAAAATGTACAAAGTTAAAATTAAAGCTCCTTACTCAGCTTTGAATTTTAGACCTCTGATAACACTGTAGGTAAAACATCAGCAAGAAGCGAGATTAATGGCAATGTAATTTTCTCAGGAGAAAGAACCTCTCCTGTTAACATTCCAATTTAATTATTTAACTGTCATTTTAAAAAATTAACACATGATATAAAAAGCTATACATTGGATTACATTTGTATAATTTTGCCAAGACTGAAACTGTGTAATTCAACACAATTTTATTTGGCAGTACTCATGTGAAAGGAAGAATGTATTTAAATGTTCATTTTAATGACATCTTGTTTGAACAAGTCATAATAATTAAAGATATAATAACTTTATCAGCAAAATTAGCTGTCAGATCACTATTTTATTGTTGATCTTAGAATATGATGAAATAACCCTATAGAATATTTTCGAGGGAGGGAGGGAGGGAGAGAGGAAGGGAGAGAGGAGTGCTGAAAAAAAATCAACGATTCCTAATCATGTTGAAATCACAGATATTACGGAGAAATGTGGACCATCAAAACAAAAGTAGCAATTCCTGTATTACTCTGTCCTGGTATATTCTGGATGTCCTTGAAGGAAATTTTCTTGGACATTCTCAAGATTTACACACGAAAGTGGTTTTTTTACAAATCAAATGGATGAGTTTGTTACAAAGTAATCAAACAACTGTATTTTCTTAAAACAAATTTTATTTGCTAAAATTCTGGAATCTCTTACTGGCTGTAGGAGCACTTCATCTCACTCAAGAGTGCAGTGAGATGCCTAAACTCATTTGTGAGCCAAATCCCAGAATCTTTTCTCTCACCTAAGCAACCAAGCTCATCTTTTTCTTTTTCAACTTGTACTTCAGTGTTTTCTGGCACATTTTGTACTGAAAGGTGTGCAAAACAGAAAATGTACCAGGACAAATAACAGGAAGTGAAATTTCCCAACCCAGAGTGAATGCTCTGAACATTAAAGTGAAGAGTTTAATGCTGATGGATTTATTCTTTTTCTTTCATGCAATTTCAGGAGGAAAAAAAGTCCATGTCTTTCTTTCTTTATTGTGGAAAGCCTTGAATAGGTTGGAAGTGGACTACAACACCCATATACACATATATATACACAAAAACTAACCTACTCACTGGCCTTTCTTCCAACTCTCACCCTCCTTGGCTTCTGTCCAGAAGAGTTGAAATAAGCGTTCAACTTGTTTTAAAATATAAAATTGCAAAGTTTTTATTACAGAAGTTTAACAAAAGATGAAGTGAATACTCCTTTCCAACTATTTCCTAAAATAAATAAATAAGCAGGTAAAGATGATCCATGTTTTTGTCATTATTTGTATCTAGACTCAATTCTTTTATCTTTAAATTCAGAGGAAACAATATTTAGTCACAGAAACATAATTTAGATAAAAGAGTATATTAACATTAATTTGCCTATTATTTGTTAATTCATATACTATTTAAAAATGGGCTGAGGTAGGTAGATTGAAGTGTTAAACAAAGGTGTGGGAGATGGGGAAGGAAAGGGGAAACCCAAAGCTGAGAAATTTAAATTCAGACCTCAAATAAGCATGAATTACTCCTCCTGATGTTAGCGGATGTTTTAAAATAGATGCGGCCACAGATTTCAGATGCCTAAAGGTAGAGTTCTAAATGCACATTTAGGCACTTAAGTAACACTGGCTTGATTTCAAAATACATGTAGAACTGTAACTCCCACTGTTTTTGAAATAACATTTTTGTCAGGTTATATTTATGAAGTTTATCTCAATGCAGAGTTGGAAGCTTAGGGATCTGAAAGTTATGAGCACTATTAATTGATTTTTTTCCAGAAATATAGTGATACATTTTAATGTGTAGTCAAAAATTGTATTTAGTGTCCTTTTCTAATTATCATACACACATGGTGAAGACAGACACAACAAAGAGATTTCTCTTTCCACCGGTAAAACCAAAGACAGAGCTTGGCAGAAGGCAAATGTTGCTGACGTCTCAGGGACACAGGTGCTTCACCCTTTTGAAAGAGAAATAATTTAGGTGCTTAAATAAGGGTTCTAGAGAGCAATTGTGGGTATTTAAAAAGAAGGTTTTTCTTGGTTAGTCAGTAAGGGCACGTCTTACCATGTCTTTATTGACCTGAGTGAAACATTCATTGAGACAGTTGAAAACCAAAGGATACAACAATGCTTCCCCAAATTTTCTGCAAACTTTGGGTTTGTAGTAATAGGCAGAAAACTTTCAATAGAAAAAAACAATTGCACTTTAGGAAATTGTATGGTGCAAGCATTTGAGGATTTCATCACTCAATTATGTCCAATAGATTAAAAAGGGTAGTGGATTAAAATAGCCTGTTTCTTATCTCTGCATGTATTATATCAAACTGCTTAAATATAAAAACTTGTCTTTTCCACATTGGATATAATTTTTCTTCTTGCAGAAATTTTAAAAGTTTAGGCTTAAGTAGGCTAATGAAAAATGTTAATTTTATTGATTTTAGTCCCAGTTATATAACTATTTCAGTAACTATCTTTCATGAATTTTTGCTATTGTACTTAAATTAGGACTTTGTGCTTCAGCCATGGTGATAGGTACTGGAAAAAGTGAGACATATGTTTAGATGCTGCAATTCTGCATTGTTTGGCAAATCCTTGGTGAAAGAGAGTGACAGCAATTTACATGCCTTTAAAATCTGATCTTTTGCCTGATTTTATATCCACCCATCCATCCATCCATCCATCCATCCATCCATCCATCCATCCATCCATCCATTCATCCATCTATCCATCCCTCCATCTATTTAAGACAGAATGCATATTTATCAACAAATTTACATTCAATGATCCAAAAAAAGGGAAAGGATGAAAGAGATTATTCATTTCATCACACTTTAGACAACTATGCTAAAATTTCAGGACTGTGAATACAAAAAATCTATAAATGAAAATCAAAATTTCCTTTAAAGGCAATTCACATACCCTTGGGTCCATGCTGTCCTACAGTGGATTAGAAATGAGCAGACTCATGTTTCTTCATTTAAAATAAAGATGAAGTCAAGAGTTTAAGGGTTAACCCAAAAGCATGTGTTCCACATTACGCAGAGAAGAGAAGGAACAAGAGGAACAGGAAATTGACAGCACAGAGGACAACAAAGTCTTAAATTCAATGTTGTGTTTAGAAGACAAATAATACCAGGACAGAATAACATCAGGAAAGAAGTACTTCTACAACTTAAATGGAAGGCTTTAAAGGACACGACAGCTGTAGGAAATTCTTGCACAAAATTATACCTGCATAGGTTAGTTTCAGGATTATGATGTTTTAAACATTGCTAAAACGTTAATACAGAGCTAACGTAGACATCCTTTGCAAATGTAACAGTTTTCCACTTTTATGTCTATAGGGAAAAAAAAGTCCTCCACACTACATCTGCAAAACTCAGATGAGCAACCAAATGGGTGTTTTCCTAAGTCTGTATATGCTTTCCGTGCTTACTTTTGTAATTATTTTATTTTCAGCATGTTGTATCAGCCCCCAACTAAGCTTGGGTCCAAAGTATTTTAATATAAACCAGAAATACTCACATAAGATGATTCTTAAAAATAATGAATTCAACATATGCATATTTGTTTTAATTGACCACAGACTGATGTCACAGATTACTTGAGATGGAAATGTACCTCTGTGGGCTTATTCTTGTTTCCTTATGCACAACACCCAAAACATTGCACACAGTCTGATGCTGGTATTTCTCTATGTTACTACTGTTGAAGACTTAACCTCAAATCACTTGCAGTAAGTTGTCAGTAGGCAGAACAAAAATGTTTTGATGTTTATGAAAAGCTATCCTGAACCCTCTGAAGTTATGGGTTTTTTCCAGATTGGTTTGGAAGTGCTTCAAATAGAGCTTTCTTGTGGGATTTGACTCTTCAAATTCCGTCTCCAGACACAAACCAGAGGTGGCAAAGATGTTTAAGAGCTTTAAAAGTCATATAATTCAGAGGCAGCTCCAGAAATCAATGCTAGCAGAGAGAAGCGAGTTATTTTCCTAACTGACATGTTTTCTACTCTAGTTTCATTATTACAGCCTTAATGCCAACACAGAGACACTGATTTTTCTCCTTTAATATAGCGTTCTCAAAGAAGATGATTCCAGCATTTTAGGATTGACCCAAGTCTGGTCAGTCACTGGCTGAGTTCTTCTCAGCTGGAGGATTGACCACTATATACAGTTAAACACTGGTTCATGTCCCTGTTTTGTTGGGCTTTTGTACGTTGTGCGGGCTCTACTAAATTATAAACTGCCTGTTTGTTTTGTATTGATTTTTGTTTGTTAAAGTTCTCAAGAGGTTGCATGACTTCATTCATACAGAGAAATGCTTCATGAAATCTTAAAGCAGAAGCTACATTGTCAAAAAAAAAGAATTTACATTTCAATTCTCACTATTCCAATTGAAATTAGATTTTTGTTTACTTTTCAGACTTTTATAATGTTCATTTTTTCCCTTTACTTCCTATGTTTGGAAATTTATCATTAAAGAGTAAGTTCAATGAGAAATCATTCAGTATTTTAATATAGCCTATTGACTTTTTGAAAATGCTCTGCTCTTGGAAGGGCTCCATTCTTGAACTGAATGAAGAATTTGCAGAGACATTGCATTTCACTAAAGCTGTTCACTCATTCAACACAGATTTCCATCCATCATGCAACATAAAAGTCTGTCTACTAACAGCAATTAATTAGTCTTCCCACTCACTCCTTTGACACTCACATTTCAACAATTATTTTGTATTTAAATAGTAGACAGTGTTTAAAACTGAGCTGTACAGAGAAGAACATTGTTCTTTCCTAGTCTTTCACGAAGGTGAAAACCATTCCATATGCAAGTCACCAAGGTAGCCCCTAATGGTAGATATATTACTGAAAATTGTGCTAAATGTATTTTTGTTTTCCTCCTCAAATCAATTAAGAAATGAACATAAAGGCCTCAATAAAGGGGTTGTCCTACCAGTGGCAGCAACAGCAGAACAAGGCACAGAGCCATGACATGCTTTTCCTTCCTCCAATCCTCAAGACATCTCTCAGGTACACTTTGCAGATGGGTCTGTAGCTGGCAGTCGAGCTTTTCTAACTCTTCAGTCCCTGTTACCTCTTCAAAGTTAAAAATGACAGATCCACTAGGACAGCATAAAGAAAAAAAGCAGAAATTTTAATTTCAAATTTGTGGAATTTTGATCAAATTCAGAATGAAAACAAAGTTCCAGGGGTCAGGAATTCCCACAGAACAAAACCCCCATTTTCCAAACCAATTCAATGAACTATTAGGTTCCTATATTTCATAGAATATATAAAGAAAGCTCTTAAAAAGTGTGTTTATTATTTTGTTTCAAAAGAAATCTCAAGTCTACCTCCCATTCATGTCAAACTCCACCTAATAATTCAGAAATGCTCAAGTAATGTTGCACACATTTCAGATATGAAGAAACAGACCTGCCCCAGAATTTTCCATTTTTGCTTTGTATTTTAAAACAAAATGAAATCAGATTTTCACACTTTTCAGTCTTTGACTGCATACATGTATTTAATCTCTGAATAGAACATGAAAATTTCCTTGCCTGGTAAAAATAGTTGATATTTCTTGACCTGCAATGTACTGATAGATTCTGATTGCCAAAATTGTTAAATGTATGTACAGACAGTGATCTTACGGTTCAGTTTTTGCAACACTGTTGGATGTATAGAATTAGAACTGGCCCTTTGGAGTTATGCTTAATATTGAAACCAGAGGAAAAAAACCACCCCAAACCCAAAGAGAAGCACATTAGATTCAGATTAAATAGTAATTTAAAAGTTTATAAATGAATTGGCAACAAAAAGAAACAGAGTAATTTTAGAAGAATATTGATCACAAGTCAGTTGAGACCAAGGAGAGAAAAGGAAAGCTGTGCAGATATGAGGGACTGAGAAGTTATATTACTGGGAAGGAAAGAAGGAGAGAGAAAATATTATAATATCGTAAAATTTCAATACCTATAAGAAAATATTAAACTGCTAGTAACACTTTAAATGGAGGTCCTTAAATGCTGATTCATATACATGTAATTACTGAGCTTTTGTAGGATCTTTTTAACGTTAATTGAATTTCCATTGATTATTAAGAGCCTGTTTATGTAAGGCGAACAACTACATGGATGTTCTATTACACAGCTGTAAAACCTCAGCAAATACCGTTTTAGGAATGATTTGGTGTTTAATTAGCATACCATAACTCTCCTCTTAAAACTAAATTAAATCTCTATTTGAGAAACTTAATTTAAAGTGTTAGCCAAACATGCATACCTGCAAGGTGGTAATTTCAGATTTGTGGTAGCAGTCAAGGTCTAGTAATTCTGCAGTGCTGAAGGTTAGAAAATCTGAACTCAATTCTCAAAGAGGTGATTTTTAACCTGATTTGCCATGTACACATGCACACAAACAAAAGACAAGAAGTGATCACGTTGCTGTTATTTTTCAATCTTTAATTAACTTTGAAATATAATCACCAAACAAATCAGCAAAATAACACAAAAATACTTAAACACTATTTTTGCTAGAATTGTAATATGTTCGTGAATATTTACAGAAATCTAGTGTTAACTGAGGTTTCATTTTCTGTTTGGGCAATTTTTTCATCACAAGAAAATGAAGGTTCTTCTGTCCACCCAATGGGATTTGCCTCTAAGCTTCCTTCTTTGCCTTCCAACAGGCATGAAAAGTGCATCAGGTCTGTTGCTGTTTTGCAGACTATCCAATCTTACAAGTAGAAGTGAGAGCTAGGGCATGATATCACTACACACTTGAGCTCGGAGAACATCAATCTCTTTCTAGCTTTTGCATTAAATTTACTGTGTAAGCTTTGACCAAGCCAGGTTTTGAGGTGCAGATCCAAAGCCAAAAAGAAAAGGCTGAAACCTCAAGGGGTTAGGGCAGAGAAAAACCCAAGACCACCCCACAGTGCTATTGAGATTGCTGGGTTTCTATGCATGACGTCCTATGCAGTTAGCAGAGCGCCTGCCTGAAGCGACAGAGCCTGCCAGAACAGCATGCCTAGACCTAACCAGGAAACCACTGTCAGCAGGGAAAAATCCCCACCCAGACTTGCAAGAGGTGACTACTAGATCCTGTCTTATTGAATAATCAAAGGAGCAGGTGGGAGTGGCACTGTCACAGCAGCTCTTCCTATGGCTCTACATGGAGCAAGTGAGCTTCACGGAGAACTGTAGCTTTTTGAAACATTTGTTTTCCTTCCAATGCAAAAGAGTGAGAAAACACTGAGATTTTAGAGAACAGAACTTTCATTTTCCAGCAAATTCCATGCATGTAGGACAAAATATGGCCTGCTTTGTTGAACAAACACATTAGATACATTGTCAACTGACAAACAAACTCAAACCAGACTATTTCTTGTGAGTCACCATTCAATTTTCTAAACCTGGCCATCCCCTTCCTTTGCAACTCCTGCGTCAGCAGAAGACTTACGGAAGCAGCTCTCAGGGATGCAGAACATGTGGCAGGAGAGTGTCAGAGTGGGTACTACTAAGTACTGAGCACTCTCAGTACTCCCAAGCTCACTATTAGCTCCTCAACAGACACCCAAGGTGCTGGGGATTTCCTGCCACCCCTTAAAGCCACAGAGTTTCAAGGGAGCCCTCTGGTCAGGCATCTAAATGCAGTTATCCCCTTTCTAGTGCAAAGCATAATTCGGGGCATTTGCAGCTTGAGTTGCTTGGCAGCCTAAAGCCCAAGTGAGACTTTCCCTTCCCCTGGCAATCCACCTGCTTAGCACTTGGAGCACAGGCCAAACCATTCTGCCCTGATGGTCTTCTGAAGACTGAATTTACATGAGCAATGCCTTCTGGCATCTGTAATTAAAGGAGGAGGATTTTTGCTATTACTTTCTAAATCACATTAAAGTAATGTCATGTCCTTGACTGATGATATACTGATGAGCTGCACGTGGGCAAGGATATTTCAGAAGTGGAACTGAGTTTTTTGTTAAGCTAAAACAGGATGAAGTCTTTGCCTGGCCTTGGTGTTACCTAGGGTGGGGCATCACTTATAATATAGTGGGCAGAAGATCTGGCAGAGGCCAAAAGGGAGGGAATCTTGCATTTTTCAAGATTCAAATATATGCTGAACATATATTTCTGAAACATTCCCTGTAATTTTTTTTAGTAATAATGCATCCATTTTACTCTAATTTGAGACATGGGGCTAGCCAAGGACATGTTACTGGAAAAAGAAAGAAAAAGGCGAATTTTCAAAAGTCCAACATGATGAGAACATGAACAAGCCAGTAAAAAAATCACCCATTCATTTATGAATTTTACTCCAAATGGCAGTAGCATCATTTTTTCTAAAGCAAATAAATAGAAATATGTTTATTTGTTGTGTTCAGCCCATAGTTATCATAATTTTTTAGGTGCTTGAAATCCCAAAACAAAACCTGATAGATTTTGAAAATCTCACAATATATCTTATGCACATAACAAATCTTTTTAGATGATGTTATGCAGAGTAGACAAATCTTAATCAAGGATTTGTTTATAATATAGTTCTGCAGTCTGGCTCCTCCAAACTAATTTTCTTGGCTACTTTAATAGGTTAATAAATAAATTAACTAAATAAATAAATAAATAAAATTACCCAAACATTTTAGTACATATGGCTAGCGAAATAGGTTCCAAACTGTTTGGTATATTTTTGTCTCACTGCAATTTACCTTTTTGTTTGAGGCAGCTACATGAAAATATTAAGGATAAATTGGTTATTTCCTCATGATTTGTGTGTATTTTTTAATCAGTCGCATTTTTCTGGATTGGAAAATAACTCCTATAGCTGTACAGACTAAGCAAAAATTTTCTTTAAAAATGGAAATTGACATGGGCTCTTCAATCATCGGTCTGTATTTTCATAAAGATAATACGTGATGCTGAGACTGGAGTACCAGCAGTACCTACCTCCTTCTCCCCATTTGAGATACTATAGAGAACACAGTGAGAAAGACTAAGGTTACTGTGGGGAGTGGAAGACAAGGATAAAGATGTGTCTATAGGATGTGTCTGTAGGCTTTGTTAGACCTTTCATGTGTGTCTCACTCTTCACATATGTCTGTTGTCTGAACAAGCAAGTGTTACGAGAAAAATAAAGAAAACTGTTTGCAATTAGCTTTTATGCCTGTGTAAAATAGAACTGAAACAGAAACTTAAAAGCATTGACATTTTTTACATTCAACCATTTCTGAAGCTTTGCTACAGCTTCCACTTAAAAAAACAAGGAAAAGAAGTTTCTACGGTGAGAAGAAATATTAGGGGTAAGATTAGAATTCTTTCTTTTTTTACTTGTTTTCTCTTTAAATCCTGGCCAGTGTTAAATCTCCTGCAAAATTTTTCTTTTATCATGACAGATTACTTAGAACTGGATCCTACAAAGACTGGAACAAATCAACATTGTTAGTTCACAGAGAATACCAGATTTGTCCTGGCCAACAGTTCAATTCTTACGAGTTGTGAAAACTTCCACTCCTTACTTCCATATGTGTTTATGGTAGTAATAAAAGCTCATAGTTTTAATGAGAGAAGTTTTCAAGGCACGCAGAACCAGTTCTAACAGAACTATCTGTGCTAGGAGGAGTAGTTAGCTGCCTCAGTGTTACAAGGATGGATGATCGTGTTTAGCTCCACGCAGCAGTGGAGCCAGAGCTGCACAGGCTGAGAGCGTAGGCAGAAGAGGAGATCTGTCAGTAAGGACCAGAGTCCTGGCCCACGCATGAGAAACACTGAGGCAGTCAAATACTGCAGCATGATGGTGGGGCTTACAGGAGGAAATGACATGGGGAACAGGGTGAGGGGACAGCCAGCAGAAGACAATCCAAACAGAATCTACCCTTGACGTTTGTTAGCAAACCGCGATGCTCACAAATTATCCTGGGGAATAAAAGTGCAGGTCAGTTTCTTCCATACAAGGGTTCAGCAAAGTTGGCGAGAACATTCAGCCTTCCCAAACTAAGGGGTCTATAGCATAAGTTGAATATGACAAAGTAGGGAGGATGGGCTATAGAATCCTAAAAATATGGTGAGCAGAACGGGGTAGGAGAGAGAGACTTAGAAAACAATATCATCTGATCTAACCAGATGTCAAAATTTTCCTAAACAAAACAGATGTTCCTGTTCTTCCTTCAGTACTGATTTTTTGTGTTTCTTGATTTACTTCTGTTTGGCTTGCTTTTTTTTTTTTTCCCAGAAGGTTGCTCTTCACTTTGTTTTAAAAGAAATTAAATTCAGTGATTTTTGCTGTTATTTTTGGATTTTTTCCATGAGAAAAGTGAGAATGAAGCAGGTGAAGAGTCTGGAGCACAAGTCTTATGAGGGGCAGCTGAGGGAGCTGCGGCCGTTTAGCTGGAGAAAAGGATGCTCAGGGGGGACCTTATCACTCTCTACAACCTCCTGAAAGGAGGCTGTAGCCAGGTGGGGGTCGGCCTCTTCTCTCCAGGTGACAAATGTCAGGACCAGAGGAAATGGCCACAAGTTGTGCCAAGGGAGGTTTAGACCAGATATTAGGAAAAAATTATTCACCAAAAGGTTTGTCAAGCACTGGAACAGGCTGCCTATGGAAGTGTTTCATTACCCTTGGAACTTCTTAAGGCATTTAGGGACATGGTTTAGTGGTGGACTTGGCAGTGTTGCGTTTATGGCTGGATCTTTGAGATATTTTTCAACCTAAGTGATTCTGTGTTTCCCTTCAGGCAGAAAGGTGTGAGAAAGCTGCAGAGCCAGAATTGAAAATCTTTGCCATTGTTTTCACTCGCCTTTTGAGTAAATTTTCTTAATTGGCTTGAATGGAAATCAAACACTTCTAAGCCATTTCAGCTAATAACTTCCTCTGTAACTCTTGCTTCTTTTCTCCAAAATGTACTACCTTTTAATGCAGTCTAAAAAGCATCTTAGAATTAAATAGTGTCTTCATAAGTGCTCTGAAGTTTACAGCAACTGGAATACAGATCATAAAATAAAAGTGTTGACTCAGTAATTTTAGTTTGTTATCACTAAATAATCTACTTTTATTCTGTTCTGTAGGTGTAGTAAAAGGCCCAAGAAACTTTCAAGAGTCAGTATTTGCAATGAAAATGAGCTAAGTTAGTTCTAGAACTCTGAAGCCCTTGCCAATCATATAAGCATTTAGTATAATGTATCCATGTTAACACCTTTAGCCTTCTGAGCCAATTTGTTCTACCAGAATTAACAAACTTACCTATTAAAGGTAACAAACAAATAGCTGCATGCAACAGGAACCAGGAAGGGGTGCACATTTCAGAGTTTCTGACTGTAGTTCATTGCTTGCGGAGAAAATTCACTGTAAAAAGACCTGGGTAAAAATGGCACCAGATTTTAACTTTGGAGACATCTGATAGAAGCTTTATATACAGGATATACATAGATATACAGTGACTACTACATGTATTAATAAAGACATGGCTGAATAAGCAAACTAAAACCACATAAGTAGGTTTTAAAAACAAGGTCATATCATTCTTTTTTCACTGAGTGAAATAGTTATCTTTCCAATTTGCAGGGTTTATTCTGACTTATATAAAACCATATATTTTACAAAATACAGATTACAAAACAGTCACCTGTTACTATCACCCTGGAACAGATAGAGAAAAAGATAAGCCCTAGTGATGCCTACATGATCTCATTTTTCAACTAACATTTAAAAGGAAAAAATATCTATTCTTGTGACTGTAGAAAAAAATAATCTCAGCTACAGCCAAGATGTCATTATTAATGCAAGATACATAAGTTAATCTGCTTTTTCCTCTGTGACCTATCTGACACTGTATATGTTTAATGCTATTTATTAGTTTGTCTCTGAAATGCAGCTTGGCTTATTTACAGCCTTTTTTTGTCTGGTAGAATGAAACACACGGTTGAGATCCCATGCTACTGAGTCAAATGGAAAAAAACTTTCCTACAGTATGTTTCATTTCGTCTCAATCAACCAAACTGAATCTTCCATGGTACAGGTAATTTTATTTCTTTCCTTCAAAAATTGCCACTAATTTAAGATTTAATCAGAAACTTGAAAGCAAAGTTTATGTGACATATTAGCAAAATTGCAAATATTTTATTGCCTGTCTGAAGAAAAATGAACAAGCCTTTTATGTTAAAGGTTTTATAAATTAATCAGGTCATTGCAGACCTAATTAATCTATAATATTGCTAATAAGGGTGGCAGATAAATTAATCATTTAGCTTTCATAACTCAAATTCAAAATAACTAGCAATAAAGTGATAAAGCCAACACCAATTCAAAAACTAGGCAAGTATCCATTAGCTTGTGTAACCTCGCATCTCAGAAAGGCTTTTAGGATAAAAGTGCACATTTACAGATTCAGTGTATATTCTGAAGCCAAGTACTCTCAAAAAAAAATAGGTTCAACAAAATACCTTTGTATTGTCAGATCCTCTGATAGCCCTTTTTTTTTTATTCAGATAACTAAGGATCCAATGCACAAAACTCTCCAGACAGCTTTAGCTGGGGAGATATGGTTATATTATTGTATTTGGAATCAGATAAAAACCCTCCTGTTTGCTTTTTGTTCTGTTTTTCCACTTTTCTCATAGCTTCCCTTTGAGCATAGAGAACTTGAAAATTTCAGAAATGGCAGTAAGTACTTCACATTTAATCCATCACAGAAATAATCAGATGCTCAAATTATCTATCTTCCCTGGATTTTGTTTTACTTTCTCATGATACTGTGAAAGCTGAATGCACCCAGATGTTTAATCAAAGTTTCTGCAGACACTTGTGAAAAATAAGGTTGTGCATATTTTTTGCAATAGAATCCAAGGTTAAGTAGCATATAACTTGCATCACATTGCATTTTTACCTTGAAATGTTTAGGATTTCTTTTTCTGGCCGCTGTTTTTCTGGTAGCAAATCCTAAAGTTTAAAGCAGCCTACCATTTTCATTATAAAGTTCTTGTCTGTTGCTTTTAGGATGCCAGACGTTAGCTGTTCAGATTGCATTTTCTACAGTAGGCATCTGACCTCAGACACTTTAGAAAAACTCAACTCACAACAAAAAAGCTTAACAGCACTGGACTGCTGATACAAGAAAATGAAAAATCCCTTTTGCTGAGAAATTTTCTGCATATTACAGCTTAATTTCAGAACTGCATCTGTTAGGTACAGCACCACTTTTTGCGTCAAGGCTGTCCTAAGATGTCCACTTCAGTACAGGCAAATTAAAAGTAGGCAAACCAATGGACATCCTTTTTACAAACCAGTGAAGGCCACAAGCGTGCCCAGTGTAAGATGCAAAGCATCTCTGGGCTCTTCCTGTATACTAAGCTGCATGAGTCTGGGAAGGAAGCAACAGGACAAAATAGAGTTTAGCAGTAAGGCAGAAACCAGCTTGCCACTTGAGTAACCAGGGTAGGACTAGAATGATTTGTAGTCATTACAAAAGCAGTAGCTTTTAAGGAGGGATTTAAATGAGGAGAAAATTGTGGGTGTTAGTGCATAGCACCAACGTGCTTGAAGGAAAATGGATAAGCGGGTGATCAAGGCACTTGGTCGCAGGAAAATTAGCACTGATGAGACTACCTGAGTAAGTGCTCACGGTCATGAACAAAGGATTGCAACATTTAGCCTGAAGTTTGTAAACACACACCAAAGAACAATTACCTGCCTAATCCCTGACTAAAGAAACACGAGGAAGATAAAAATATTAATGTAAATGGTTCATTAAAAAATTAATTAATTATGATATTAAAAGATAAATGTTAAAATATAAGATAATATATTGTTAATTACATACTAAGTGTAGTTATTACTCAAAGGGCTGCAATACAAGATGCTCTATTACAATGGAATTACTCAACTTCATTAAGTGAGGAAGAATTAAGTCCTACATAAATCACCTATGTAAAGAAAGTAAATGTAAGCTTAAGCATAGTATTATTGACAAACAACATATCTATGGTAGTTCCATGGAAAATTGTATATTAGGGAAAAAGATCAATCAAAAGTCTTGAAAGTACAACATTATATTTTCTATAACTAATTTTTTTACTGTGGCTTATAAGATTCTTCAAAGGTAAATGTAATCATTTAGTTAGCTTTTAAGAAGATTGTACTTTGCTGTCACACTTATGGGCACAGACTCTGATGTCAATTGTTGCCAGTAAAGCATAGAAAAGTTTTCAGTGTTGCTGGATACAAGGACAAAAATATTTTTATCTAAACAGTTCAGTTTATACAGATTAATGAAGTCTTTTGGCAGGTGTAATTGTCAAATTTATGTGGAAATGTATCTTTCCAAGGTGTTCCATTTTGCGAAGACAAGAGCCTATAGTATGGAAGCACATTTCTCTAGTGGTTTATTACATTATCCAATAATTTTCTCATATAGAAACCACAGCTCTCAAGATACCTTAATACAAAGCAAATTTTGATGTTGATTGAGGTCTGTCAATAAACAGTTCTGGTTTATTCCAGGCATCCAAAAAGAGTCTTTTAAGGAAATTTCAACTGATAATAAATACCTTTATTTATTTCAAATAAAATTCCAAATTTTCATGTAATATCTTTCAAATTTGCAAAATATCTAATACCTCGTCTGAGAGAAAGACAAAATATTGAAATGGCAGAATGTCTATTAAGATATGACTTCAACATATTAACTTTGACTGATATCTATGTTTAATTGATATTTTATTAGTTAAAATTAGTACTTAGCTGAAGATACTTTCCTAAGAAACAAATTAATTCTGGTTTTAATATTTTCATCTCAGTATTTGCTTTTGTTATTGATTTTTCTTCATTGCAAAGATGTTTAAGAATTGCTCATGGTATGACTATTCCAAAGATAGTTCCGCTTATTTTGGCTCAGCTGTATATTTTTTGGAATAACAACATGTTTGGAAGGAGCAGCACTTAATCACTATGTACTTTCCTATATTTTTAAGGAACAGAGATTAGACATTTTCCCCAATTATTTGATTTTCCAAGAATCAGGGCTTCCACAAACGATTGTACTAAACATCCAGTACTAAACACTTCTACTAAACATTCAATATGAATATGAGATGAAGGTTACATATGTGTTTGTCAGACCTGGGAAATGTGTGATTGCTAAGAGAATACATGAAGCTATTTGGAGATATTTTCAGGTTAAAAGTCTTATGTGTTGTGGAGTTTATGAAATGCAGAATTCACTACTAGTTAGAGAAGGTTTAAAGCAAAAATCCCAACTTTATTCCTCATATTATTTGTTTAAAGTTGTGCTTGTGGCCTTGCATTGCTTTGTAGATTGAATTAAGGTTTTATAGTGGTATCTAGTCACCTTTTTATAACATGGTAAACAATTTAAAGTATTTAAATCTTTCCATACAAACTTTTTTTTTTTTAATCATATGGGTGTTTTTTTTTATTATTTTCAAGCATCATCTGTAATACGTCTTCCTCCTATAGAAATGTGGATTCCATCTATACATTCTGGTGATCCACTGTCAACATCATGATTATCCTATCCAGAGGAGCAATGATTTCCTATTGCTGCTACTCTGCCAGAGTATTTATCATCTTACCCTCTTTTGATACAGTGACACACTGATGGTGTTCACAACGGCCTTCTTTTTCTGCTAGAAAACCTAAATTTTTTCAACCTGTTCTGGAGGAAAACCTTTGTTCAGGTAGAAAATTCTTTTTAAAGCAGCATAGATGTCTGACTCTGTGTTAAAACAAATTTTTGCATGAATGGACCAATGAACTGAATATGTCCATTCATCATCGAATAAGCTCAATCTCTGAATCTCTGCCTATGTTCTACTGTCCACCAATGTATGCTGTATGTAAGGTTTATCCACATTTTTAATTTATATTTAATTGCAGATGCTAAAATAAAATATTGCTGAGAAATAATCCCTTAGAATCCCCACTGAAGCCTCCCACTTTGACTTCCAAGCTGACAGATAATTTTTGGAATCCTTTGTTCCATCATGTTGCACCATTTTATGTTTGCTTTATTGAAGCTGTATCATGCTAATTTTTTTAAGACTGTCCTGTGCTACCAATTCAAAATTCTTCCTAATTCCACAGACATTCCACCTAAATGGTCATCTTTTGTCAAAATTCTTACTCCTGTTAAAATTACAACAAATCTACTTGACATCATGCATTCATAAGAACTATTCATCAGCTATAGGTCATTCCAGTTCTCACAACATCATAATTATATAACTCATTTCTAATATAAAAAAATGTTATAAGTTCAATTAAATCTTTACAGTGGTAAAGTACAGTAGAATTTTAACAGTATGAAGCATTTGACAGCACCCAATAAAAGGTAGAAATATGAACAGGGGTGGGTGGCATCAAGTACTCTGCAGTACTTATACAGAGTTCAGTAGTTTTAGGGAGTCTATTCTCCTGCATTTGAACTGAGCAGGCTTTTCCTGTTTGTTGATAGCTTTTATTTCCTACACTTCTGCCACAAATTTCCAGTTCTTTTAGTATGTGTTTGTGATGCAATAGAATATAGTATATATATATATTATATATTATATATTATATATTATATATTATATATTATATATTATANATTCTCAAAAATAATGTATGAACTAACATTGATGTACGTTCTAGGGGATATTAAATCAACTCGTTCTTATTACAAAGCCAGATTTTTCTTAAACTTATCAATGTGGTAATGCTGCCAAGCCATAACACTAAAGAGTTTGACAGTATAAATCAAGTCCCTTTATCTTCCAATCCATCAGTACATTTCTTTGCTTAAAATTTATTGCCCTGGCAGTTGAAAATATATGGGGGAAGCCAGCTACTGTAAAGATTTACATCCCTAATGTTTTTTTTCAGGATAAACAATGCAGAAAGAAATACTCTCAGAGAGAGAAATGCAGCAAACCAGTTACTTTTTTAGACCAGTTTACTTATCATTCTATTATTTAACTTTAATTGTACACATTACTTGCTTTAATGTTAATATCGAATACCAACTTTAACCAGCCTTTACTTCCTTTTTAAAAGGGCTACTGCAACCATAACTACCCTTATAATCTTCAGAAGAAACTCAACAAGATACTAGCCTGGGGATCTAAGTAAGAATGGGAAAACAGGATTGGGGATTGAAGAAAGATGTATTTGCATAGCCTATGGCTATAGTCTAGGTCTTTTTTTAGTAATTAAACAAAATAAGTACAGAAGTTCTCAATACTGGATGACCAACAATACAATTTTTGTATCTGAAACCTAATGGGGACCTCATTCTTTGTACCTTACTTGGAAAAGAATTATTTCCTGCTTTTGGTGGCTAAGGCTCATTGTTGGATGCTTACCATTGTTTTGTATGAGAATAAAACCAAACCCTCAGTCTATATTCTATTAGTTGAATCGCAATTATTTGTACTGTAGAAGAAAATGCAGGCTTATCATTGTGCAATGTATGATTGGTGTCTACAGAGGTACTATACAGGCACTGATTTTTCAGACTAATTAGGTGTTGCCACACCCATAATTTCAAGGCCAAGGTAATTTAGGACTTAAAGTTGGGCAAGAAAGCTATTATGCTCCACTGAAGTTTTCAGGATTGCAAAATAATTCAGTTCAACAAATTGAGCTAACGACCTTTTCATTTTATGCAAAAAGACCCCAAAGAAGAAACCCAATCCCCATCCCACCATACAGCCAACAGAGACATATCCAAATCTTCAAGATCTGATGTCCTTGGATGAGTCTAGACCTGTGAAATTCATTTTCTTTCATCACCCCAATAAGTAAGTACCCCAAACACCACAGAGTTCATCATCTTGGGGTCAAGTTTACTCTGTACGTGTAAGTCGTTTGTTTCAAACACATCAACTCCGCCTCGAGTAAATGTGTCCCTCTGCTTCACCTTCATCTGTGGATTCCTACCGCATCAGTTGCCTGTGAGAACAGTCACACCCACCTCACAAAGGACCACGGTCTCAGGGTTGCTTGAGCCAGTGATGGAACCTGCTCTCCAGTTTTAAACATGCAAACACTCCCTGTCCCCCAAATTCACCCCAGCACAAGGAAACCTCTTTTGACAGAACAAGTCTGTTCCCACGGAGAATTCCCACTATTTTGCAAGGGATTATCAACCAAATTTACTTGGTAGGCAGTGTCTAGATGAACTTTTCAGCAAGGAACAGGAGTGGAATTGTTTCAGAAGAGAATGAGCCAGGAGCTGGGGTGACAGTAGTATGGGCAGGGCAGTGGTCCCACCTGTGGGGCATAGTCCCCCAAAATCTGAGCACAGTATGTAGGGGAAATTTTTGGTAAAAAGGTACCTAAACCGACAGCATTGAATTTATTTCAACAGTGGAAATAGTGGTGATGCTCATTTTTTAATTAAAAAAATTAGTGATTATAGCTGCGAGGATATAATAAAAATATGTTTTTATATGTTTGGAATGACAGTTATTTGTCATATTTTAGCCATCTGCCCAAAACTCAAGTAACTTTTAGAGGTTTGTCACGTTGCATAGACAAGTGTGTTTCTGCTTGACCTTCTGTTTGTATTCTATGGCAGCCAATAGTTTATCCAGTGCTTTCTATTTATCTCGCAATTTAATTTTGACTATAGCCTTTAGTTTGCAACTACAATCTGTAGAAAGAGAATATCCACTGGGCCAGTGAGTAATACCACTCTGCAGGCACTGCTGACAAAAGTTTGGATATTGTTACCCAGATAACACACCATGGTTATTGGTGGAGGGAGCTATACCACATGCCTTTCATTATAATGAGTTCTACCATTGGTGTGCTGCCTACAGAGATATATTCAAGCAAATATTTAAAAAAAACCCCACAAAAGATGGGATCTATGTCCTCCAGCATACAGTAGGAGAATAGTTAGAGTGTGAATAAAGACACCTGCAAATGAAAACAGCCTCTGAATCTAATTCCAGCTCAGAGGCATCTAAGTGTAACAGATAAATCTTCCTCATCACTACTGGTTTTAAAAGTCTCCTAATTTTCCTTTCAGAACTTTTCTATAATTAATAAGATTGTTCTCACAGTTACTCTGATTTATGTATATTCTGGTTTATGTGTATTTTCTTTCTCTGGCTCTGATTTAAAGTGTTTCCATAACAGAAGAAAAATACTTATTGTCTTTAGGGGGTGTTGATCTGGTTTGCCACAGTAATTTAATTTTTCTTTATTGTGTTTTACTTCCTCATCATGCTAGAAATTCATTTTTCAAACCTCTTTGGTGACCATTGCCTTGCCTAGAAAGTTTCATTGCTCATTAAAATTATCCTCATATTTACATGTCTAATACTTTCACATGCATTTTTTTGCCCTTTCCAGAGTAAAATCTAGTGATGTTTCAAATCTTTTTCTTTTTTAAGTATGCAAAAAAACTTTTAGAAAAGAAAACTGATTGCATAATAGTTTTTAATACTTCATTAGAGAACTTCGGCTGCTTCTGAGTTAAAGCTTAAAGTGGCACTGGTTTTAACTAGAACATGCTTTGCAGTTAAGCAGACCACATCTTAAGACAGCTTTTTAATCCCTCTGATAATGGCTTTTTACTAAAAAGAATCACCATTTAACTAACTTCTGTTCATATACATTTTGCACTGCAGAAATGGCAGCATAACTTTTATATAAAACACACTGTGAACTAAAATGAAACCTCTAAAACATAGAATTTCATAGATGTATTTTACTGTTTCACTGACATATCACAAAGTACATATTAGCAATTCCACTACAGTCAGTAGCAAACACTTTGTATGGGGTTCTTGTGATCTCTGGCACAGAAATGAGAGGAATAACATTAATCAAATGTCAGTATTCATTGTAGTTTTGTACTAACCACAGTATTCCCTCTGTGACAATTAATATCCAGGTTATGTTTTGCAATTTTGCACCTCAAAGTGTTGAATGTTTAAAAGGAACAATAATGTCTCTGTATGTATCTGTGTGCACCCCCCTGGTCCCCAAAGGCTTTGATTTATTAATAAAAACTGCAATGCAACTATACATATCAAGGGTCTACCAAAATCATAGAATCTTTGCAATGGTACCCCAAATTTGCCTAGATTTCTCTGAGAATATTTCATCAAGGTTGTAATCAAATATAAGGTATAACCTGCTCAGAAAAAAATAATAGAGACAATGGATACATGTGTCAAAAGGCTAAAATTGCAGAAGCCTGTAAGAGACAAGCTTATAGTAAAAAAATGGTGTTCAAGACTTTCCCAGTGTAGTCACCTTACAGTCAGGTGTAGTTTCATGGGCAAGGGAAAAGGAGGACAATGACAAATACAGCCAGGTGGTCGTTTCATGGCACAGCTGTGTTTGAAGCTGTGCTGTGCTGAACTGAGCACCCAGTGCTCAAGGCCATGCAAAACCATCAGTGAGTTCGGAAAAACTCGCCAGCTGGGGGCCTCAGCTTATGGACATCTTGTACTAGAAGAGATAGAGAGCTTCCAAAAGAGCTGACTCATCTTTAGTTATTCTTGTAGATATTCTGCAGCTATAGAATTGCTGTAGAATATTGTGTTAGCTATATTTTGAAACATATTCACTTGAAACATGTCATCCCCAATCGTTGTTGTTTGACTACATAATTCTGAAAACAACAGTCTTATGAGTATAGCCACAATCTGGCATTTGATATCCAGACCCTGTAGGATGCAAAAAGCTGAAGAGAGAGATCTCCAAACTTGGCAAGAAATACGGGTAATCACTCCTCTTGGGTCTCTGCACTAGAGAAATTGTCTTTCATCATTTCCCTGAGTACTTATCCATGTGGTTCAAGGCAAACTGGTGCCAAATATTTCTTGTACTTCAGTTTACGGGTTTTAAATAAGTTTTTAAACAACTGACTTGCTGAAAATATCAGTGATTCAAATACTGTGATGTTCCAGGATGTTCTGCTACAAGGACCAAAATTTGAACACGCTCAGCTTGCCTCCCAAAATTATCATGACAACATATCAAAATTTTATCAGCATAATGTGCAACATATTCATCCTCACATGCTATGAAAGATACTCTCACTCCTGCGTTATGTGCTACATTTACCTAAGATGAGAGGGCAAACTAGAAATTCAAAAGTGTTGTTTGCCTCAATCCTTTATTCCTTTTAATATTGCCTCATTGACACTTTTTTGTCCCTACTATAGATCATATGCAGGAAACAAGTTTCATCAAGATGGCAAATTGACCTTCAGGCTTCTGAATGCTCTGTGGTTTTCTACCAGAATGTCACCATTTCAAAGCCATTTTGAGGATTCCCTGTGGCAGGAACATTCCTACAGAGCATTGCACAAACAACAGATTTTTCTAGTTGCAAGGAGGCTTTCAGAGTGGGAGGAAGGGCAAATGGCCTAAGCATGGTCATCTCTGCATGATAGAAATCTCTGAAGAGCAGATAGTTTAAAAGTATGATACACTGACTACAAGAGTAATGCAAAGAAATATTACACCATATCTCTCTGTACAAGACAGGCTCTTTTTAGATGAAATACACACTGTAATAGTAAAAAGAAAATTACTACTAGGTCAATAACAAAGAAAAGAAGGATTACAATATATAGACTGTTAGAGGAACTGATACAATTAATATTTGGACAAATTCTGTGTTTTAACTGCTCAGGTCTGAGAAGAGAGCCTTTGATTTACAAGAATTGGGTAATATATTTTCCATCAGAATATTTGATTCAGTTTGTTCACATGTTCTTTGCAAAAGCAAAAGTAGGAGTTATGGCAACATACTGTTCATACCAAATTCAGAAAACTCAGCCAAGGAGTCTACAGCTCTTCCCCTCACACACAGACTGTGGTGTAGGAAGCCGTATCATCCTGCATCACAGGAAATATTCCTACATCAGAGGCTTCCCATGGTCTGCTTTCTTGTCCTTGCATACTTGACACAGAGCAATAGCTTTCTTAATTTTTGCTAGGTCCCAGTGAGGCTTCAATTCATGGACTCTTGGACTGGAATGGCCTAGGAGGGACTTGCAGCTGGGTATGTTATAGTTGGTGGTTAGAGCAGTTTCCTGGAATACTCAAAGCGGGTGAGGGAGCCCAAAAGTGAGTGTTCTCCATGTCAAAGGGCTCGTTGGTTGGTTTTGCAGTTAGCTTTACAGAGAGATGTACAGTCCTGAAATTAAACTGGTCATTCTGAAATTCACTTTACGTGTAATTTTGTTGAATCTAAAACATAATTAGTCTGGGGAAAGACTGGTTAGGTGCTTACCTCAAAATTATGCTTGTATGCATGTTTGTTTCATTTTTCTGATTTTCCTGACAAAGCTATCAGCTGAAAAGTCAGAGTTAAGATCACGTGATTTATTTTTAAATTCTGACTTGGTGCATCTTAAACCATTCTGTTTAAGTCTTTATCTTACAAAGTTATAAATTATTTTGAACTGCAACTATAAATGTGGAAATATTGTATAAAATGTGGGATTTGACTGTTAAAATAGTTTGTTGTTTAGACTGCAGCATACTGTCTCATGCTTTCAGTAGTACAGTTCTCAAAGTTTACCTTGATAAAATTGCTGGTACTACAGATATTTGCAGGAGAAGATGTTCTTGGTCTGTTGAATTAGTTATTCCTGAGGATTATCTTTGCAAAATAGGCACAATGTGCCATAATGAGTCACCTATAAAAAAAGGAATGAAGGAATGTGGCAAGATTTTATTAAAAAAACAAAACCAAAATGTTTAAGAATATGTTTCTTCTTGGAATTCCAATTTGAAAGTTAACAAATTAATACTTTCATATTTAGACTCTGATCAAAAGAGACAATTGAGCACTACATTGTTATATTTCAAAAAGCATGGAACAACAAAAGTGCTGGCACATTTTTCCCTATTCTGTGCCTTCTCACTTCCCCAACCTTTCTGATGTCTTTCCAGTTTGGAGCTCCTGCTTAGATAAAACAGATGACTTTCTGGGCCTGCTTCTGCTAACAGCAGGCAGGAGCAACGGTGACTGATTGGTTGAAACATGAGGATTAATGGGTATTTATATTTCATTAAATTTTATGCTCACTGGAGAATAATGTATCACTTGCAGATATTGAAACATATGTCAACCCTATCCACTTACATATAATTCAATTTGACTTAAATGCATTGATCAAATTTTATTAAAGGCCAATATATCTTCCAAAAAGGCCTGCTAACACAATATTGCTGCTTCACATTCATCAGATAAAAGGAGGCAATTGTGTTGTAATTCCATTTATACCATTTTTCGGGAAAAGGAAGATTATTGTGAAGCGAATACTCATTACAAGGTGACTGGTGTTGGCTGAAGGACTTGAGACTGAGATTATTAAGTGAATTCTCAAGTGGTGCCCTTTAGTTAAAATTACCCCAGGGTGGGTCATGCCTGTTTTCATCCCCAGTGGAAAAGAGAGATCAGCATTGTTAACGATATTATCCAGGAAAGTTTGCCATGGGAGATTCTGAAAAATGCTAACATTTTGTTTAATTTTTTCTTCTTCTTTTCCCTTGAAGTTCAGTTTATGAAACATGCATAACTGTGATTGAAAAACTACTTTTCAGTTTTCATTCCCCTTTTTCTTCTCTACATCCCTCCTTTTTATTTAACTTTTACTATTATTCATACTGAGATGATTAAGAAAAATATGAAATGTTTATTTCTTCACTTCTGCACAGAAAATGAGGGTGTTTTATATAACACCCCTGTCAAAACAGCCACGGAAATAATGGGATGCTTCTCAAGTGTTTGAGTTTAGATTTTTTCTTGCAGTTTGTACTCTGCAGAATAGAATTCAAAAGAAGAGGTTTTAGCCCTCTTAATGAAAGGAAGTAAAGATTTCAGCAGGGTCATTTATTCCTCACTCTCAAACAATGAGGGTTTGGGACGGTAGGGCTGATGCAATGTGTTTTAGCAAGCTCTTAGTTTGTTTCTGGATCACATTTACAATGAGCTAAACTGCCTGCACTTCAATATATAAGTGAGCATCTCAACACAGACCTTTGAAAGAAAAGGTCCACTTCTAGACTGGAAAAGAAAAGAATAACCAGGAAGAATGTACAAGGGTCAAAATAAGGCAGTCTGAAAGTCTAGGTACTCTCAGGAGATATAAAAAACTGTATTTATATCACATGGGATTTGAGCACATCACCTGGATTATTGTCCCATCTCACAAGGTTGAAATAATTTTAAAGTCATGGTGACTCTCACTTCAATAAAAACATAATTTTTCTAAAGTTAGTTACCCTGAAAAGCTTTCCCCAAATAAGGAGAGTTGTCGCTGTAGTAACGAGCACGGAGAGAAAACCAACACAGATTAGAACCAGGAAGAAAGGTGAAGAAGAAGTGTCTTTATTTAATTAATTCAACTAGTCTTATACATTAGTATTCTAGCATGGTATAAGGTCATTGGACCCTAAACCGTCCACCTCCTGAAGTGATTGGTCAGTTCTCCCAACACCCATTCCAAAATATTTCTGTAGTCAGTATCACAACAATTCTACAAACAATCTGCAGGTGCAAAATAGCAAAATTAGTTTATAAAACCCTTATCATTGTTTCTAATAGTTTTCATGGGAAAGGCAGAGCTCTCATGAAATGCTGCAGCCTCACAAGATGCTGCAGAAAGCTGGAAAGTTTCTCTGCTAAAGCTTTTTAGCATCCACAGAGAGTCACTTTATTTTTAACTAAAAACTTTATTTTTAACTGAAGTTTCTCCTTTTAGTCATACATTTTATTTCCCATAGGTGCTATTTTGTTCTACACTGATTAACAGACTTGTCTTATGAACACAGTGAAGATTTCTGTATAGGTTTATTACAGTGTTTCTCAAAAATAATAAACAAATTCAAAATCAGTAGTTTCACTCAACTTATTTTATATGATCAGAATTTATTTCTATAACTAAGGAAATGATATATTAAATGAAGTAAATCTTTCAGGAATACTTCCCCAATAGATGTTTTTCTGACCAACAGTATAAAGTTACTGTCCTGATCTCCAGTTATCAAGCAAAACTTTAATATAATTTTTCTTCATTCTTGGGAAAAAAATGCATTTATACAAACACAGGATTTTATATTAATATAGAGAGATGAATTGTGTATTCTTAAACAGAAATTTTACGTAACATAAAATGCTGATGATATCTTCCTTTTCTAAAAACCTTTGCAAACCTGATAAAAATGCTTTATGTACTTTATGCAAATCACCAGATTCTGTCAAGATACTTGGTCCTACTCTTCTAAATACATGATTTAGCTTCTCCATAAACAAACTGAAACTACTCTGTTGACTTGTGGAGAAAAGTTATTGCTCCTTTTTTTCATTCTGTTTGCTGGTCAGACCTGCGCCAGACTGGAAACATTATAGTAGTTTGTATACTTGAAAATAATTTTCTCCGTTTAGATAGTGAGTGAGAGAATTTCTTGACAATTAGCCAGTTCCTTCATCTGTATACCTTTAGGTTATCACGCATTCTAAGCACCAGGACTTTCACAGGCACGTTGGCTATGTTTCAGAGATTAACTCTTTTTACCGTACCTAAATTACTGGAATTCCTTTCAAAAACATCTCCTAGGACCTCAAATAGTCAATGGGTTAATGCAGGTTGTATAAGTTCACGGATTTGTGAACACAGACATTACCTTTAGAACGACAATTTTTTATGTACATTTCAGGGAATGAAAGGAAAGGCCAAGTAAAATGCTTTCATCTTTCATTTCAAGAGATTCTGAAAGTAGTAACCAAGAACAACTGATGCACAGGAAGTTCCGCCTGAATATGAGGAAGAGCTTCTTTACTTTGTGGGTGACCACACAGCGGAATATGTTCCCCAGAGAGGTTGTGAAATCTCTTTCACCGGAGTTACTAAAGGACCACCTGGATGCAATTCTGTGCAGTGTGCTCCAGGATGACCCTGCTTGAGCAGAGAGGTTGGACCAGATGACCCACTGTGGTCTGTTCTCACGTTACCCTTTTGGTGATTATGTCATTCTGTGATATTTTTGTCAATTCTTTTCTTAATTCACTTACTGTTATACGACCCATAAGAAAAATCGCTCTACTGTCTCACCAAAACGACTGTAAACTTCTGTTTCCCTGTAATGCTTTTCTTGGTGACTAGCACGATGTAAAACAACTGCTCTCATGCTTCAGGGCATTTTCCTCCACATTTTTAGGGACTTTGAACAAAAACCTGAGGAGTCACTGCTGCAGGCTTGACAAAGGGAGAAGATGGTCATCAACATGTAAAACAGAGTGGAGACCTATGAGGGGCAAGAGGCAGGTGGTACTCTTTGAAAATACAGGCTGGTGGGCAGACTGTAATCAGTCAAGAGGAGAGGCAGAAGGAAATTCATGCAGCTCCAGTTATGCAGTGTTTATCAGAAATAATTATAAATCATCTCACATTATCCTTATGATGCTTCATTTTGTTTTTCCTCAGTTTCCTATGGGAAAATAAAAAACCCAAACCAGCCAAACGATGAACATTCATTTACTCTACAAACAATAACTATTTCGAAGCAGCTGCCAAACTCATGCAATGTATCTTATAGGGAAGTTAATTATCTGTATGAAGATATAGAAATCCTGACAGAGCATCATTCCTAGTGCCACTATACACAGAACAAAAAAGGTACAATGTAGGATGTTATGTTGCTCTGTCAGATTTAAATAACATGTTTGGGATGAATATACCACTCATTAAACACAAAGCAATGAAGGTGTTAAGCAGATCGTGTCATGACTTATGAAGGACAAACTTTCTTATTTGCTTTTTTTTTTTAATAAATAAAGAAAAAGTAACATTTCATGCCTCTTTAATTCATGCAAACACTTTCTCCAATAAAAACAAGGCTATTCTATGCAAAATGTATCTTTACACTTAAAGCTGGAATATCTTAAATGCAAAATTTGCCATTTGTAGTAGCATCTTATTATAAGGGAATCATGCCCACTCTAACAGATTTTCAAATATATTCATTTTAATACTTTTACTTATTCACTTGCACCCTTGAATCATATGCTGTAAGATTAACATAACATGGAATTTAAGCAAGAAATCTCAGTTATCTTAAAAAATGTATGTTATTTTTTATTAAATGTGTTCTATTTTTATTTTAAAAATTAATTATTCTTATTAAAGTATTTAGTATAACGTTGTATTCATTTAAATCTGTAGTCACAGACTTCTCTAATTATGATGGCTTTTCCTTGAAAGATGTGTGATGAAGACTAAAAAAAAGGTTAAATCTCCTGCTTCCAAAAGGCATTAGCAGTGTCACAAGCTGTGTAGAGTTGAAGTGAAGTGGAATTTTCAAAGCTCCACTTGATGCAGGGAAGTGGGAGGGTATTATTCCAGCTGCTGTGAAAAAAATACAATTGCTGGGACCAGGGAATGTCTCTTTCCTGTTAGCAGTTTCCTCTATGAGCATGCAGTGAAAGAGAAACCTTTTCTCCCTTGAAGGTTTTCCTGGGTAACTTTCATTGTTTGAGTAATCCTCTCATTCTCTCCATCTTTTCTAGCTTTTCCTCCAGTTTAAAATATTGTTGCCATTAAAGGCAAAAGTGTTTGTCATCAGAACTAGGTGGTTTCTCTTGCATAAGGCCCATTTTCTGAGGTCATTACCCCAATGATGATTAGGATTATGAGATTACGCTGTGGGGTGTTGCTTACATAAAGGCATTGGACTTTCACGGTATTTGAATGTAATTCACCAGGCAAATTATCTACTTACATGAGTCCCTGTGCACTGTCTTAATTTGCTCCAGGTGAGAAATAGGTCTTATTTTCCTTAAAAATCTTTCAACAGAGCATATTAACCAAAATAAATTTGAAAACCAACTGTTGGTAAAAGTTGTCTTTAGATACAAGTCCCAGGCCACACTCATCATTCAACCTCCCTTGAATTATTCTCCAGTTTTCTATGATTTAAATAATTCACTCACAGTGTCCACTTTCCTATATATGCTCCTATATATGTTTGTGGACAGCCAACATCATTTTGTGTCCACATCCCAGCTCTTCACAGACATCTGCTTTTCTCTAGCTTCTGTCCTAATGCTGCAAACTTCTGCTCTTCTGTTGCTTGCCTACTTGTTGTTCAAATCACTTTTCTGGGGTTTTTTGCTTTTTTTTTCCCCTTTTTTTTCCCCTTTTAAAATTTTATTTATTTATTTACTTACTTATTTATTTTTTAGTAAAGCTGTAGCATAATATTTGGGGTCATGCTGATTTATAGTAGGTGTAGAAAAGAGAATATAATTATTCAGACATGCCTCTCCCTGTTGTGAAGCAACAGAGGACCACAAGCCAGCCACGTGTCTTTGAATTGGATTAGTAGCAGCACAATTCCAAACAAATATGCTGCAACTCACCAGCAAAAAGTCCCAGACCCTTCCCCAGTGTCTCTAAATCACTTGGTACAGTCATAGACTTCTTTCAGCTCTTCAAGGATGAAGAAGTTTACCTCTGTTGATACACACTTGATTGCTTACTTGGGCGCAGAAATGATCATGCAGTTGTGAGATGGAGACTGGATGACTCCCATCCCCCGCTTACTCCTCTTTCACCAACCCATAAAATTACAGGTGGAAACTGTTTTTTTCTTGACAGGATGGGCCTGTTTCTGAGTTAGTATTCTCAAGAGCTGATCTGTAAGGATGAATTACAGCAGCCCAAGAAGAGCTGGCAGACCACAGCAAAGGATGGAAAACAGAGCTGACTTCTAGGCTGGTGCCAGACACACTTTGTCTCCTTTCCATTCCCAGGTTTTACCTTTGCTGATAGACTATGCAAATGTTTCACAATATTGCATCTCAAGCTGTTACAGGTACAAACTATCTAGATATTTAGATACTACAGTATCTAATAGGATGCTATCAATCTTTTATAGTAAGGGAATACATAAATTATAAACAAATATGTCCTTTGGTCTAGTGGAACAGCATAATGATCAAAGACACACAATAGAAATGTATTTGCTTCTACAGTAAGCTTTATTCCCTCAGTGCTCAGTCTGTAGTGATGGACAGGCAGTGAGCTGTCAGTTTTTGTTCTGTCTGTCACACTACACTTGCCTCCTGTTGTTTTAAGTAATCAATATGGGGGCTGAAATCACCTACCACTACCTCTGCTACCTACTATTTTGTCCACTCATAAATTATGAATCCCTGCACAACGTCAAGTCTACAATTTCGATTGCATTTGCTAATCATTGATCAATAATTCAAAAGCCTCTTCTTCTTCAAGGGTCCCCAGTTTCCTGGAACATATGGCATAAGGCTGACAGTGCTCACAAACTATTCCCTTATCATAAAAAAGGAGCCAGGGAAAACAAGTTAGAAGTTGTTTCTTTTTTCTTTCTTTCTCTTTCTTTCTTTCTTTCTTTCTTTCTTTCTTTCTTTCTTTTTCTTTCTTTCTTTTTGTTTCTTTCTTTCCTTCTTTCCTTCTTTCTCTTTCTCTGTTTTTTCTTTTCTTTTTCTTTTTCTTTTTCTTTTTCTTTTTCTTTTTCTTTTTCTTTTTCTTTTTCTTTTTCTTTTTCTTTTTCTTTTTCTTTTTCTTTTTCTTTTTCTTTTTCTTTTTCTTTTCTTTTTTTTCCTTTTTCTTTTTCTTTTCTTTTTTTCTTTTTCTTTTTCTTTTTTTTTTTTCTGGCGGAGAGACTTTATACATTTTTTTTTTTAATATTTCCTCATCTTTCTACAGTTAGTGACTGCACAAGGAGTTGAATGCAGTATCTTTCAGGACTATTTTTAGCTTCATACCTTGAGAAGATGTACCACTTATCACCCTATCTGGCTAGTTTGGTTTTACAACGATAATGATTGCTATGCTTATTTTTACTGGGACTGGACTGTATTCCCCTTTTCCAGAAGGGAAATACTTCATATTTATGTTATGGTGTTTATTCAATATGAAAGATCATGAAAATGAGATAAAAAATAATCTTTATTGTGTGTTCCTGTAAATACATAACCATGAACACAGTGAGGAATAGAGTCTTTCACAAGCAAATCTGAAGTCCTTATCCATTACAAGAGAGTCACAGAATGCCTGCTGCAGTATTTCTTTCTCTAAGGTTGTTTTATTAGCTATTTTACTGCTAGAGTAGGACCATGAATAATAAATATCATCATACAGAACAATTCTGATTACTTCTCCATGGAAACCTTTTAAATGGCCAGATCCTGAAAACACATACAAAAATTCACTTCATGAATTACCTCTGTGGTTTAGAGAAGAGAAGCTCAGGCATGATAGTGTATTTGATTATTTTCATGACTACCCTAAAAAAAGCCTCAAACTTTCTCAGTCATTTGTCCTGTGAGCTTAATTTTAGAGGAGATACAAAAAGGCTTATTTAGATTGTGTTGCATAAAAGCCCCCCTTAATAAAATAAATGTCTTTATTTTATTATATTTAATTAGTTAAGAATTTAAGTTAAAAAAAACCAGTATGATATGCCATATGATTTTTTGAGTTTTATTGCATTTTCTATAATAATGTATTTATCTACACCTGTATTTCTTTTAGATGCATGTAACAATTACATAAGTTAAAAATAAGCAACCCAGGACTTGGGCGTTTAAAGACTTGTTTAAAAACTCATAATAAATTCACTAACATAGTCATTATGTTTTTCTAGGAGACAAGACACTGTATGCTTATCTTGAGATTAACTGATAAGCAGCCACAAGTATAGTTAATATCAGACTGACCACCAGTTTTATTCTGGTTGTATCACATGCTTACTGGACATTCAAAGGCGGTACTTTGCAAGGTGTTTTACAAGAAACTTGAATCACCAAAAAAATTACACTTTTACTGCTTAGTAAAGCTCATATTAAAACAGAATTAACAGTAGTCCTTTCTGTTAAAAGAAAATAAAAACTCTACTTTCTACAAAGTTTCAGAAGTTGTAATCGGCTTTTGAATCTAATATCCCTGATATCCTGTTTTTGTTTTTTCCTTTTCTTTTGAAATTTGATTTAAATGTTGAAATTATAGTTCTTCACTGATTTTTCATGTACAAACAGGAACAGAATATGAATCATTTTTATCTACAACGATTAAGTATCATTCTCAGGATGACCAGAATTCATGTCGCGCTGTCTTGATTCATATCACTGAGCAAAGAAGTTAAAATCAAGTTGGCTTCTAGATGATCATATGTTTTTGTTTCTATGTATGGTGTCTTTTTGCCTGTCTGGGTAATAATAAGAAATAATTTCTACCCTACATTGTATGCACATGCAATTTTATCATGTATGGGCATGAGCTTATCAGTCAGAGGAACAGAGTGGAAGAGAACAAGAAGAATGATAATGAGGTGATGAAGGTGCATAGAGTAAGACTTTTCCTACATCAATAACTTGGAAAGTTTCTTGGCTAGTTCAAATTATTGGGGTGTAAAAGAAGGTTTAAGAGACATCATTATGATCACTCCAGATTTTTATGTATTTTTCCTTTTCTACATGAGAAGATTTTTTTTTTGTAATCGTAATTCATTTTCACATGGCATTCTTGTTAGAATTTTGGCCAAAAAACCCCAAAAACCTTTCCAAAGACAGAGCTCATGATGTTATGCTTTATGTAGAGTCCATAGATGGAACTACAGTTCTATAATTCTATGGTATCTCTTTTCTTAGCAACACTAAGACTTGCCAAAGGTCAAATATTACTTTAGATAATGAAGATTTTGAAATAATGCTGTTTTCAAGAATCATTCTCAAAATCACCAGAGTTCTAGTAACATAAGGAGTCTTATTTTTCTCATTTTAAGTTAAGATTTGGATATTTTAGAAGAAATAAAATATTGGCTTTTGTTTTAATAGTGAAACTAAATTATGTTGACATCAAAATATTCCATAGAACCCCAAACCAAAAGATGTCAACAACATTTTGGCAAAGATGTTCCAAGCAGACTAAAATTACTTTCTGCAAACTGATAATTAATGACACTGAAGTTATGAATCAAAGCTCAAATATATAAAATTTGAAATCTCTTATAAATAGTTCTACTTCCAAGTGCAAACTTTAATATTTGCCTTATTTTACTTCCTACAGGCCCTCTTTTTAGTAGTCATTCCTTTTCCAATTGGGATCAATCATGCCAAAACCATTTTTGTGCAACACACTTTTTGTATTTCTGGCAGCAACCTTCATCCTTTTCTAACATATTTCAGAGTCTGTGGTAATGGTGGTGGAAGGAGTCTGCCACAGAGCACAGCTGGAAGGTTGGTCAGCATGTGGGAAATATCCTGCTGTTTGACAAAAATAAATATAAAAACCTGTTCTTGTTCTGTCCTGTTTATTCCTTAACATGAGGAAAAAGTTTTTTATGCTGAGGGTGACTGAGCACTGGTGCAGGTTGCCCAAAGAGGTTGTGGAGTCTCCATCTTTAGAGATATTCAAAATCCTCCTGGACACGGTCCTGGGCAACTGCCCATAGGTGGGCCTGCTTGAGCAAGGAGGTTGGATCAGATGGCCTCCAGAGGTCCCTTCCCACCCCAGCTATTCCATGATTCTAAATCTGTGCTCTTTCTCTCTCCTCAAAGATAAAAAAATGATATTATTAGCACTATCCATTAGAGCTGTTTCAGAACAGAAATTTCTGACACTTTTTTGATAACAGCAAATATTTTTATGGAATTTAAATTTGTTCAGATCTGTGATCATAAATTCCAAAAGCTGCAACTGAATTTGTGACAGTAAGGGTATCATTTAGTAAAGTCATACTTTCTTAAATTATGAGGTGTCATTTCCCAGCACGATTACAAGATGTTTCGGGTGAATAACACTTCTGATATAACTGGTGTCAGAGATCTTACTGATCATAGCAAGTGGGATAACTTCCCTAGGTGAAATGAGCAGGAACTCACCTGGCAATCATTCTGATTTTTTCAAGCTCTCTCTTTTCCTTTTCTCTCATGAAGAAAAATGTTGTAACAGCCATCACGTGAAAGTACAGACAGGAAAACTAAGCATGAAATGCAAGTGGAAATTACATTACAGAAAAGAAGAGCCTCATGTACTAATTTAAGCCAGTGTTCAATTGATGGGAGCTAATGAACTACAAAAGCTCTGACATCTTTTGCAGCAGACAACTCAGTGTAAACTAATCAACATTAAGTCAATATAATCTAACCCTTCGTTGTTCATTGATCTTTTTTTACAGGCTACACACTGCCTGGCCATGTGAATGGTTCAGAAATACATGTCAGGAAGAGGACAAATCTGTTACCACAAAGGAGGACTAAATTAAAATTGGCCAGCTTGAAAAGAAAATGAAAATTATCTCCTGCATATCTTCATTCTGCTTTTATAAAATGCCTATATTTTTCATCAATGCCTGGTAAAAAGAGCCTGAGCTGTTCATCCATGCCTGTCTGACATTTATGCATTCCAGATGAACCTGAGCAATGAAATCACTAAAAACTTGGTATGACCAAAGGCTGTTTCCTCTTAGAAGGAGATTCACCAAGATTCACCAAGACTACAGGCTCACTACTTTCCTCATTAAATTTCAAAAGGCTTCGTGAAAATTTGATTTTCATCTGTGAATCTCTCGACTGTTTTGAAGCATCATTGGAGAGATCCAGGCTTTCCCACAGAAGCATGGTCTTTTCTTGTATATGTGGATATGCATTGAGGGATGTCACTAGACAGATAAAGATGTTGCACCTCTTTTAAAACCATTAGCGTTTTTTTGAAAGAGATTAAAAGCCATGTTTTCTTCTAAGTGTGTTGTAGACAGAAAACTGAGGAGTTTTTGTTTTGGACATGGGAACTAGATATTTGACCTGGTGGTATGTATTTATTTTACTAATAGAGAAATTCCTTGGGCAATGAAATGAGACCATGTCACACAGACCTTAGATCAAATGTCTCTTTATGCATAAGGAAAGAAAAATAAAATATTGCTTTGAAATATAAAACAGCATATAGAACCATTAGTAAAGATAGTGTTTACTAAAATCCATGTTTGAAAAGATTACTTTTCTACCTATATTTGGAAAAAAAATTGAAAATGTGAAAGTAATAATTTACTTGCAAAGATTTTCTATAGTTTTCTGTGCTACTACACCTTTTCCCTATCACATTTGTTCTTTCTGTTTGGAAATTTCAAAGGAATCTAAAGGTGCTAGAGACCTGACCTAAGTGGAATTTGATAAAATATATCCTTATGACTATTCCCAGCTCTCAGCAAGGAGATTCTTGAAACCAAAATTTTCCAAGACATATCCTAGTCACTTTGCTCACACATTGCCTCAATGCAGCTAATAGGACAGCTTGTCTAGCTGTCATATGCCAAGCAAGTCTTCGCCTGTAGAGAAGAAATATTTCATATTTTTGTGCTAGAAAATGCATAAAAATAATTATTAGTTCTCTTTGAAGAGGTAATTTACTAGCCTTACTACATAAACAATAGATTTCTGTGTATTCCAGCTTTTGAGTGTCTTTCTTTTTAACTGGGATATTTACAATACTTTTTAAGTCTCTGCAGGATCAAATTATGTTAGAATTTAGGTTTAAAACTTAATTTTTATTGCAGAATCTGAAATGGTATCTCTGCTTCCTATAACAAAATTGAGAGGGGATCACTGAGGAGGAATGGAGTGACATTAAGAAAATCTCCCAAATGTCTACATCAGACAATGTTATTGAGTCATGAAACTATTAGAGCACAAGGAGAAAAAGACATGGTGTAACTTCAATCCCAGCTTTTTAGTTTATTCAAATGAAGGACCCTCAAATGGTTTAGTTAGGAATTAAGTTAATTGGGTTTGGTGTAAGGTTGGTCTACTTCCTGCTGGAAAGTTTCCCATATTTCCTCAGTATAAGTAGCGGCTGGACTCCCATGTCACCCTGTTAGCCCAGACTTTAATTAGTTCTGGCATTCGCCTCATAATGATAAATGCTGAGATGATGAATGGAAATGCAAATGAGTGTGAAGTGGCTCAGCCATCAGTGCTGAATATCATTAATACCTTCCTACTGTTAAATCGATCAATGTCATCCCAGGATCCCTCTGTTCAGCGGGTGCAGATGGCTGTCCGCCAGAATGCCTTCCATTATATTGGCAGTGAAAACTTTGTGGGTTTTTCCTCCCCATATGCTTTTATTCATCTTTTGCTGAATATTTGTTTGGCAACTAGAACTCTAATATATTTCCAGCTGAGATGATAACTATTTAGGGTCAATAAGCGAGTGGCTAATTTAGAGCAAAATAAATATGAATATGGATCTCTTCTCACATCAGGAGATAAATATCAAGTGCATATTCAATAAATTGGAGAGGAACAGTATTTTTCAGGGTGCAAAATTTCATGTTGTAGCAACAAAAGATAAAATAAAAAGATGAAAAGATGTTTATTCATTTCTCAGGTGTGTTGCATTTTTGTATTTTACAAGTTTCTGGGTTTGTCAACATGCCCACAGAACTAAATTTTGTAAGAATCAAAGGGCTGGATGATCAACATGAAGTTTTAATATCTAAAACAGGTTTTTTCGTGAATATGAAGAATAAAACTTGAAAGCATTGGGAATAATTGTTTCATCTCTTAGATTGCATTTTTGTGCAGTGTTTGGGGGTCATCCACAAGGATGTGCATTATCCTTGTGGGGTCTTTCCTCATAAGGAAACTTTCCAGTCTATGTAGATACAGATGTTTTTCAAGGAAGTGGTTTTGCACATCTAAACTTAGGACCTAACTCTGATGGTTCCTTCAGGGATGTTTCTTTGCTTACATCAAGGGACTACGGGAATTAGCCTTTGTGAATAACCTCTTCTCCACATAATTCACAACTTTCTGAAAATCTCAGAGAGTAATGAGTCAAGAACACTTTATTATGTTAGATCAGGAGGGAATGTATTCCATCTATAGAGAGTCCAAAGAATCACCTACTATCAAGGCATCAAGAGGTTACTGAGGTTTTAAATACACCACTGTATATCAGCCTGGAGTCTATTCTCTTATAGCTCATGTTTAGCCATATGTGATAACAGCCAAAAAATATCATTTTCACACTGTAATCTGTGTAATCAAGTCTCCAGTTGTCTATGAATCTGCTCATCTGTGGCTTTGGAAAGACTGAGGAAAAACATCGTGTGGTGTGTACACCCTGTACACTACAGTGCCTATGTGAAATATGTACTGGTCCTCCCATCTCCTTTTCTTCTCATAAATAACACAGTACATCTTTCATTTCCCTTCATAAACCCTCTCATTTCATCCTCTCAGTAGGTTGGAAACTCTCCAGTGGATTGAGAAGTTACTGGAACTGGTCCAAACATCAATCACTCATTATCAGGTTCTATTCTCTATATAAATAAAACTGTCTCTTTTTTTTCTAAATGTCTATATTCCAAACATTGATTTCTATAAATCACCCCTGCATTTACCCACTGAATTTGTTTTGTAGTGGGATTATTCTCTGATCTTAGGTTAAATGTTTTTTTTCTATTAGCATAAGGATAATTGAAAATAAAATCAGACAAACTATTTTTTTTCTTTGGAGTCTGTTAGAGCTTTGGCATCTAGAGTAGCACTGACGAATTTTAACGACACTGGGAACACAAGGAAATAAATTGAACATTTTAATTATGAGATTATATCACTTTATAGGATGGCTAGGGAAATCTGAAACAAATTTTATTAACAAACCAGTAATTTAAACAGAATATATCACAATTCTGTGTTCTTTTTTCTGGGTTTTAATGTTTAAAAAGTTGTAATGGTACCACATACAAGGAAGCTGCTACACTGACCTATGAAGTGAATATGGAATTTAATGATCTCTTTGCTTATAGTCAACATTTTCACAAAGCCTGAGACAGAATGTTAAAAACACTCGCCACTTTGATTTGAAGAAGAATTAAACTATTCTTTGAAAGAGACAGTGCTAATGATGTGTATCCATACAATATACAGCCACAAGCAGGTAACAGGAATTATGACAATCAAAAGCTAGAAAACTAACTATGCTTCTTTTATTAGTGCAGACACACATTTTTATATCATTCAGGTTTTCCTTACTCTGTTAAGCAAATAACTTTGTAACAGTGATTCCCTTCCCTTTTTAAAATTATTTTCATTCTTGTTACATACCAGCTTTCTATAACACCTGATGTTTATTTAGTACTTTGAAAAACAGTCGACAAAAAAATATGTGATGGGAGGAGGATTGTGCCCAAAACAGACTCAATCTGAAGTGAAATTAAATGAGGTCTGAAGCACAGAGATTAATGTGGGAAGTCTGTAACAGAGATTTTGTCAGAAGGCTGTCAGCAAATACTGTGTCAATAATGTGACTTCATAAGGGTTTCAGATTCCAAGGCCCTCCAGGCTTCTGGTTTTATCCATCCAAAATATCTTACCAAACATTCCTTAAAGCAGCTCTGATATGGTTTGAGATGAAGGTGGTCCAAACACAGCGCAACAATGGGTCTGTTTTGCATACCTTACTCCCTTTTATCCCACTGATCTCCTCATAAGCTCTGAAGACCGTGTCACATCTCATGCAATGAGAATTTACAGTTATTCAGAGCTTTCTGTTTTAAACAGACTTCCTTTCTCAATTTCTTGGATGCTCCATTTCAACTGACAGCTCATCTTGAAATGCATCTTTCAGACTCAATTAGGTATTGTCAATTATGCGTACCTGTGTTATTCCGCAACTACTAATGGATTTCCATTATCAAATTATACTTTTTAATACATGTCTTCATTATCTATCTTCCTATGTGGTAAATAATTTTTACAGAGCATTTTCCTACCCAGTCAAATCTTTTGGTGATTTTGCCATTGGAAACAAAATTAGTTTCTGCAATTTTCTTTTTAATTATCACCCGAACTGCAAGGCTACTATGCTGGTTATACCCATTGGCATGCCTTTTTTACTCACTGGAGGTGTGTGCAAAGGGAGATATTATGTAGAATACATAAAAATTGAATTTTATGTCACTGAGAAAATATGTGACTATTATACATCAAGCTGATAACATTATCCTACTTTTCTTTATTAAAGGCTATTTTCAGTTACTTATGGCTGTAAGAATTCTGAACCATTGGGTACATGTCTACAGCTGCACACATGCCTGTGAGGTTCTGCCTGCACACATATGGGTAAAGCTTCACATATAATTTCAGGTAAAGGATATTTTCTATTTATAGCTAAAAAAAACAATCAGCGTGACCAGAAATAGAGACAGACACTGATCAAACAGAAAGACTGTGGATGAAGGGAAGTTAGATACTAAAAGCAGGATTAGGACTGCAGTGAAGGACACTGAAGTAAAGGATATGTCTTGCTAAAGTCTGGTAAAGTTGGAGACAGAAGACCTCTGGCTGGTTAGGTCAGGGAAGTAGGAGGATTTCCATGCGACGCTGGGAAAGAATCAGGGCTCCCAGGGCCTCAGGTACATCTTAGAGGTCAAAACTAGTTCTGTGAAAGCCCTTGGCAAACTGTAGGCCTTATTTACCCCTGAGAACATCTCTATGCAAAGGACAAAACCTCATTACTGCTGCTTGTAGTAATGATAGAGGCTTGTGCAGTGGTCTAAAAGGTTTTAGTTCAGTTAATGACAGACATAAGATCTAAGTCTTAATTCATTGCAAAGATCTAGAAATTATGACTGAAATATGTGAACCTAGAAAAGCCAGGCAAAAGCAGAATCTATGCAAGGTCAAGGTCTCCATGCACGAGGAACCTCACCTAACCCCCACTTTGTGTGATACAGAGCAATTACTGGATCAGAGAAGGTTACAGGAAGTTTTGTGGTTAAAGCAACCTTAGAGAACTGGATTAACCCTTGCCTCTTGTCATACTGGTCGTTAATGAGGCTGGTCTAGTCATTTAAACCAAATTTTTTGCAGGTGGTTACTCATTATGCGCTGTTCATTTTATGGGTCTCTGATTTGCAAATTTTCTGAGTGCTCACATTTACATTGGTAAGAGCTGTGCTCTGTTAGCAAGCAGCTAGAGAACAGAGAGCCCGCACAGAGAAACCAGGCCATATGCATGCAAACAGACAAGCAAAAATCAGAGCAGGTGGACTGCCACGCTGATGAAGCTGCCATCAATATCAAAGGAGTTTATCTTTTTCACAGCTCCCTGCTGTTGCCTTTTGCTGACCAGTCAAAGTATCCACTCAGAATTTCCACTAAGTGGGAGACAGCTACAAATCTCAGTCGGCAGAGTCCAGGGCAAAGCTCCAATTCATGTCGTTACATCAATGTTTAGGTGGTATTGCAAAGTCTCTGAGAAGAGACAGCCTACACCTATAAAATTAATGTTCCTACATACCAGATTTTCCTGTAAAAAAAAAAAATTAAAAACCACTCAACAAACAAAATTAAAACAAAACAAAGCAAACCACCACAACAGAAATAGTTGCACTATTCTGCATTGCTTTTTTCTTTTGATACTGTTTGCTATGTACTTTTTTACTACAATGATGACCAGGACACATCATCACAAAATTACAATTTCTCTCATGTGGGCAAGATTTGGATAACACTCAGAAAACATGTCATGAGCCTTCATTGAGTAACAAAGGTGAAAAGAAACACTCAGGATTTGCTGCTTTTGGTAACATCCATCCATCCATCCATCCATCCCATCAGTCGAATGACAGAAAAACACAATGTGATCATGTAATTAAAGACTACAATCACACCCTGCAAAAGAGACAACCACATCTCCAGATTTTTAATGTCCGAAAGCTTGACAACAAACTTAAGTGTTCTTCTAATTAGGGCTTTCTCTACATTATGAAGGCTGGAAGGAAGAGACAGTGAGCAACATTCTGTTTCCAAGCACTATTGATAATATGAAAGAAGATTAAACGTTCATAAAACAAAAACTACTCTACAGGGATGAATTTGTTAATGACAGATTTACAGATTTGTATAAATCCAGTATGGCTGCACTGAGATCAAAATACTGTTAATTTACATAGGTGTCATTTGTATTTCGGTTTTATCCTTAATCTTGTGTTTCTCTTTAGTCATTCTAATTTTACAGAAGCATGTCATAACTCAGAGGGAAATTTTCAGGACTAGAACATCACTGTAACAATTTTTGCATATATACACTGGGAGATTTTAAATACATATGAAGAATTAATTAATTTGAAACTGAGAATTCTGGCAGCATAATTAAAATAAAAGACAATTGTAAGATGAGTCTGGAGGAAAGCAGGACAAGGGGAGGGTTGGGTTACTACAATATTTTGCAGGCAAAGAAAGGTGGAGGCAGTTGAATTAACAGCAAAACAAAGAAAAAACAATCATAAACAAAATGAGGAATGCCTATTACATTCTCATGGTTACAGCCAGATGTCTAAGCTGACTGTTTTCCTGAATCAACTTTACTCAACACCTGTGAGCATGTGATTAATTTAACCACAGAGTACAAAGTGTACTTTTCTTTCAGTAAAAAAAAAAATGTTGACCTCTGGTATTGCAAAAGAAAGACAATCAGCTAACCTAATAGGCCCTTTATTTGCTAATCAAACCCCTCATTAACAATTAATTGGATCAAAAGTTCGCTGGCCATTATTGCTGTGTCAGTTCAACTCTGAGGGCCTCAGAGGATGAAACTAAATGAGCTGGTCAGGTTATAAATAATTTCCAGTGGCTACTCCTCTTACCTCGGGCTATTCAGGTAGAGGTCAATGTCCTGCCTACTGCGGGCAGAAAAGACAGTTGCTGTGACAAGCAAGAGGCATTCTTCCTTTTCTAAGAAGCTCATTTAGGCTTAGTAATTTAAACCTTTGTAAAAAGCCACAGTATAAAAAGCAGCTCTGTACTGCAGCGTTTCTGCATGTACTTGCTTATCATGACTGAATCAAAGCAACATTTCAGATTGCTTAAAGCCTTTCAAAAATAAAAGAAGCCAGGAGTTGCTTTAATCAGGAAATCTGCTACTTAAAGAAACCCTGCAGAGACACCTTTATAGCAATATAATTATTTGTTTCTTTTCTCAACCTAATAATCCAGGTAGTGACTGACAGAGTTCAAACACTGCTCATCAAATAACATGAAAGGACCTGTCAGAAGTGAATGAAGATACAAATGAGAATAAAGCGAACAGGGTTTGGTCCAAAATATGTGCAATGCCAGATTTAACTGTTGGTTTCTCCTTTTTCATAAAAAAAAATAAGGGGGGAGGGGAAGAAAAAATAATCTTTCTCTTTTCCCTTTAGACAAAAAGTGACAATCGGGTACATCAATTCTTAACATACACATAGTACAAGTAAATATTAGGAAGGAGGGCAATGTGGTATGGGCAGGACGAGTCTCAAAGACCTTGTGTGCTGAACTTCAATACGATGACAGGACTATTTGTTCATTTTAAGTGAATTAAAAGAACAAAATAGAGAAGGAGATGACATCCATCCAGGGCCATTCCATGAATCAGACAAGGAAAACGAGTGGCACAAAATGTATGGACACGATGGTGGGAGGGAGGAAGGAATCTTAAAGAAAAATAACAATGTTGAAATGCAGTGGCATGAAAGAATTTATGGGTTTCAAGACAGGATGCAAAAGTTGCAGAACTGTGGGGCTCCTTGTATTTGTTAATCAAATGGAAGAGCTATTTTATTAAAAGGAAAAAATAAAAGTGTGAGCTATTTAAGGGAAGAATCTTAAGATGATCTTAAGGTTCACAAGTGGTTTTCATAGAATTTTATGCATACAGTAATGTTATCAGGGCCAAATAAGGGACCTGAGTATATAGAGAAGCTGAACAGTTCCTTTCAAAGGCAGTACCTAACAGCTCAAGTTGTCACCTAGAATAGAGGGAAAATCTGAAAAGAGAGTGGGACAGAAGAGTTCTGGTCATTCACCAATTATACACAAGAGTAACTCCAGATGCTGCACGAAGCTGTGTGTATACGCTTTCTTTCCTGGCAAATGAAATGGTCACCTCACTGGCCAGGAGGCATGGAGATGTGGTTAGGTCAGCATGACATTGACATATTTATGCAGCTTTGGCAAGGCTTGGGAACAAAACCAAGTTCTCATCTGCTTGGAGCACGAACAGAGGGAGGTCAGAAAAAGATTGATAGCTCTGAGTAGCTCAGGGTTGGAAATTTCTAGTGCATAATAATGTTCTTAGGGACCTCTAGAAATCAGGGATTAAAGTTCTGGGTACAACTACTGCTACCGCACACTCCTGCTGCTGCAACAGGTTGTGTCTACAGCATATCTCCAATTCACAAGCTGTGTGTAGGGAGAAAAGACAACAAACAAACATCATGCCATGACATGGAACGTTCAGTCACTGGCTGGGCTACATAGCACCCCTTGTAACTGATTTTAACAAAAATTGAGATGCATGGGGAGAAGAGGGTGACTCACTACCTTGAGAATGGTATCCCAGCTCTGGAGAAGAGCCAAGAGAAGGTAACATTGACCCTGGAGTCACCTCTCCTTATGAATTTTGCAGTTTAGTGAAAGATGCACTGGTCAGGCAGGATTTGGCTAACTCTGACAGGATTAAATATACATGATTCCATTTCAGTGACAGGCTGCTTTGCTGTCAGGCATATGTATCAAATGCAACGTAGCTGTATTTGGAGGTATTTTATCCATTTAGTAATGTATATTATTATATATCTACATACTTCCCTCCTGATTACTTATTTTCAATACATTAGCAAAGATGTTCCCCAAAGGGCTGCAAAGGGGGCCTGGGAACCGGATAAGACCATTCTCCAAGCTTAAATTTTTAATATTAAAATGCACTGAGATTTGCTATACACTTGCTCAAGATGTATTGCCCCAAGCAAAACAGTGTTTTATAGATGGACATGCAATTTTGTTGCTTTCAGCCGAGGGTCACATTTGTTTTAGTGGCTTCGGGATGTGCAAAATAATGAATGAAGTATAAATAAGCATTCTATGTTTTTAAAAAATCAGAATGTTAAGTATTTTATATGCATATACTCTGACACACACATACACACTATGTTGAAATAGATCTTGAACAAACAAAAGTCAGGTAAAAAATATTATATTTTAACTTTTATTTTTATTATATGAGACTTCATCTTAGATACCTTGGGTGAATCCAGCCTTTTTTCCACTGACAAAGCACAATATTTTTAGTTTAAATCATGCCAAGAGTAAGCCCTAACCTTCTTACTCTCCTACAAAGAAGAGACATCTGTTTCAGTTGGAACATAGCTGAAGTGAGTGTAAGAGGAAGTTACATTAGATCACTTCTGTCCTCCTAATTTTAAATGACACCAGTATTTGAACCATACTTCATTAAATATTCCTGAACATGTTCTATCTCTACAGCCCACTTTCATCAACACATTCAGGGAAATTTGTGTGAAAATCTTTCTCTTTGAATACATAATGTAAGATTGCTAATCATTCAGTAATCTCATGCATTGATTTTGCATTTTTCCTAAGGGGAAAAGAAAAGTAATTCGAGCAGTTTCATTGGTTTGATAAAAATTTTAGCTAAGGTTATGCTCAGACTACTGTAAAAGCAATTTAATTCACACTAAACCCCCATTCTATCCCATGCAACTCTGTTTAAAAATATCTATTTCAATGATGTATCAAGTACACTTACTTCAGTAGGAAAATTACTTTTTTGTGGTTTCTAGGAAAATGCTCTTCCAAACTTGAGCCTTTTTTTTCTTTTTTTTTTTTTTTTTTAGNTTTTTTTTTTTTTAGATATGTACAGGAAAACAGTATTCAGAGGAGTTGGTGGTAAAATAGTGAGAATTTAACCACAGCAGGCATCCTAACTGCAGGTAGAGTTAATATTTTGTAATATTATCCTTAAATTAATATTGTCTATGTTAATAGGGAAGGAGAGGAAATCCAGCTTCATACTGATAAGCATAACTGTTTGTTTAATATTGAGTTTTATTTTCAGCAGTGTTGGGGAAAATTACAAAAAGGAAAAATAAGGAACGGTAGATGGAAAATGAAAAAATCTTTTGCTTTAGAAAGCTGGAAAAACTCAAGCATTTCTCTATGTCATGAAATTAAATTAAATTTTGAATTAATGGTTCAAAACTGTGGGTGACCCTTACTGATGTATTTACTAAAAAATAAAAAGGAAATTAACATTTACAATTTTTTAAGTCACTACGTAGAAAAAGAAAGAATTTCTTTGTGATAGGAAGCTCTCCTATTGTATATATTAACATGTTAAAGCAAATTCTCCTATTCATGAGCTGTTGCCTTGAGCTGCATTTAGGCAGGCAGTGTGATTCCTGGGAAGGTATAAATGAAAGCATGTGTCTGTAGGTGAGTTAGACTCAGAACTAATTTGGAGTAAGAGTTGAGGCGATGGGGCTGCACTGTTTGACCTTTATCAAAGGTCTCTTCTCGTGAAGACAGGATTTTGAAATTTGCTCACTTGTCCTCTTTTCCCTCGTCATACTCTGATGATGACACAGGTTTTGCTACAGTAGCCTTACATTGCCTGAGGACATTTTCAACCTAAGTTATCCAGCTTTAAAAGAGCACCATATTAACAGCATGGAAAAACCTCAGCAATGTCATAGGGCCGGAATGTTATCCTTGTGGTTTGTTGTCACTTCTGTAGCATGTGGCATTGTACATCACAGGATGCTTCCTCAAATTATGTAAATCAGTGAAGCTTTAGCAAAGAAAATTATCCACATTCATTCATAACCTCTAAAGATCTAGATGACAATTTGCAAAGTTAATATCAGGTTTCTCTTTTCCTAAACTGTAGACAAGCAAATATTTTCCAATGTAGATGAACATTTTGAACATTTTAAATTTTAAAAATAGGATGTCTTAAACTTTTCTTAAAACAGAAGTCATAACTTGATTCTTTTCTTCCAGATTTTCTGTGGTAAGTAGAACTTCTAATAAGCTGAAACATCTGTTATAACCTTTTTGATAGAATTAACATTGATGCAAACAATATTCAATGTATTATTTCCAAATCAAAAATGACAATTAAAACTTGAAAAACATAGAGGTTTAGTATGTTTATGTGGTTTTGTTTTAATTTATGTTTTTATTACAGTCTTGCCAAGAATCGATACCTAGCAGGAAAATACTGGTGTTTATGTACAAGTACATTGTCGTTGCCTCTGGAACACACAGATTTCACAAGGTATCCTTCAGTTTCAGCACTCACTGGTTATGTAGGTAGATAACAACAGCAGAGTCCTCCCTCAGCCACCATAAATGTATTTCAACGTATCTGTATGACTTTCCATGTGTTCTGTTAATAGAAAACTGACAGTGCCTTGTGCTAAGGAAATATTTGCGTTATAGAAGCAATGCACTAATTTGCAAGGTCTATGTAAAAACCAAAACAATCCTACCAAATCATTCAGACTACATAATGAGAGGTGAAATGGAACAAACTTTTCAGTCCTGTTTGGCCTCGTCGTTCTAAAAACCTGCAACATCTCCTGATTAGTCATTCACTAGCCGTAGAAGGGAGAGGTGAGACAGAACTGTAATATAAGAGGAGTGCTTTGTAATTAATTGATATCTATTTTTTATCTTGCTGTGTTTTTTTTTTTCCTCCTTCAAGCAGCAACAGAGTGAAGTGTTAGGAGTATAAGTCTGAGGAAAAGGGATGTCGCTTTTGTTTGAGTTGAGGGTCACTTTAAGTTATCTTTTAATCTGTCTTCTGCTTTAGAACTGATCTTTTCATTAATGTCTTCTCTTGTGCAAGAGTTAGAGAAGGAGGGAAAGAGAGAGCAGGATTTCTAAGCATTTTTCAATGCACATTAAGTAAAATTTCCTTGATATCATCAGACAGCTTAAGCATTATAAAACCCTGTTCAAAACGGGAAAAAATGAACACATTTACAAAATTCAGGATCATATCAATGGTAAATGTTTTGGAACTCATTTCTAAGCAAAAACATTTGGGGTTCTTGTGCCTGGAGGCTTCCTTAAGTCAAGACACATACAACGAGAAGTCTTGGATACCTGCCCAGGCAGACTGTGCCAAAGTCATCTCTGGCAGTCCTTACAGTGGAGATTATAGTTAAATGTGAACTGATTCACATTACTTTCTATTTTCCAGTTCTGACAGATGGAAACAGATACCAAAGAGGAGTCCAAATCTCTCCACATGTTGATCCATCTCACTCATCATGCTCTATATACCGTGTTCAAAGCAGAGAGCTATTGCACAGACAACATTTTGAGAAACCTTTCATGCTAGGAAGGAAATAAAATCAAGTACACACAAGAAGATACTGGCAGGGATTTGTGCTCCGTTTCTGATCTAATGAAAAAGACAATATGTAGACCTATAGCACCTGACTTTAGTATAACTTACTCAGACCAAGCTGAAGGAAAGTTAGGTTAATGCCATCGGTCCCTTGGGCAGACATGGCCTTTGGTGTAGCCATATCTACCAGGGACCTAAAAACGCTGTGCAGTTGTGAAGGCTCAGTTGCCTGAATGTTGCTTCTGCATTTTTTTATGCAGGGACCATTGGGGAAGCAGATGCAGCCAGAGCTCCGCTACTGCTAGGCACTACAAGATAAAGTAGCATGAATGCGGCCTGAAATTCAGGATGCTTTCCAATATGTTACTAGTATTCATGACACTGCTTTTTGGATTTTGTATTTCATTCTGATCCTAAATGAAACATTGCTAAGGCTTGTCAGGGTCTAAGAAGATAAAGCAGGAAAAGAAGCAGCAGCAGCAGCATGACAAAGCTATTTTCTGGAGTAGTTCTGCTAATAAGCAGCAGAAAAACACCGGGTCTCTGAAAATCCAGAAGCCAAAAATAACTCAGATATAGAAAAAAAGGGGGTGAAGACTAGAAATATTTTTTTTTATGTTGATTTCTCAAGAAGATAAAACTTATGTTTATTATAAGCTGTCTGACTTCCCCCATTATGTTTTACCCACTGAGAAAGAGATAGACATCTCAGAGATTCTGTGTTTGGACAAGTTTCATGAAAATCTGTCACTAAGCATGGGGGAAAGATTCAAGTGAAGGTCCTGTTGAAGGAAAGGCTGAATCCTGAACTCAGCCTTACTTGTTCTTTGGCCACCTGGCCAAACACTACACCTGTACTTTGGCACCAGCAAGGCACATGCTGCCCATTCGCAGGTGATGGCCTTCGTCAGGGAGAGACACCTGGGGTTTAAGTGTAGGGTTTGGTGGGAGGGTATCTGAGACATCTCAAGGAATCACGATAGGCAACATGGGACACAAATCTGTGAAAAGGGGTTTCACTGCCTCTGTTGTTGGAGGAACAACTTGCTAAATTTGCATGTGAAAACATAGCCACTAAAAAACAAACCATGTGGGGGAAAAGTCTCTTTCCACCCTGAAAGAATCAAATGTCTCTCAATAAGTGGATGCAATAGATTAGAAAAGACTGTTTGAACTACTTAAAAGTAGTTTACAGTCTTTAAAAACACGTTATGTAAATGCTGTTATTTTTACTTTGGAACACAAAAGAAAGGTAGAAATATATTTGAATAAGAGAATGGTGCTATCCATGATCTGAATTTTAATAACACTCCCTTGAAACTCTCAGTAATTGCTTTTCCATTACGGATAAGAAATTCAGAAATAAGGGAGTGGCTGACAAATATTTTGTTCACAAACAATGCTGTCTAATAGTGGCAGTAGTAATCACGTTAAGTGTTTCAAATCCAGAGACTCAAGAGAACTGTGTAACACAAGAGAGCTTTTCAGCCTGTGAATCAGGCAGAGGATGATGTGAAAGATTAAAATCAGTATATCAAAGACAGAAAAACCTGGCTGGAGAGATCTGGGTTGTTTAATCAACTGGCATCAAATTTTAAAAACCAGCCTAAGTGATAAGAATGGAGATAAGAGAGGATGTGCAGCTTGTGGTTGTTCTTTTCTAATTTGACTGCTGCACCAGCTGTGTGAATATGAACAGTTACACAGTCATATATTCATGCACAAGACTTCCTTGTTGAATAGAGTGTGCTCAGAAATGACAACTGAAATTAAACTTTTAAAAAATTAAAACTGAAACTGAGGACCTCAACTGAAGAATTGTGGATTTTTATTTGATTGCTTGTTTTCGTATATTTTGGTTGGAGAATTGAAAGAATGAAAAAGAAATAGCTTCACATCAGGATCAAATTTATATTTGAGGAGGTTTAAAAGTCAGCTGAGCTCTCACAGACAAATTAGAAAATTATTTTTAAATCTTCTCAGATATTCCTTCTTTTTCATTTAAAATTTTTAAAAAATTAAATTGTTGTCTTGAAGTGGGAAAAAACCCCCCACATTCCATTTAAAAGAGTAAAAAATAAGTATTTCAGGTATTTTGCTTTCTTTTTTATTTTCTTAACCATAACTACTCAGTATTTTGACTGTAAATCATGAACATTTCCATTTCTGCCAAACTGCAATTTTTAACAGTTAATCCACTTAGGTATATCCAGACACATGGGTGTATCATAACACAGAGTTGCCCTGTCAGATTAACCCATTACTCTTGGGTTATGATGATGTTACTAAAATTTTGTCTATCCATAACCAGATGTCTTATGATTCATGTCTCTCCACAAGACTATTTGCAGTTGGAGATAAATGAAACACTAATGTTCCACATGTGGCTAATGCAAAAGTAAAAAATGCAGCTAAGGGAACAGAAAGTTATGCAAATTCCATGCAATTACTGAATAATGCACTGTTCAGTGCAAAAAAAAAAAAAAAAGTTGGCGATTTAAGTTATGGGAAACTCACACGGAAGAGTTGCAATCAAAGGAAGATAAAGATTTTTAAAATCATGCACAAAATGTTTTTAAAGGCCAGATATTTGATGACATCGTTAGTTATAACAGAAGGAAATGATCCTTTACAAATAGACAAACATTGATTTAAAAAGGTAGTGCTGGAGAGGGAGCACAGTATACCCTGTCATAGAGCCATTGGCTGCACTAAAAAATACCAAGTATAATTTTGCCATTAAGTGTAATTTTTTTAAAAATTCCCAAAACAGCATGTAAAAATAAAGAAAATAACTCTTAAAGAAAGCTTTTTATACACTAAAATCTTTTAGAAGAATTAATTTCAAACACTGTAATTTCTCCAGTAGAAACAAAGCCACACACCACACCAGTTGTGTGAGTGACAATAACCAGCAGATATAAAGCCACTGATCTTAAAGTTTGAAACAGATAATTGCTCAAAGATGTAAATGACACACCTATCCCTTAAATCAGTAAGCATGGTAAAAATTTTGAAATTTGCCTTCTTAGCATGAAATGGTATTCAAAACACAGTGCAAAGTGTTTTTATGGCAAGGGCATATATACATGCAGTTGAGTCTGAAAGACAACAAAACCAAGATAGATAGTGACCTTGCTGGACTCTAAGGAAATGCAGGACTGGTCATATTTTTTAAACTGTATTTGACAGCTGCTGTTCAGATCTTCACTCAATTTTTATTTTGAGACTCTAAGATGCATGATTTTGATCAGATAGAATAATATAGTGTTAGTAGTAAAAAACGAAAATGTCCTAATTTTCATAGACTGACAGTATAATTGATCGAGTAAAGGCTTAAAGAGATCAAATTTAAACTAAACTTTGAAAAACTTTGAACCCAAACAATTTTATTCCTTTTGTCTCATTGTAAGTGATGAGGGTTGTTTTTAACACTGTTTTTTTTATATTGTTCTTGCTCAAGACTTTAAAAATTGTTTCAAAATGCTGCCTTAAAATATCAAATTTTATTTTTAATTAGTCCTTTCTCACAGTTCAGACCCTCCAAAGCTAACTCTTATAAAACAAAAAATTGAATTAAACCATATAGGGCATACATATTGAACAATAAAATAGAAAGCATTAGTGCCATTCTATTTATTTGAGAGAAAAGAAAAAAAAGTGCTTCTTCTGAAGCAAATCAGACAAAACAAGGAGGAAAGAACAAACGACATCCTGAGTAAAAGAGACTGTGAGTCAGGAGCAGAAGATCCATATCTCTTAAGAAAAAGCTCGATCTGCTATCATTTCATCTTAATGGCCAAACAACTATCACCTGCCCACCACTGACTGAGCTCCATGTCCTGAGATGAGAGAAGGTGTGTATGAATAAGAACTTACGTGTGTGGGTACAGCTGTTCTCCCCTGAGCTGTGAGACCTAGGGGACACACGCCCATATTGCTGCTGCTTGATAGAAGAGCTTTCAGGGAAGAAAGCAGGAGGGATGAGGCCAGAGCCTCACAGTATAATTCTGACAGGTGATTTAGACCCTGGAGGTCACTGACAGGCCACCCCTGTTCTAAACCACTGCACCCAGGAATGCTGCCTGTAGTAACTTCTCAATGAGCAAGCAGTAGAGATGAGGCTTAACCAGCCTCAACCATCCCTCCAACTACCCTTAGAGGACCACATGCAAAGAGCAACTGTTAAACAGGAAAAAGTCAACACTGACAAACCCTGATCTTCAAGTTTCTCCCAAGCTGTTTCCAAATCACTCTCTGCTAAACTTTGCCCTGATATCACTTCATTTATACTGACAGAGCTTGGGCTGGTTTTGGCTGGGGCAGAGCTAATTTTTCTTCACAGGGTCTAGTGTGAGGCCAAGTTTTGGATTTGTGGTGAACACAGGATTGATAATATAGAGATGTTTTTGATATGGCTGAGCAGGGCTTACACAGAACCAAGGCCTTTTCTGCTTTTTGTATTGCCACACTTGCAAGGAATTTGGGGGTACATGGGAGGCTGGGAGGAGACACAGCTGGGACAGTTGATCCAAACTGACCAGAGGGATATTGCAGATTGTATGGCATCATGCTCAGGATATAAAGTGCAGGAGAAAATGAGGAAGGTGGGGACATCTGGAGTGATGGCTTTTGATTTCCCCAGTCACCATTACAGGTGATGGGGCCGTGCTCTCCTGGAGATGGCTGAACACCTACCTGCCCATGGGAAGTGGTGAATTATTTCCTTGTTTTGGTTTGGTTTTGTGCATGGATTTTGTTTTCCCTATTAAACTGTCTTTATCTCAACCTATGAGTTTTCTAGCTTTTGCCCTTCCAGTTCTCTCCTCGATCCTGATGGTGGGGGAGTGAGCAAGCAGCTGCATAGGTCTTGGTGTCTGGACAGGGTTTAAACCACAATGTTCTTTATCAGGTATTGCATGCCATGCGTTGGGATATCAGATTCCATCATGTGGGGCAGTGCAATCACGTGTTCAGATTTCACAGAGCTGAACTCCCCTCTCTGTTGTTCATAGAACTGCATTCTTTTTCATCATGACCAATTTTTGACAATATTTATGGTATCTGTTTGCTGGTACCTTGTGGTTAAATAATTAAAACTTATCTAGTACAAGCAGAGAGGCTGGACTATCTTCTGGATTCTGAGAATTTGTTTGCTGGGTTGCCTTACATAAATTTGGCGAGTGGCTGAAAGGCTGCCCTTGACCTCGTTCTGCCATAGTTACCTCCTGATACATCTAAGAGCATTACCTGCTCTAAACACACTTCTGAAGAAGACCTAATTATTTCGTCGCATATCAAGAAGCAGTCTAATTCGAGGAATTCCATGGCCAAAAAGCTGAGAAAATCCACAAAACTATCAAAACACCTGACACTGTTATCAAGCGCGTGCTTTTTCAATAGCCAGTCCACTGCAAAAACCCAGAAAGAGAAGCCCCGTTGCTTCTCACAAGTGGATTTAAGTTTCTCCATTGTACTGCAGGATGTTGATTTCTAGGCATTTATGCAGCAGTTTAGTAAAGAGGAAGAAACACCCTGTTGATGAAGGATATAGTGACAAACAGGCCTAATCAGAGGTTCATGCACGTCTGAAACCAGATGTACACTTCACCTTCACAGCTCTCTCCCAGTGTCTTGGTCACTACAACAAACAGCTCTGGCACTGACTTTTGGCAAAGAGGAACTAAATCAGCATCATTCACCTTGGAACAGCCGCAAACTCCTTGACTCTCATGTGGTTTTTTCTCTGAAATTAAGGGAGCAGGTCCCCTGGCAGCAGGACACAGACTGTGGTCAATAACAATATGCCATTCCTTTTCTGTGCCCTCAGCTGTAATAGAGTTGATGCCATGAGCAGGGTGACCTTGCAAACTGTCCACTTGTTCATCATCCCACACTGCAGCCATGACACAGTGTTGTGATAGTTGTCCTACACAGGCTTCTTCAAACCCAGTATTTCCAAGGTTCCTGTTTAAGTTGATTTAACAACTCACTGCTGCTGAAGGGGGTAATTCATATTCCTCCTTCTCACCCTTGCTTCCAAATATGAGTTTCTGCATCATAACTTATCTAAGTGAATTTATTTGTTAACCAATTTAAGGCATTAAATTTCAGAAAACAAATTCAAACAAACATTCTAGTAGACAAAGTCAGCACACAGATATGATTGGTGAGCACAATGTGGAAGTTGGGTCCAAAAAGGCAGCAAGAGAATAGTAAAGCAAGAAAAGGAGAAGGAGAAAGGACAAAGAGAAGGAACGGACAGGAAAGGAGGAACAGTGAAGAAATGCTTTGCCCACTGACATGGCAGGAGGTAATTAGAAACACCCAGCTGCCCCTTGTGTGTGTGTGTCATATTTCCAGTATTACCACTAGTCCTTTCAGGTGGGCATCAGATCCAGAGACACTGGGTTAGCACTGCTGAACTAGACCAGTAATGAGGCAGATAGAATGCAGACAGAATCTCCACCTCCTGTGAAATCCAGTGTCTTGGAGTGTCCTCATCTGACACTTGCTTGGGGTCTGCTTGCCCACAGAGGCACAGCGTCCTTTCTGCAAGACATCCTCTGGCCTCAAAAGGGAGCAATTCCCAAAAGGCTGTTGGTTAGTTGCGTAGGCGAAGAAGGAGGGAGAGGACACCTGTATGGATTCTGGGAGCTTTACTGGCGCCAGAGGGACCAGAGACAAATGTCAAGGGATCTGAGAGTGACAGGCATTTTTAAGGACCAGGGTTCAGGGGCGGAGGGAAGGGGGTACAACCAATTGGCAACAAGAACATAGGTTGAGTGAAATACACGGTAACAAATGAGGACAACTTGGAGGAGGGAACTAGGAACATAAACCAATGGGGTGTCGAGGAACTGAGAATTTCCTAGAACAGGGGGTGGAGACATGGGCGGCACAATGGGTGGTACCATAGGCGATGCTTCAAACCTTGGTGCCGTCCTCTGACCCGCCCTGCAAGCTATCCGAGGCGGGGAAGTCTAGCCATTGGATGGCTGCCACTTGATTAGCACCCGAGGACTGCAGCCCACCTGAGGGCTGGGTGACCCCAACACTCATCCTGGCTCAGAATGAAAGTAACGCAATTTTTTTTCATGCACCTGGCAGAGAAAATGCCCTTCTCCTGCATATCTTCATATAGGGCATTTTAATTGCTGGGGCAACTGTCTGTCATCCCTCTCCTACCCATGTGGAGTAGGAGAACAGAGGTGGGTTATGGATGGATCATCACTTCAGACTAAGTGAAGTTCGGGAAAAACTACACTAGGAATAATGTCAGGAAGCAAGGAGGAAGGCAGTGTGAGGCAGGTGAATCTGAAATACCTGTGTATGAATGGTGAAAGGCACAGTCTTCCATCCATACCTTCTTCCATGGAGGCATTTCAAAGGAGTTTGGAAGCAGTGTGGAATGTAAAGTCATAGCAGGGGCTCAACAGCATGGCCTTGTGGAACAGATCCAGTGCAACCCGTGGATAGCCTCTTGAGCCACAACAGCCTGGAATCTACAGGCAAGGCTGGATATTCCTGCAACACAATGCATGGGAGGGTCTTTATAGAGTGTTCTTACAGAAAATAGGTAGCTATTGAACCTGGCAGCAAAGGGCATCACAGGGAAATATTGTGACTGGTCCCATATCCTCTGTGGATACAGTGAGATGAGCCACACAGATCTTGCCTTTTCTTCCTGTAAATGTTTGCAATTTCCCTATTGTCCATTAAACAGTCAGTTTCATTGTACAAAAATGTTTAAAGAGTTAAACATTTAAAGAGTTGAAGAACACACACATAAACACTACGTGGTACTAGCACTGGGAGGCATTACAGAGAAAGTGTCTTGAAACTGAGAAATCAGGGAAAAAGGGGGAAGTACATGGAGAATCTAAAGACTGTTGAGAAAGCCCATGTCTCCAGAAACATGTGTAAACAAAGGATACAAGAATGTAATCTCTTCAAGGAAACAAGTGAAGTAAAAAAGAAAAAAATATATGTGTGATCATCTGTAAAATGATCTGATCCTGTTGAGTTTTAGTTTCAGGTAACATGAAACCAGAATATTTACTAGACAATGCCACTGAAGTCACAAATAATTAAATTTCAGCAATAGTTGTTTTACAGGAAACAGTAACAAGAAAATAAATTTTGAAGGCTGTGTGTGTCTACTGAATTAAGTATGCAACTGTAAAGCGATTATTTCCATTAAATCCCTAATTTGAGACTAGACCTTAGAAGACTTCAGAGAGTCAAAAATGAGAAGCTGACCACAAGGGGAATTCAATTTACAGTCGGAAGAACTGGAAGAGCAGAATAAACCAGCTAATTATAAAGACCAGGTGACAAATTTTGGTGAAAGGATGGTAAAGAAAACATGAGGTTGGCCTTCAAGCTGCATACAGAGACAAAGAACAATGAATTTTCAAATAGCAAATGGAATGACAGCAAGACCACTAAAATACTCACAGCACATAAACACAAGTTTTGGAAATGGCCACCATTAATGGACACAATAAATATTTTTTTCGAAAGCATTCCAACACTTAGAAACTGTATCTACTGAGAAATAAAACCTATATATTCTTAAGAAAGACACGACACCACTAACATCCCCCACAGAAATTAGATTGTCCAGAATTAAGAGAATTTTGGGAAAGAGTAGTTCATCTACTGCAAAAATTTAAGGAACAACATTAATGAAGAGGACTTGTTTATGGGAACTGTTCAAGAGAAACCATGTCAATTGACTGGAATACTATATTAAACAGAAATTAAATGTATTAAATGTAAATTGGACATCAGTGCACAAGTAAATTTGAGATCTGCAAATGGTTTGGAGAGAAAAATGTAGTCTTAATAGGAGTATACATGAACTATATATAGAGGTAAAACAAAAAAATCCTGGCAGATTAATTATTGGAATTATGTCAGAAGCAGGATATCTATATTGAAGTGAACACATAAGAGACTGCAAGTTCCTGCAAAAGAACTGATATTGTAGAAGAAAAGTGAAACATGAAAATGGAAATGGCAAGAAAAAAAACATATGAAAATAAAACAAATGTGTAGAAGTGGCAAAGGAACACCCAAATCATAATAAGTAGTCAAATGCCATAAAGAAAATTGTAAGTGAAATAATACAGATACTGCTAATAATGTGGGCATTTAAAATTAAATAGATAAAAGAAATAAATATATTATGGCACATGAAATGAAAAAGTCATCTGGTGACACCCATATAAATGTGTATATATTATTTTCTCATGCAGGGAAATGTATATAGTATATGTTGAAATTATCCAGCAAAGGGCATTATTAGAAATTACGTCTGCAAACTCTGTAAATCAAATGAGCAAAACTAACATTTACTAGACATTGTGCCGTGTCAGGGGCAGAGAGTGAACCACAATTTAATTACCTTAAGTTGAAAATGTTATTATGGAAAACAGTCCTACAGTTGTGGGGGAAAAAAATCATAAACCAAATTAAGAGAAAACACCCACATGAGTAATAAAAAATTCATTTTGATGCAGTGAAAATTTCAGGAATTATTCAACCCTAATCTAAAGCTGTATAAAAAACCAAAAGCCTCCTATTATTCTGCCAGAGCTATGCTAATTCACACTCAGTGCTAGGAGCTGACCAACTCTTGGAGAATCCAGCACCAGATGCTGTGAAGAGTCATCCTGAGTCAACATTCTTCACAGATATCGCACACATTTAAGGTGTCTTCTCAGATAATGCAGAACTCTTTCACCTGTACCGGTCAAGTAATAATGTACTAATATTCCCAAAGTTCACCTCCAGTGACATCTGTAAATGAATTTAGACTGCTAATCCAACTTTTGCCCTCTCTGGCTCGTGAAACGTAGTGCTGGACAAGCACAGACATTTGTGTCCATAACAGACAGCACTTAATTCAGAAAAAAAAGGTTTCTCCTTCACACATGTTGCAAGAAATACATGGGAGATGTACCCACTGTTTGTCATCTACCCTTCCATTCCTTACTAAATTTATAGAGGATTTACAAATAAACATCTGCAAGGTCCCTCAGGTGATACAGAGACTGTATATTCGAGACTACACAGACTTAGGTCACCTTGCTGAGCAGAAGTAGCTTTAATGTTTTGTTAGATGACTGCTGTCTGTCAGTGCGTAAGAGCAAGAATATCACTCTCATCATCTGGAGTGGTCAGCTTCACCTGCAGGAGATAGTGGGGATTTTCCTCACAGAGGTGCTGGAGGCAAGCTGAATGAATTAGGACTTACATCCCCCCTGGCACGACATACCCAAAATAGTTATGCGAAAACACTCTTCCATGTCTCAGTCCCTCATTTATCAATCCCACATTTTTTCTCCATATCTATCTATTTGATATCTACTTGCAGCAGCAAGAAACACTCGGACAGCACAGGTCCCAGAGGAGGTAGTATTTTCAACACTCACACTTTGCCTTCCCCTTCAATGCCTAGGACTGCCTAGTGTTTGAAGAAAGTCAGTTCATGAATGAAATGAATGAAATAAATGAAATACAGATAATGTTGGCAGTCAGAGAAAAATCACTTTGAGGATCATAGAATCATAGAATGATTTGGGTTGGAAAGTGCATTTAAAGGTTGTCTCACACAGTTTCCTTTGGGTGAATATATATAATTTACTTTTCCTCAATTCAGTCTGTAACTTTTTCCATGCAGAAAAGTTACAGACTGAATTGAGGAAGAGTAAGTTATATATATTTCACATTACCATAGCTCTACTTGTAGTTTTTAAAATAACATTGTGTACCAGTACATAACATTTTTGTAGCCAATTGCATGTCATCCATAAGAAGTACAGACCACCATAAACGCCACCATCATTCATCTCTGATGCAAGATGCATTTCCTTTAAATTATATTGGAAATGACAAGTATCACGGCACAGATATCTTTCCAAAGCAAATTGAAACAAATAAAAATGCAGCCAAAAGAAAATGTTACACACCATATGTCACAGAAGGAACAAACCAGACATTGATATATATGTTCATCATATGCTAGAAAGTTCTCAGTATGAAAACAGCAGTTGAAAAGAATAACACATTTGAAAGCCACAGCAAACTGCAAAATACTTCTGTTTTCATGTAAAAAACCCCTTCTCCTGCCTCCAATCTACGTCTATATAAGGAATGATGTAAATCATTAATTATATTGCAATACAGTAAAGAGCCAGCCCTCTTAAAGCAGTAGATATTTGTTTTTTCTGTACTTCTCTCAAGACAACAAAAACAAATAAGAATAAGAGAGAACTTTTTTCTCTTTGAACATAAAAATTGATTTTATCTCGATATAAGTTAATAAATTTGTGTACTAAAAAGTGTATGTGCCTTTTTATTACTTAATATTTTAGTTTCCAGATTATTTGGTTGGTGGTTGACTAGAACAATTATATACAAAGCTACTAAATCAGCTGTTTAGTAAGGTTTAGGAAGTTTATTAGTCTACTCAGTATCAAAACTTTTGCCTAAATATAAAGGTACAATGACTTCCAACATTTAAGCAGCAAGTAGGGTAAACATGCAAGGTAGTATCTCACTAATCCACTGAAATGCATATGTCATTGTTAGGTGAAAAGTATGGGAAAGAAAAAGTAGCAAGTAAGCATTTTGCATTCAGGAGCAAATACTTAATAGTGGTAAATTAAGTTATCTCTACTGGAAGAAAATTAGCAACCAGCATAGAAAATTGTATTAAGAACTCCCTGATGTATATAATTGTGTCATATTCACCTTCTTCTTTTTCTCTTACTCAGAGAAGTAGCTAACCATGTCTTAGCCTTGGCATATATTATTTCTATTAATGTAATAAAAACGGCTGTAATGTTTTGCTCTCTCTTTTTCATGTATTCCCTAGAATGAACCACTGGTGGGCAGCAGCCAAGTACAGCGTGGGTGAGAGGGATTGCAAGATATAAATGAAACTTTAGCAATCAGTGCAAAAAGTTATGTAAACCAGAGAGATCGCATTGGAGCGTAAGGGTGTTTTTGCTATCAGATGTTCTGCTTCAAAAATTCGTCATACTGTTAAAATTCAGGCTGGCTACTGAAGTAATTCAGAAATCAGTATCACAAACATCAGAAAAAGACACTGAAACAATAGAATTCAGAGTAAAATAGGAGTGATTTTAGTCACTTCAGACAGCACAGTACTTCCATTTTTAAAGGTATTTTCACAAAAAATGTAGGTGTCATACATCAGCAACAAATCATCGCAACAGTCATCTGAGCTTTTTGACACATCTTAAAAATTTAGAGGCACAAGAGAAAAGGAAAAAAAAGCAAAAGTTGTATGAATTCAAGGAAAAATGGCAAGACACAAAACGTGCTGGCATACCAGGCATTGCTTTCAAATAAAGGTGGGGAAAACTGGTGATGAATGACATCAGGGAACTATTTGTCCTGCATATTTAAATTTAAATCTCCTGGAATTCTGAGAGCTTTTCCTTGCTCAATTAAAAGGTGTCCTGTACTTCAAAGGGACTGCTTGGCACCACAGCAATGTTCAAAGTCAACAGCAGCAATTACATTTTGTTACTCATGTTATCAATAGTTATTGCCAATTCCTTTCAGCGTATAGTTGCTGTTATTATGGTTGACACTGATTTGAATAAAATTGTGTTTTGAGGGAAATAAACTTTCCTCTTCTCATTTTCTTGCTTTCTTGTTCTTCAGTTTAGTCACTGATGCTGATGTTCAAATGCTGTATTTGGTAACTTCTCCTACAGCAGCCTATTTCAGGAAAAAACAAAAAACCTTCCTTAGCCACATGCAGCAGAGTGTAAGAGACAGCGTGTACCATAGGACTACCTGTTAAACCTAAGCTGCTCTTGATGGTGATATGCTGATTCTGACTTTTTCTTTAAAAGCATAAATATCCACCTCTACAATACATCAGTATCACTAGCACAGGTCAATACCTTTAATTTAAGCAAAAATCTGTTATAACTGTGTGATAATGGGTGGACCTTGCTTCTGAAGTGCAGTATTCTTTATTTACTATTTAGGATCATCCAAGATGTTTGTTATTTCTGCTCCTGAATGGAAATCCCTCACAAACTCAGTGAAAAATGCAATGATCCCTGGCACAAATTCTTCTTAAAAATATGATATCAATTAATTTGACCTATTAGCTTCCAATTTTAGGAATCATTACTCCATATAAGCAATAACACATAAAATTGTGTTTCCACTAAATAAGATCATGGCATATAGAAGATATCCTGTGAGGAAGGTTTAAGTAGGTTCCCTTAATTATTTTAATTTTAATATACATTAGAAGAACATTAAAATTAAGACTATGATGTTATTAAACTGGTCAATATAGTGTATTAGCACATACTCCAAAACTGAAACAAATGAGCATTATTGCATTATCGGGTTCTGTCTCCTGACATAAAAATATTTTGTGCAGACTGACCATGATTTATCTCAAAATACATTATTGTTATAAGTTTAGCTACCCAGTTCTGCTAGAGTGACTGTTTCCAGCCTCTTTGGCACAAAACTTCTCTCTGGTTCATAGACATATTAGTTCGTTGGCAGTTTATATGCTCATTGCTCCTTTGTGGACAACATCCTTTACTCTACCTGACTCTTCTCCTTTCCCAGTGTTTATCTCCACCCCTTGATATGTTTATGCATAATGGTTGTAACTCTTCTGCCAGACTACACATATCTATCTTGGCTTCTGTTATGCTGTAAGTCCAACATTTCCCTGATCATCCTGGCATATGTTTTAATATCAATATTTTTTGTTGAACATGGCCGTAGACACAAAGTTTAAGAGGAAGGTCTCTCTGAATTCTTATATTTGCTTGTTACTGAAGAAATGTGCTGATGGAAACCTCTCAAGAAATGTTGTAAGGAACCTATTGCCAGTGTACCTCATGCTTGCAAGTTATTAATCTGAACAGTTCTTGCACTCATATATTTCTTTTCCTCTGTTTTTTCCATCTGGAGAATTAAAAGGTTATAGAAATTCTTCATATTATGACTCTTAAAGCATTAGGTCACTTTCTGTAATATTATTTCTTTCTATTTCCGTTGCTTGCAGTCTCAAGGTATTAGAGTTCTCCCTGTATGCCAGTTTAATCCTTCATCATGTTGACAGCACCTCATGCCATCAGCAGATTTTCTCATTTTAACATATTTTGCTTCATAATAAAAACATTCAATAAGATCTGTGATTAAAGAAACTCACTTCATCTTCAAAGGTTCTTCTTTTTTATTCTCTGTATCTACTGTGGTGAATCAGTAAATCTCAAGTCTTCCCAAAGACTTCTTCTCAGTGTCATTTTAAAGCTCTGATGCCTTTCCTTTCATTTTGCCATATTTTTTTTCCTTTAAATAAGTAATTTTGTCTTACTAGCCCTTTAGGAATTCTTATTTAACTTCAGAGCTCAAAGTTGTCCTACCTATACAAGGTCTGTGACTTGATAATGTATTTAAGGGTATCATGTTTCTCTCCACATTTTCTATTTACATCTGGTAATATAGTCTGCCTCTGGCCCTGAGAAGAAAAAAAATTAACTGAATACAGAGGCATCTGAGCCTGAAATCTTGAAAGAAAACTTTTAGGACCTTGAGTTACTGTCTCCTTTGCATTTAGTAGATACTAAACAAGTATCTTGTTAAAATACCAACATTGTTCCAATCATAAAATTATCTCTACTGATTGTACGTAGAAGGAAGAGAACAGATTGTGTTATGAAGGACTCATGTAGTGTTCAGCTTGGGCCACTTGTGGATGATGTTCAGAAGAGTGTCAGCACCTCTTTCATCTCCTAATCCCTACAAAAAAAACTATAAGAAGGAAAAGCCACAGGGATTACTTTGCAGAGCTCACCATAGTATATATGCTGAGATAAATTTCCCCTAGATCAGCATTTTATAAGTGACATTCAGACTCATAGGATAGTCATTACTGAATCATTGTTTATTACCTTTTTTACAGTGAGATTGGAAGTGGTCTTTGAAAAATTCACAAGGCTCTGAGCCCATCTGTGTATGCCACCCATATCCTGAACCATACTTGCTGGGCAGGAGCAAGCCTCAAGTGTCTGGCAAAGACCACACCATCGTATTTCTAACATCAGTAACTGGTGGCATCTCAAACAGCCAGAATTTAGTTTGTAGACAGAACTTTCTATGGTACCACTACTTTCATCCTCTCATCTCAGACTCCGGCCCTCATGAGCGCATGGCCTATAGAATATCTTTGGCTTTATCTCCCAGAATAATGCTATGATTCAGAACTGCCTTTCGTATAGGAAAGAAAGATACATCTTGTCTTGAACAGAAAAGAGCTATTATTTTTTCCTCTTCCTTTTTTTTTTTTAATGGTTGATGTTTTGGGTTTTTTACAGGGAAGAAAAAAAAAAGTGAGGCTTACCTAACTCATTGAGTTATGTTTTGCATCAGCATTTCACTGTGAGTGAAAAATCAAGATTAAGAAATGGTGCATGTAGTTAAATTTGGCACCAGCTGATCGAATTCCACTTAGTTGTGAACGTATGCTTTTTCCATTCTATTATTTCAATGAATGCCAGCTGTATAGAGCACATTGGACTAAACTGAGATTATGACAACATGAGTACAAAACATAGAATTGCTAATTTCTCTACTGCATATAACTTCACTTAGGTGAAGTGCATTTTATGGCAACTGAACTTTGCTGCATACAATTTTCTTTAGGTAAAACAAATTGAAATTTTTGTATATATAATGAAACTATTCTATCATGATGCAAAATTTTGTTGTAAGCCACTTCCATTCCAATAATTCCTTTCTCTTTAAAGATGCCTTTTTTTAAACTAGCTTACACTTAATTAAATAATATTGCCTAGCTTGTCAAAAGACTAATACCAAGAATATTTTGCAAGAGATTTGTTAGGGTAATGAGATCTGAAAGTGATTAATTTAGAGACATATATAAACACTTCCGGTCTATTGTGTACTATCACATTACTGTATAGAGATTAAGGAAATTATGTCAAATTTGCATTACAAGTGCAATCATGTATATCATAGCTGTTACCTGTTGTTTCTCTGGGGTGGGAGAGAAGAGATACTGCAACTTTTTTTCTTGCCAATACCTGGCTATACATTTCTCTATATTCCTACTAACACCTTTGTTACACTGTTTTAAACCAAGTCAGTGAAACATCTGAACTAGAATAATTCCACTTTCTCTTCAAGCCTGATTTCCACATTAATACAGAAAGAAAAGGTCTGTGCCCTTTTTCACATATTGTATTTTAATTGCATATTATAAGACTACTTTGTACATGGATAGCAAAGATGCATAAAACCTTGTACAGTCTAATGAATCATAAAAAATACTGTTAGAACACAGGATGCTGTGTACTTTTTGCATCTCTGTGCTATTATTATTCAAGCTGCATATAAAGGAAGGACATCAGCTTGGGAACAAAGTTATCCTCTAGTTTTGTCTCTGTCAAAGTCTTCTATGTCCTAATTATCTAAGGCTCACCTACACTAGGAAAGAGTCCAGCACTATAGGTGTAAACCTGCTGAACAAAAGAATCTGTGCTGAAGAATTACCTACGTGATGTATCCTACAGACATTTTGGGATCATTTCTTCAGATAAACTCTATGACTATTGAGTAGTAGTGGCTGCAGCTTGTGAGTTACACTCCTAGATTGAGCCTACTGATTTATCCAACATCCAGCCCATGTGTTTTGACATACACGCCAAAGCATGGTAAGTGACTAGGATATCAAATATTCATTTCAGATCCACAGTAAAATCTTAGTTTGTCATAAGTTACAAAAAGCCTCAAGGAAAAACAAAGATGAGTGTAAAACCCATATTCATAAAAAGACTCATGTACTTTTCTCATTGCATCACAAATAAGCTAAGATTTTTTTTCAGGAAATCAAGAATAAAACATCTAAGCACTTAAAAATGGATACATATTTAAAAAAATCGAAATACTTCTAATAATCACTTGATTTACTATTTGTTCCATCTCATTAAGTATGCTAAATTTAAATATATATGCATATTTACTTCTGAAAAATAACCAGATATTAGGAAGATTCAACCAGCTGAATCCTTACTTTTTTCCTGCTTAGTGATGCTGAGTCTACACTAAGGAAAAAATATACTGTTAAGAGTTGTTTATTGAATACTTAAGCGTGACAGTAGTGACCAGTTAAGCTGTAGCATTACAATACATGTGTTAAGCAAAGTAAATCTTACAGTTCATCTATGATCTCTGCTGAAGACTCAATATATGATAAGTCACAAATTCTCATGGCTAAACTAATATGTGTGTATGTGTGTTTCCTCTCTGTGAGCAGCACAATCTCTCAAATTAGACTTCCATAAGCTTTCTTGCACCCTGTGCTAACAGGGGAACAGTTAGCAATGTGACAAGGAAAACATTGCTAAAAGCACCTACCAACACAAGGAATACAGTTCCGAAGATTAAAAAATGTCACGATGTTTTCAGAATCCCTACTATCCCTCCTTTTGTGCTGATGTAGTTTGGATCACACAATAACAGAGCTACAGAAACCTCAGTGGGGAGAGGCCTCTGTGAGTCCACAGAACTGTTTCCTGCTTGAAACCTGACAAACAACCAACAACGGAGCAGATCAGCCATAGCTTTGTACAGCTAAGTCTTGTAAATTCCTTAGGAGAGAGCCACTACACTTGCTCAGGATACCCTATCCCAGTTTTTGGGTCCCCCTTCAAGCCATCCAACAGCATTCTGTGGGTGGGGTGACACCACCTCTGCCAGTGCTCTGCAGGGCTTTCTCTGATTGCTCTTGCCTATCTGTACAGAATCTTAAATTGTATTGCTTATGCCTTAGTCCTTCCCCTCCCCCTCTACCATTCCTGATGTTGCCTTGCCTACTGCATTCTTGCTTCCAAAAGCTGGGGTTCGGTCTCTAACCTGAAAGGTGGTGGGGGAAGCCCATTGAATTTTGCCACCTTTCATTAGATTATGAGATTCTATGCAGTTTGATCTACCATTGTAATTACTGTGGTCAGGGATCCAAAAGCATGCTTTAGAAACCTTATGTAACTGAGCAACTGAGTACTACTACGTTTTGAGGAGGAATTCTCAAGCAATTAATTATATTTCCTATTAAAAAAAAAAAAGAGAGACTTCCAACTTCAGTTTGTCTAGGTTCAACTTCTAATGACTGTGACTTGTTAGACATTTTTCACAGAGGTTAAAGAATTGAAAACCATTGCTCAATGAATGTCCCAAGGTTACCTCCCACCTACATCTTAGAAAGAATGCAATAGGTCGTTATTTTACTACTCCATTTAAAGCACTGTACTCAGGTCTTGAATGATTTTTCTTCAGGTATACAGGCTGTGTCTTGCTAACCAACTATATTTTCTAACATTCCTTTCTCTATCCTCTTGTCAAAAGTAAAAAGTTCATGGTTGCCAACTATGGCTGTGTATGAATATATTTGTATCAGCATCCAAAAGTATAAGATTGAAAAAAAGTATTTGTGAAGACTTTAAAGAAAGATTTACAAAATACGTTCCTGTTAGGATAACAAAGGTAACTCCTCCTTACTTCAACAGTATACTCATACTTTCTATCAGGTGATGGGCAGAGGGATTTAAGCAGAGCTATCCAAGTATTGGTTTCTGGCCTGAACAGTGTACTAGTAAGTTTTGGAAGAGTCTAGAGAGAAGCTTGGCTACAGAACATTTAGGAATCACAGGGGCCTTTTGGCTTTACATCTAAAAATTACAGAAGTACATACAAGCAACTGTGAAAGACATTCCATTTCTGTGATACAAATGAAATAGCAAGAAGGAAAGCAATACAACTTCTTCCTTTCCCACAAAAACTAGAAGGCTTGATGCCAAAAGTCTATAAGGATTTTATTGCTTAAATACTAACTGGCTGCTGGCATCTGGACTCTGCAACATGTTTATTCTGATGCAAAGCCAACAACATTTTTTTTTAATCTAGGAGAAATCATCCTTCTCCTAACGAAGCAGTTAACTGCCCTCTGCCTAGAATAGTCATAAAATGCTAATTTACACAAGGTCATGAGAAAGCAGAAGGGCAGAGCCCCATGGGCTTCCATGTCATACCAATAAGAACAATCCAGTCTTTTCCCTAAAGCAAGCAGCCTCCTTCTTAAGTGTCACTGAGCTTGATTTGTTCCAACACAGGCATGATGTCTGAGGGTTTCTTCCTGGCTGCAGCCTTGCTAACATGTTCACAGTGTCAAGAAAATGTTTGCATTTCCCTCTTTAACATCAAAGTATGAGGTCTAAAAGCAATTTTTTAAATGAAAAATTAAACATAATACAAGATTCTGGAGGTAATGTTTCTGGATATAGGTTTTTGCTTTAACCTAGCCAAATTCCAGAGTAAAACCAAATACTTCAATAAAGAATTATGCAAATCAAGCATTTGCCACTAGCATGGTCTACTCATCATTTGAGGCATGATCATATTATAAACAGCCACAGAAAACCATTTCTGTATGTCATGTCACTTCAGCTTCACAGCAAGGTGGACATCAATTTGTAGAAAAAATTTGGCAGAGTGTCTTTATCTATTTCCTTTCAATACAAATCCCATGAGGAGAAAAATCTGATCCAGATGAAATGGGTGTAGAGAGACTTTAAAACTGATTCACTTTTTTTGAAGATAATTCCACATTAACCAGGCTGTCAATAGTCAAAGTTAAACACACACTTTTTCAAGTCAGGTTATGTTTTACTGTTTCTGCCTTTAGATGTTAGTCACAATGAAGCTCTAACTTCTGTTTGTGCAGGGAATGTCTTTTAGCAAAAGGTACTCATCAAAGCAAATGACTCGGGGATCTTTACAAACTGAAACAATTTCACTGACTGAAACTTAAAGTCACAGCAAGTGGTACAGTCACTGGTCATGCTGCTGTTTCTGAAGCAACTAAGCAGTATTTGCCCTGCCCTAAAGTGTTCATGCCATGAAGGACCAAGTCTTTGAATTCACAGCTCTGACACTTCCATTATCCTGAGCTGTTATCTGCACATCTACCCATCTGCATCCTGGGTTACAGCAACAGGACTGCAACCAGTAGGCCTAGGCAAGTTATTTTTTCACTTCACTCAGCACACATTGGCATGATATAGAATACTGGGTCCAGTTTTAGGCTCAGAAAATAAAAATGTTGATCAAATAAAGTAGGTACAGCATGGGAACCACCAAGATGGTCAGAAGCTGGAGCACTCACCCTTTAAGGATAGGCTAAGGCAATAGGATTTGTTCAGGCTGGGGAGGAGACAGCTTTGAGGGGACTCAATACTAATTCTAGCTCTACCTCTTAAGAGCAGTGATCAAGCCTCAGTGATGCACAGTGGGAGGGTGAAAGTCAAAGGCATAGGTTGAAACAGGAGAGGTTCAGTCAAGCAGAGATTGTGCAAGCCAAATCCTTTAGCATTTCAAGATTCATGAGACCAGCTAAAGCACTGAGCAGACCAGCCCGACCTAATAGCTGGCCTTGCTTTGAGCAGGAGGTGAGACTAGAGCCCTCCTGAGATGCCTTTCTACCAGCCTTATCCTGTGAACCTACCATCTTGTGTTGAGAATCATATTTATATTTTCTCTAAATAGATACATCTTAATACCTCTTATCTGTACAAAAATGGAACAATTACTCATGACACTGTAGTCAGATCAATAATTGTTACAGCTACATTGTTCACAGAGGGTTTCTTCATCAGACTAAATTTGGTTTCTGAAAAAAAAATATCAGTTCTTAAAGATGAAAGATGCTATATTGTTTAATATTCAGATTTAATTCCAGGTTTGACCAACTTTTCTACCATAAAGCATAACTAAATTCCTGGTTTATATGTCAGGAGTTGCATAAAAACTCAAACATCATCACAGATGGTGAGTATGTTTTTGTGACCATTTGTAATGTGATAGTTTGTGGGTCACTCCACAATAAATGGGCATCTGGAATGGCCATTAAGGTTTGTCAAAATTATTACACATCTTCAAATGATGGTGAGAATGGGTGGGTTAAAACCTCGGTAATAAGATCCATCCATAATTGGCAGAGACTGTAACAATGCCCCAGCTGTGCCAAACCAAGAGTAAGAAACATCCACAGTGCCAAGAGAAAAGCTTGCTGAGGATCTCATCTGAGAGGAGGAAGTCCTGAATTAGGCAGGATGTGAAGAAAACTGAGTAGCCTTAGCAAAACAAAGAAAAGAAAGTTTTTCCATAAGTAAAATCTGGCTAAGAGACATGACAGAAAAAGGTAGGAATAAATAGTCACTTTTCAACATGAAGAGAAGTAATTTGTGGAGTTAAAAGTGTCAGTACAAGGACTGTGTTGTGTTCAGATTTGGTATAGAGGAGAGGGTAAACCCTAAAGAGACTTGTTGTTTGCTGATACCTACTGTCTCATGGGAAGCAGGTGGCAGTAGCCCTACTCCTCCTCGTAGCCACTGACAGAAGACAGAATTCTGGCACTAGTCCTGTGGTCTTACCCAGTAAGACTCTAAGGAGATATCATGAAAAATAAATTGTAGGAAACAAAAACAACCATAAACTATTGCAGACCCAGACCAGAAGAGCAGTAAAATGGAAAAGATTATCAGGTATGTATGCTTCTGCACTTTAATATTTTAATGTGTGCTTTTTTTGCAGTACTGGCAACCTTTCTGCTTCAGCTATGCAAAATGGCTCCTGCCATTTTGGAAGTACAATATGTTAGAATCCAAGAACACAGAAACCGTTATAAACAACTCATTAAAAAAAAAAAAAAAAAAAAAAGAAAAAAAAGGAAAAGAAAA